>OX465584.1:37877923-38379361 GCA_950022655.1 Alentia gelatinosa
ATGGGTTTATGCAATAGGAACACTGAATCTCCTCCAAGGGTGTCAGAAGGCCAGACACTATTTCATTCTCATCCAAAGAATATTTTCAATTTCTTAAATACAGATCGCCAAATATTGGTGATCTCAATCCTGCGCCACTTTCTTATATTATAATGACCTAGATCTTCCAAGCAAGTGACCAAAAATCCAACAGGGCATGAAGGATAAATAAAAGAGTACTTGATTGATTTATGGTGCCAACCAAGTTGAATAAGATGGGGATGTAGCTCAGCGGTAGAGCGCTTGCTTTGCATGTAAGAGGCCCCGGGTTCAAACCCCGGCATCTCCAACAATTTTATCATGGGATGTTTCACAAAGTAATGGTCTTCAACCAACAATTCCCATCACCTGTACTCGGCACACAACAAAACAGTCTTTCTCCTTCTATGCATGTTGTGCATAGCCTTATCCTCTACACCAAAGTGTGTTTAGTAGGAGTATTTGTTTGCTGAGTACATGGGTAAATGAGCAGCATTTTGTCAACTTTACAAAAATGTTGAAAAGAAAAAGATTGTGTTTATGGTATGTATGAAAATGATCACTAAGTTGCCCATAGCAACATGTATATATCAAGATGCAGGATTATCCCAATAAACACCCAAATTCCATTAGGATATAAATGTGTATCAAAAGGGAGTACTTGATTGATTCATGGTGCCAAGCAGAGCATAGACAATGGGGATGTAGCTCAGCGGTAGAGCGCTTGCTTTGCATGTAAAAGGCCCAGGGTTCAAACCCGGCATCTCCAGAGATTTTGTTAAAGGATGTTTCACAAAGTAACAGTCTTCAACAAATATTTCCCATCACTGGGCATTGCCACACAACAAAACAGTGTTTGTCCTTGTATGCATGTTGTGCATGGTCTTTTCCCCTGGGCTCAGCAACCTTTAATAAGATTATCTATGTTCTGGGTACATGTGTTGATGAGCAGCTTGTTGCCAAAATCCTCTGGAGGGTGGTGTCTGGCTAATCTTGTAACTGATACATGATAGCTATTAAAACACTGTAGCAGCATTATGGCTCATCCTCTACCATAAGAATCTACCTTTTGCAAAGTGAGAACCAGGGGCCAGCTTATGCTGACAAATCTTTCCAAAAAGTGCCCAAAATCAATCCTGATTAAAGTTAGTAACAAGAGTGAGCACTTGCTGAATTCATGGTGCCAACCAATTCACTCAAGTTGGGGATGTAGCTCAGTGGTAGAGCGCTTGCTTCGCATGTAAGAGGCCCCGGGTTCAAATCCCGGCATCTCCAAGGATTTTGTCCTGGGATGGTTCAAGATGACAGTTGTCAACAAATATTTCCCATTACTGTTACAAGCGAGACAACAATCACTGCATTGACATCAGAAGGGGATTATTGCATTTGGGCATCTTCATTCAAAAATTATTCATGTCTTCTTTATATGGGTTTATGCAATAGGAACACTGAATCTCCTCCAAGGGTGTCAGAAGGCCAGACACTATTTCATTCTCATCCAAAGAATATTTTCAATTTCTTAAATACAGATCGCCAAATATTGGTGATCTCAATCCTGCGCCACTTTCTTATATCATAATCACCTAGATCTTCCAAGCAAGTGACCAAAAATCCAACAGGGCATGAAGGATAAATAAAAGAGTACTTGATTAATTTATGGTGCCAACCAAGAAGAAAAAGATTATGTTTATGGTATGTATGAAAATGATCACTAAGTTGCCCATAGCAACATGTATATATCAAGATGCCAGATTATCCCAATAAACACCAAAATTCCATTAGGATGTAAATGTGTATCAAAAGGGAGTACTTGATTGATTTATGGTGCCAAGCAGAGCATAGACAATGGGGATGTAGCTCAGCGGTAGAGCGCTTGCTTTGCATGTAAGAGGCCCCGGGTTCAAACCCCGGTATCTCCAGAGATTTTGTTAAGGGATGTTTCACAAAGTGACCAAAAATCCAACAGGGCATGAAGGATAAATAAAAGAGTACTTGATTGATTTATGGTGCCAACCAAGTTGAATAAGATGGGGATGTAGCTCAGCGGTAGAGCGCTTGCTTTGCATGTAAGAGGCCCCGGGTTCAAACCCCGGCATCTCCAACAATTTTATCATGGGATGTTTCACAAAGTAATGGTCTTCAACCAACAATTCCCATCACCTGTACTCGGCACACAACAAAACAGTCTTTCTCCTTCTATGCATGTTGTGCATAGCCTTATCCTCTACACCAAAGTGTGTTTAGTAGGAGTATTTGTTTGCTGAGTACATGGGTAAATGAGCAGCATTTTGTCAACTTTACAAAAATGTTGAAAAGAAAAAGATTGTGTTTATGGTATGTATGAAAATGATCACTAAGTTGCCCATAGAAACATGTATATATCAAGATGCCAGATTATCCCAATAAACACCCAAATTCCATTAGGATATAAATGTGTATCAAAAGGGAGTACTTGATTGATTCATGGTGCCAAGCAGAGCATAGACAATGGGGATGTAGCTCAGCGGTAGAGCGCTTGCTTTGCATGTAAGAGGCCCCGGGTTCAAACCCCGGCATCTCCAGAGATTTTGTTAAGGGATGTTTCACAAAGTAACAGTCTTCAACAAATATTTCCCATCACTGGGCATTGCCACACAACAAAACAGTGTTTGTCCTTGTATGCATGTTGTGCATGGTCTTATCCCCTGGGCTCAGCAACCTTTAATAAGATTATCTATGTTCTGGGTACATGGGTTGATGAGCAGCTTGTTGCCAAAATCCTCTGGAGGGTGGTGTCGGGCTAATCTTGTAACTGATACATGATAGATATTAAAACACTGTAGCAGCATTATGGCTCATCCTCTACCATAAGACTCTACCTTTTGCAAAGTGAGAACCAGGGGCCAGCTTATGCTGACAAATCTTTCCAAAAGGTGCCCAAAATCAATCCTGATTAAAGTTAGTAACAAGAGTGAGTACTTGCTGAATTCATGGTGCCAACCAATTCACTCAAGTTGGGGATGTAGCTCAGTGGTAGAGCGCTTGCTTCGCATGTAAGAGGCCCCGGGTTCAAATCCCGGCATCTCCAAGGATTTTGTCCTGGGATGGTTCAAGATGACAGTTGTCAACAAATATTTCCCATTACTGTTACAAGCGAGACAACAATCACTGCATTGACTTCAGAAGGGGATTATTGCATTTGGGCATCTTCATTCAAAAATTATTCATGTCTTCTTTATATGGGTTTATGCAATAGGAACACTGAATCTCCTCCAAGGGTGTCAGAAGGCCAGACACTATTTCATTCTCATCCAAAGAATATTTTCAATTTCTTAAATACAGATCGCCAAATATTGGTGACATCAATCCTGCGCCACTTTCTTATATCATAATCACCTAGATCTTCCAAGCAAGTGACCAAAAATCCAACAGGGCATGAAGGATAAATAAAAGAGTACTTGATTGATTTATGGTGCCAACCAAGTTGAATAAGATGGGGATGTAGCTCAGCGGTAGAGCGCTTGCTTTGCATGTAAGAGGCCCCGGGTTCAAACCCCGGCATCTCCAACAATTTTATCATGGGATGTTTCACAAAGTAATGGTCTTCAACCAACAATTCCCATCACCTGTACTCGGCACACAACAAAACAGTCTTTCTCCTTCTATGCATGTTGTGCATAGCCTTATCCTCTACACCAAAGTGTGTTTAGTAGGAGTATTTGTTTGCTGAGTACATGGGTAAATGAGCAGCATTTTGTCAACTTTACAAAAATGTTGAAAAGAAAAAGATTGTGTTTATGGTATGTATGAAAATGATCACTAAGTTGCCCATAGCAACATCTATATATCAAGATGCCAGATTATCCCAATAAACACCCAAATTCCATTAGGATGTAAATGTGTATCAAAAGGGAGTACTTGATTGATTCATGGTGCCAAGCAGAGCATAGACAATGGGGATGTAGCTCAGCGGTAGAGCGCTTGCTTTGCATGTAAGAGGCCCCGGGTTCAAACCCCGGCATCTCCAGAGATTTTGTTAAGGGATGTTTCACAAAGTAAAAGTCTTCAACAAATATTTCCCATCACTGGGCATTGCCACACAACAAAACAGTGTTTGTCCTTGTATGCATGTTGTGCATGGTCTTATCCCATGGGCTCAGCTACCTTTAATAAGATTATCTATGTTCTGGGTACATGAGTTGATGAGCAGCTTGTTGCCAAAATCCTCTGCAGGGTGGTGTCTGGCTAATCTTGTAACTGATACATGATAGATATTAAAACACTGTAGCAGCATTATGGCTCATCCTCTACCATAAGACTCTACCTTTTGCAAAGTGAGAACCAGGGGCCAGCTTATGCTGACAAATCTTTCCAAAAGGTGCCCAAAATCAATCCTGATTAAAGTTAGTAACAAGAGTGAGTACTTGCTGAATTCATGGTGCCAACCAATTCACTCAAGTTGGGGATGTAGCTCAGTGGTAGAGCGCTTGCTTCGCATGTAAGAGGCCCCGGGTTCAAATCCCGGCATCTCCAAGGATTTTGTCCTGGGATGGTTCAAGGTGACAGTTGTCAACAAATATTTCCCATCGCTGTTACGAGCTAGACAACAATCACTGCATTGACTTCAGAAGGGGATTATTGCATTTGGGCATCTTCATTCAAAAATTATTCATGTCTTCTTTATATGGGTTTATGCAATAGGAACACTGAATCTGCTCCAAGGGTGTCAGAAGGCCAGACACTATTTCATTCTCATCCAAAGAATATTTTCAATTTCTTAAATACAGATCGCCAAATATTGGTGATCTCAATCCTGCGCCACTTTCTTATATCATAATCACCTAGATCTTCCAAGCAAGTGACCAAAAATCCAACAGGGCATGAAGGATAAATAAAAGAGTACTTGATTGATTTATGGTGCCAACCAAGTTGAATAAGATGGGGATGTAGCTCAGCGGTAGAGCGCTTGCTTTGCATGTAAGAGGCCCCGGGTTCAAACCCCGGCATCTCCAACAATTTTATCATGGGATGTTTCACAAAGTAATGGTCTTCAACCAACAATTCCCATCACCTGTACTAGCCACACAACAAAACAGTCTTTCTCCTTCTATGCATGTTGTGCATAGCCTTATCCTCTACACCAAAGTGTGTTTAGTAGGAGTATTTGTTTGCTGAGTACATGGGTAAATGAGCAGCATTTTGTCAACTTTACAAAAATGTTGAAAAGAAAAAGATTGTGTTTATGGTATGTATGAAAATGATCACTAAGTTGCCCATAGCAACATGTATATATCAAGATGCCAGATTATCCGAATAAACGCCCAAATTCCATTAGGATATAAATGTGTATCAAAAGGGAGTACTTGATTGATTCATGGTGCCAAGCAGAGCATAGACAATGGGGATGTAGCTCAGCGGTAGAGCGCTTGCTTTGCATGTAAGAGGCCCCGGGTTCAAACCCCGGCATCTCCAGAGATTTTGTTAAGGGATGTTTCACAAAGTAACAGTCTTCAACAAATATTTCCCATCACTGGACATTGCCACACAACAAAACAGTGTTTGTCCTTGTATGCATGTTGTGCATGGTCTTATCCCCTGGGCTCAGCAACCTTTAATAAGATTATCTATGTTCTGGGTACATGTGTTGATGAGCAGCTTGTTGCCAAAATCCTCTGGAGGGTGGTGTCTGGCTAATCTTGTAACTGATACATGATAGATATTAAAACACTGTAGCAGCATTATGGCTCATCCTCTACCATAAGACTCTACCTTTTGCAAAGTGAGAACCAGGGGCCAGCTTATGCTGACAAATCTTTCCAAAAAGTGCCCAAAATCAATCCTG
Source organism: Alentia gelatinosa (assembly GCA_950022655.1). NCBI lineage: Eukaryota > Metazoa > Annelida > Polychaeta > Phyllodocida > Polynoidae > Alentia > Alentia gelatinosa. The sequence goes on from OX465584.1 coordinate 37,883,763, forward strand.
ATTAAAGTTAGTAACAAGAGTGAGTACTTGCTGAATTCATGGTGCCAACCAATTCACTCAAGTTGGGGATGTAGCTCAGTGGTAGAGCGCTTGCTTCGCATGTAAGAGGCCCCGGGTTCAAATCCCAGCATCTCCAAGGATTTTGTCCTGGGATGGTTCAAGATGACAGTTGTCAACAAATATTTCCCATTACTATTACAAGGGAGACAACAATCACTGCATTGACTTCAGAAGGGGATTATTGCATTTGGGCATCTATATTCAAAAATTATTCATGTCTTCTTTATATGGGTTTATGCAATAGGAACACTGAATCTCCTCCAAGGGTGTCAGAAGGCCAGACACTATTTCATTCTCATCCAAAGAATATTTTCAATTTCTTAAATACAGATCGCCAAATATTGGTGATCTCAATCCTGCACCATTTTCTTATATCATAATCACCTAGATCTTCCAAGCAAGTGACCAAAAATCCAACAGGGCATGAAGGATAAATAAAAGAGTACTTGATTGATTTATGGTGCCAACCAAGTTGAATAAGATGGGGATGTAGCTCAGCGGTAGAGCGCTTGCTTTGCATGTAAGAGGCCCCGGGTTCAAACCCCGGCATCTCCAACAATTTTATCATGGGATGTTTCACAAAGTAATGGTCTTCAACCAACAATTCCCATCACCTGTACTCGGCACACAACAAAACAGTCTTTCTCCTTCTATGCATGTTGTGCATAGCCTTTTCGTCTACACCAAAGTGTGTTTAGTAGGAGTATTTGTTTGCTGAGTACATGGGTAAATGAGCAGCATTTTGTCAACTTTACAAAAATGTTGAAAAGAAAAAGATTGTGTTTATGGTATGTATGAAAATGATCACTAAGTTGCCCATAGCAACATCTATATATCAAGATGCCAGATTATCCCAATAAACACCCAAATTCCATTAGGATGTAAATGTGTATCAAAAGGGAGTACTTGATTGATTCATGGTGCCAAGCAGAGCATAGACAATGGGGATGTAGCTCAGCGGTAGAGCGCTTGCTTTGCATGTAAGAGGCCCCGGGTTCAAACCCCGGCATCTCCAGAGATTTTGTTAAGGGATGTTTCACAAAGTAACAGTCTTCAACAAATATTTCCCATCACTGGGCATTGCCACACAACAAAACAGTGTTTGTCCTTGTATGCATGTTGTGCATGGTCTTATCCCCTGGGCTCAGCAACCTTTAATAAGATTATCTATGTTCTGGGTACATGGGTTGATGAGCAGCTTGTTGCCAGAAATCCTCTGGAGGGTGGTGTCTGGCTAATCTTGTAACTGATACATGATAGATATTAAAACACTGTAGCAGCATTATGGCTCATCCTCTACCATAAGACTCTACCTTTTGCAAAGTGAGAACCAGGGGCCAGCTTATGCTGACAAATCTTTCCAAAAGGTGCCCAAAATCAATCCTGATTAAAGTTAGTAACAAGAGTGAGTACTTGCTGAATTCATGGTGCCAACCAATTCACTCAAGTTGGGGATGTAGCTCAGTGGTAGAGCGCTTGCTTCGCATGTAAGAGGCCCCGGGTTCAAATCCCGGCATCTCCAAGGATTTTGTCCTGGGATGGTTCAAGGTGACAGTTGTCAACAAATATTTCCCATCGCTGTTACAAGCGAGACAACAATCACTGCATTGACTTCAGAAGGGGATTATTGCATTTGGGCATCTTCATTCAAAAATTATTCATGTCTTCTTTATATGGGTTTATGCAATAGGAACACTGAATCTCCTCCAAGGGTGTCCGAAGGCCAGACACTATTTCATTCTCATCCAAAGAATATTTTCAATTTCTTAAATACAGATCGCCAAATATTGGTGATCTCAATCCTGCACCATTTTCTTATATCATAATCACCTAGATCTTCCAAGCAAGTGACCAAAAATCCAACAGGGCATGAAGGATAAATAAAAGAGTACTTGATTGATTTATGGTGCCAACCAAGTTGAATAAGATGGGGATGTAGCTCAGCGGTAGAGCGCTTGCTTTGCATGTAAGAGGCCCCGGGTTCAAACCCCGGCATCTCCAACAATTTTATCATGGGATGTTTCACAAAGTAATGGTCTTCAACCAACAATTCCCATCACCTGTACTCGGCACACAACAAAACAGTCTTTCTCCTTCTATGCATGTTGTGCATAGCCTTTTCGTCTACACCAAAGTGTGTTTAGTAGGAGTATTTGTTTGCTGAGTACATGGGTAAATGAGCAGCATTTTGTCAACTTTACAAAAATGTTGAAAAGAAAAAGATTGTGTTTATGGTATGTATGAAAATGATCACTAAGTTGCCCATAGCAACATCTATATATCAAGATGCCAGATTATCCCAATAAACACCCAAATTCCATTAGGATGTAAATGTGTATCAAAAGGGAGTACTTGATTGATTCATGGTGCCAAGCAGAGCATAGACAATGGGGATGTAGCTCAGCGGTAGAGCGCTTGCTTTGCATGTAAGAGGCCCCGGGTTCAAACCCCGGCATCTCCAGAGATTTTGTTAAGGGATGTTTCACAAAGTAACAGTCTTCAACAAATATTTCCCATCACTGGGCATTGCCACACAACAAAACAGTGTTTGTCCTTGTATGCATGTTGTGCATGGTCTTATCCCCTGGGCTCAGCAACCTTTAATAAGATTATCTATGTTCTGGGTACATGGGTTGATGAGCAGCTTGTTGCCAGAAATCCTCTGAAGGGTGGTGTCGGGCTAATCTTGTTACTGATACATGATAGATATTAAAACACTGTAGCAGCATTATGGCTCATCCTCTACCATAAGACTCTACCTTTTGCAAAGTGAGAACCAGGGGCCAGCTTATGCTGACAAATCTTTCCAAAAGGTGCCCAAAATCAATCCTGATTAAAGTTAGTAACAAGAGTGAGTACTTGCTGAATTCATGGTGCCAACCAATTCACTCAAGTTGGGGATGTAGCTCAGTGGTAGAGCGCTTGCTTCGCATGTAAGAGGCCCCGGGTTCAAATCCCGGCATCTCCAAGGATTTTGTCCTGGGATGGTTCAAGGTGACAGTTGTCAACAAATATTTCCCATCGCTGTTACAAGCGAGACAACAATCACTGCATTGACTTCAGAAGGGGATTATTGCATTTGGGCATCTTCATTCAAAAATTATTCATGTCTTCTTTATATGGGTTTATGCAATAGGAACACTGAATCTCCTCCAAGGGTGTCAGAAGGCCAGACACTATTTCATTCTCATCCAAAGAATATTTTCAATTTCTTAAATACAGATCGCCAAATATTGGTGACCTCAATCCTGCGCCACTTTCTTATATCATAATCACCTAGATCTTCCAAGCAAGTGACCAAAAATCCAACAGGGCATGAAGGATAAATAAAAGAGTACTTGATTGATTTATGGTGCCAACCAAGTTGAATAAGATGGGGATGTAGCTCAGCGGTAGAGCGCTTGCTTTGCATGTAAGAGGCCCCGGGTTCAAACCCCGGCATCTCCAACAATTTTATCATGGGATGTTTCACAAAGTAATGGTCTTCAACCAACAATTCCCATCACCTGTACTCGGCACACAACAAAACAGTCTTTCTCCTTCTATGCATGTTGTGCATAGCCTTATCCTCTACACCAAAGTGTGTTTAGTAGGAGTATTTGTTTGCTGAGTACATGGGTAAATGAGCAGCATTTTGTCAACTTTACAAAAATGTTGAAAAGAAAAAGATTGTGTTTATGGTATGTATGAAAATGATCACTAAGTTGCCCATAGCAACATCTATATATCAAGATGCCAGATTATCCCAATAAACACCCAAATTCCATTAGGATGTAAATGTGTATCAAAAGGGAGTACTTGATTGATTCATGGTGCCAAGCAGAGCATAGACAATGGGGATGTAGCTCAGCGGTAGAGCGCTTGCTTTGCATGTAAGAGGCCCCGGGTTCAAACCCCGGCATCTCCAGAGATTTTGTTAAGGGATGTTTCACAAAGTAAAAGTCTTCAACAAATATTTCCCATCACTGGCCATTGCCACAAAACAAAACAGTGTTTGTTCTTGTATGCATGTTGTGCATGGTCTTATCCCATGGGCTCAGCTACCTTTAATAAGATTATCTATGTTCTGGGTACATGAGTTGATGAGCAGCTTGTTGCCAAAATCCTCTGCAGGGTGGTGTCTGGCTAATCTTGTAACTGATACATGATAGATATTAAAACACTGTAGCAGCATTATGGCTCATCCTCTACCATAAGACTCTACCTTTTGCAAAGTGAGAACCAGGGGCCAGCTTATGCTGACAAATCTTTCCAAAAGGTGCCCAAAATCAATCCTGATTAAAGTTAGTAACAAGAGTGAGTACTTGCTGAATTCATGGTGCCAACCAATTCACTCAAGTTGGGGATGTAGCTCAGTGGTAGAGCGCTTGCTTCGCATGTAAGAGGCCCCGGGTTCAAATCCCGGCATCTCCAAGGATTTTGTCCTGGGATGGTTCAAGGTGACAGTTGTCAACAAATATTTCCCATCGCTGTTACGAGCTAGACAACAATCACTGCATTGACTTCAGAAGGGGATTATTGCATTTGGGCATCTTCATTCAAAAATTATTCATGTCTTCTTTATATGGGTTTATGCAATAGGAACACTGAATCTGCTCCAAGGGTGTCAGAAGGCCAGACACTATTTCATTCTCATCCAAAGAATATTTTCAATTTCTTAAATACAGATCGCCAAATATTGGTGATCTCAATCCTGCGCCACTTTCTTATATCATAATCACCTAGATCTTCCAAGCAAGTGACCAAAAATCCAACAGGGCATGAAGGATAAATAAAAGAGTACTTGATTGATTTATGGTGCCAACCAAGTTGAATAAGATGGGGATGTAGCTCAGCGGTAGAGCGCTTGCTTTGCATGTAAGAGGCCCCGGGTTCAAACCCCGGCATCTCCAACAATTTTATCATGGGATGTTTCACAAAGTAATGGTCTTCAACCAACAATTCCCATCACCTGTACTAGGCACACAACAAAACAGTCTTTCTCCTTCTATGCATGTTGTGCATAGCCTTATCCTCTACACCAAAGTGTGTTTAGTAGGAGTATTTGTTTGCTGAGTACATGGGTAAATGAGCAGCATTTTGTCAACTTTACAAAAATGTTGAAAAGAAAAAGATTGTGTTTATGGTATGTATGAAAATGATCACTAAGTTGCCCATAGCAACATGTATATATCAAGATGCCAGATTATCCGAATAAACGCCCAAATTCCATTAGGATATAAATGTGTATCAAAAGGGAGTACTTGATTGATTCATGGTGCCAAGCAGAGCATAGACAATGGGGATGTAGCTCAGCGGTAGAGCGCTTGCTTTGCATGTAAGAGGCCCCGGGTTCAAACCCCGGCATCTCCAGAGATTTTGTTAAGGGATGTTTCACAAAGTAACAGTCTTCAACAAATATTTCCCATCACTGGGCATTGCCACACAACAAAACAGTGTTTGTCCTTGTATGCATGTTGTGCATGGTCTTATCCCCTGGGCTCAGCAACCTTTAATAAGATTATCTATGTTCTGGGTACATGTGTTGATGAGCAGCTTGTTGCCAAAATCCTCTGGAGGGTGGTGTCTGGCTAATCTTGTAACTGATACATGATAGATATTAAAACACTGTAGCAGCATTATGGCTCATCCTCTACCATAAGACTCTACCTTTTGCAAAGTGAGAACCAGGGGCCAGCTTATGCTGACAAATCTTTCCAAAAAGTGCCCAAAATCAATCCTGATTAAAGTTAGTAACAAGAGTGAGTACTTGCTGAATTCATGGTGCCAACCAATTCACTCAAGTTGGGGATGTAGCTCAGTGGTAGAGCGCTTGCTTCGCATGTAAGAGGCCCCGGGTTCAAATCCCGGCATCTCCAAGGATTTTGTCCTGGGATGGTTCAAGATGACAGTTGTCAACAAATATTTCCCATTACTATTACAAGGGAGACAACAATCACTGCATTGACTTCAGAAGGGGATTATTGCATTTGGGCATCTATATTCAAAAATTATTCATGTCTTCTTTATATGGGTTTATGCAATAGGAACACTGAATCTCCTCCAAGGGTGTCAGAAGGCCAGACACTATTTCATTCTCATCCAAAGAATATTTTCAATTTCTTAAATACAGATCGCCAAATATTGGTGATCTCAATCCTGCACCATTTTCTTATATCATAATCACCTAGATCTTCCAAGCAAGTGACCAAAAATCCAACAGGGCATGAAGGATAAATAAAAGAGTACTTGATTGATTTATGGTGCCAACCAAGTTGAATAAGATGGGGATGTAGCTCAGCGGTAGAGCGCTTGCTTTGCATGTAAGAGGCCCCGGGTTCAAACCCCGGCATCTCCAACAATTTTATCATGGGATGTTTCACAAAGTAATGGTCTTCAACCAACAATTCCCATCACCTGTACTCGGCACACAACAAAACAGTCTTTCTCCTTCTATGCATGTTGTGCATAGCCTTATCCTCTACACCAAAGTGTGTTTAGTAGGAGTATTTGTTTGCTGAGTACATGGGTAAATGAGCAGCATTTTGTCAACTTTACAAAAATGTTGAAAAGAAAAAGATTGTGTTTATGGTATGTATGAAAATGATCACTAAGTTGCCCATAGCAACATCTATATATCAAGATGCCAGATTATCCCAATAAACACCCAAATTCCATTAGGATGTAAATGTGTATCAAAAGGGAGTACTTGATTGATTCATGGTGCCAAGCAGAGCATAGACAATGGGGATGTAGCTCAGCGGTAGAGCGCTTGCTTTGCATGTAAGAGGCCCCGGGTTCAAACCCCGGCATCTCCAGAGATTTTGTTAAGGGATGTTTCACAAAGTAACAGTCTTCAACAAATATTTCCCATCACTGGGCATTGCCACACAACAAAACAGTGTTTGTCCTTGTATGCATGTTGTGCATGGTCTTATCCCCTGGGCTCAGCAACCTTTAATAAGATTATCTATGTTCTGGGTACATGGGTTGATGAGCAGCTTGTTGCCAGAAATCCTCTGGAGGGTGGTGTCTGGCTAATCTTGTAACTGATACATGATAGATATTAAAACACTGTAGCAGCATTATGGCTCATCCTCTACCATAAGACTCTACCTTTTGCAAAGTGAGAACCAGGGGCCAGCTTATGCTGACAAATCTTTCCAAAAGGTGCCCAAAATCAATCCTGATTAAAGTTAGTAACAAGAGTGAGTACTTGCTGAATTCATGGTGCCAACCAATTCACTCAAGTTGGGGATGTAGCTCAGTGGTAGAGCGCTTGCTTCGCATGTAAGAGGCCCCGGGTTCAAATCCCGGCATCTCCAAGGATTTTGTCCTGGGATGGTTCAAGGTGACAGTTGTCAACAAATATTTCCCATCGCTGTTACAAGCGAGACAACAATCACTGCATTGACTTCAGAAGGGGATTATTGCATTTGGGCATCTTCATTCAAAAATTATTCATGTCTTCTTTATATGGGTTTATGCAATAGGAACACTGAATCTCCTCCAAGGGTGTCAGAAGGCCAGACACTATTTCATTCTCATCCAAAGAATATTTTCAATTTCTTAAATACAGATCGCCAAATATTGGTGACCTCAATCCTGCGCCACTTTCTTATATCATAATCACCTAGATCTTCCAAGCAAGTGACCAAAAATCCAACAGGGCATGAAGGATAAATAAAAGAGTACTTGATTGATTTATGGTGCCAACCAAGTTGAATAAGATGGGGATGTAGCTAAGCAGTAGAGCGCTTGCTTTGCATGTAAGAGGCCCCGGGTTCAAACCCCGGCATCTCCAACAATTTTATCATGGGATGTTTCACAAAGTAATGGTCTTCAACCAACAATTCCCATCACCTGTACTCGGCACACAACAAAACAGTCTTTCTCCTTCTATGCATGTTGTGCATAGCCTTATCCTCTACACCAAAGTGTGTTTAGTAGGAGTATTTGTTTGCTGAGTACATGGGTAAATGAGCAGCATTTTGTCAACTTTACAGAAATGTTGAAAAAAAAAAGATTATGTTTATGGTATGTATGAAAATGATCACTAAGTTGCCCATAGCAACATGTATATATCAAGATGCCAGATTATCCCAATAAACACCCAAATTCCATTAGGATATAAATGTGTATCAAAAGGGAGTACTTGATTGATTCATGGTGCCAAGCAGAGCATAGACAATGGGGATGTAGCTTAGCGGTAGAGCGCTTGCTTTGCATGTAAGAGGCCCCGGGTTCAAACACCGGCATCTCCAGAGATTTTGTTAAGGGATGTTTCACAAAGTAACAGTCTTCAACAAATATTTCCCATCACTGGGCATTGCCACACAACAAAACAGTGTTTGTCCTTGTATGCATGTTGTGCATGGTCTTATCCCATGGGCTCAGCTACCTTTAATAAGATTACCTATGTTCTGGGTACATGGGTTGATGAGCAGCTTGTTGCCAAAATCATCTGCAGGGTGGTGTCGGGCTAATCTTGTAACTGATACATGATAGATATTAAAACACTGTAGCAGCATTATGGCTCATCCTCTACCATAAGACTCTACCTTTTGCAAAGTGAGAACCAGGGGCCAGCTTATGCTGACAAATCTTTCCAAAAGGTGCCCAAAATCAATCCTGATTAAAGTTAGTAACAAGAGTGAGTACTTGCTGAATTCATGGTGCCAACCAATTCACTCAAGTTGGGGATGTAGCTCAGTGGTAGAGCGCTTGCTTCGCATGTAAGAGGCCCCGGGTTCAAATCCCGGCATCTCCAAGGATTTTGTCCTGGTATGGTTCAAGGTGACAGTTGTCAACAAATATTTCCCATTACTGTTACAAGCGAGACAACAATCTATGCATTGACTTCAGAAGGGGATTATTGCATTTGGGCATCTTCATTCAAAAATTATTCATGTCTTCTTTATATGGGTTTATGCAATAGGAACACTGAATCTCCTCCAAGGGTGTCAGATGGCCAGACACTATTTCATTCTCATCCAAAGAATATTTTCAATTTCTTAAATACAGATCGCCAAATATTGGTGATCTCAATCCTGCGCCACTTTCTTATATCATAATCACCTAGATCTTCCAAACAAGTGACAAAAAATCCAACAGGGCATGAAGGATAAATAAAAGAGTACTTGATTGATTTATGGTGCCAACCAAGTTGAATAAGTTTGGGATGTAGCTCAGCGGTAGAGCGCTTGCTTTGCATGTAAGAGGCCCCGGGTTCAAACCCCGGCATCTCCAACAATTTTATCATGGGATGTTTCACAAAGTAATGGTCCTCAACCAACAATTCCCATCACCTGTACTAGCCACACAAAAAAACAGTCTTTCTCCTTCTATGCATGTTGTGCATAGCCTTATCCTCTACACCAAAGTGTGTTTAGTAGGAGTATTTGTTTGCTGAGTACATGGGTAAATGAGCAGCATTTTGTCAACTTTACAAAAATGTTGAAAGGAAAAAGATTATGTTCATGGTATGTATGAAAATGATCACTAAGTTGCCCATAGCAACATGTATATATCAAGATGCCAGATAATCCCAATAAACACCCAAATTCCATTAGGATATAAATGTGTATCAAAAGGGAGTACTTGATTGATTCATGGTGCCAAGCAGAGCATAGACAATGGGGATGTAGCTCAGCGGTAGAGCGCTTGCTTTGCATGTAAGAGGCCCCGGGTTCAAACCCCGGCATCTCCAGAGATTTTGTTAAGGGATGTTTCACAAAGTAACAGTCTTCAACAAATATTTCCCATCACTGGGCATTGCCACACAACAAAACAGTGTTTGTCCTGGACTGGTTCCCTGCCCTAATGAAATAAGGGACACGTAACAGGTTCCACAGGCACGACCTTCAACCACGCTACTCTGTGCTTCAACTTTGGCTGGTGCCCCCCTGTGACTAGCTTATACCCCGGGCACCAGCCTAGTGGTTTGGCTTGTATCTACCTGTCATACACCTAATTCTGCCGGGCCCTCTTGCAGATGACCGGGGAACCAGGAGGCATTACCAATAATGCACCATAAAAATGGAACCCGTTACCTGGCCTATAGTCTTACTAGGCCAGGCTGCCAGGCTATGTTTGTCCTTGTATGCATGTTGTGCATGGTCTTATCCCCTGGGCTCAGCTACCTTTAATAAGATTATCTATGTTCTGCGTACATGGGTTGATGAGCAGCTTGTTGCCAAAATCCTCTGAAGGGTGGTGTCGGGCTAATCTTGTAACTGATACATGATAGATATTAAAACACTGTAGCAGCATTATGGCTCATCCTCTACCATAAGACTCTACCTTTTGCAAAGTGAGAACCAGGGGCCAGCTTATGCTGACAAATCTTTCCAAAAGGTGCCCAAAATCAATCCTGATTAAAGTTAGTAACAAGAGTGAGTACTTGCTGAATTCATGGTGCCAACCAATTCACTCAAGTTGGGGATGTAGCTCAGTGGTAGAGCGCTTGCTTCGCATGTAAGAGGCCCCGGGTTCAAGTCCCGGCATCTCCAAGGATTTTGTCCTGGGATGGTTCAAGGTGACAGTTGTCAACAAATATTTCCCATTACTGTTACAAGCGAGACAACAATCACTGCATTGACTTCAGAAGGGGATTATTGCATTTGGGCATCTTCATTCAAAAATTATTCATGTCTTCTTTATATGGGTTTATGCAATAGGAACACTGAATCTCCTCCAAGGGTGTCAGAAGGCCAGATACTATTTCATTCTCATCCAAAGAATATTTTCAATTTCTTAAATACAGATCGCCAAATATTGGTGATCTCAATCCTGCGCCACTTTCTTATATCATAATCACCTAGATCTTCCAAGCAAGTGACCAAAAATCCAACAGGGCATGAAGGATAAATAAAAGAGTACTTGATTGATTTATGGTGCCAACCAAGTTGAATAAGATGGGGATGCAGCTCAGTGGTAGAGCGCTTGCTTTGCATGTAAGAGGCCCCGGGTTCAAACCCCGGCATCTCCAACAATTTTATCATGGGATGTTTCACAAAGTAATGGTCTTCAACCAACAATTCCCATCACCTGTACTAGGCACACAACAAAACAGTCTTTCTCCTTCTATGCATGTCGTGCATAGCCTTATCCTCTACACCAAAGTGTGTTTAGTAGGAGTATTTGTTTGCTGAGTACATGGGTAAATGAGCAGCATTTTGTCAACTTTACAAAAATGTTGAAAAGAAAAAGATTGTGTTTATGGTATGTATGAAAATGATCAGTAAGTTGCCCATAGCAACATGTATATATCAAGATGCCAGATTATCCCAATAAACGCCCAAATTCCATTAGGATGTAAATGTGTATCAAAAGGGAGTACTTGATTGATTCATGGTGCCAAGCAGAGCATAGACAATGGGGATGTAGCTCAGCGGTAGAGCGCTTGCTTTGCATGTAAGAGGCCCCGGGTTCAAACCCCGGCATCTCCAGAGATTTTGTTAAGGGATGTTTTACAAAGTAACAGTCTTCAACAAATATTTCCCATCACTGGGCATTGCCACACAACAAAACAGTGTTTGTCCTTGTATGCATGTTGTGCATGGTCTTATCCCCTGGGCTCAGCAACGTTTAATAAGATTATCTATGTTCTAGGTACATGGGTTGATGAGCAGCTTGTTGCCAAAATCCTCTGGAGGGTGGTGTCGGGCTAATCTTGTAACTGATACATGATAGATATTAAAACACTGTAGCAGCATTATGGCTCATCCTCTACCATAAGACTCTACCTTTTGCAAAGTGAGAACCAGGGGCCAGCTTATGCTGACAAATCTTTCCAAAAAGTGCCCAAAATCAATCCTGATTAAAGTTAGTAACAAGAGTGAGTACTTGCTGAATTCATGGTGCCAACCAATTCACTCAAGTTGGGGATGTAGCTCAGTGGTAGAGCGCTTGCTTCGCATGTAAGAGGCCCCGGGTTCAAATCCCGGCATCTCCAAGGATTTTGTCCTGGGATGGTTCCAGATGACAGTTGTCAACAAATATTTCCCATTACTGTTACAAGCGAGACAACAATCACTGCATTGACTTCAGAAGGGGATTATTGCATTTGGGCATCTTCATTCAAAAATTATTCATGTCTTCTTTATATGGGTTTATGCAATAGGAAAACTGAATCTCCTCCAAGGGTGTCAGAAGGCCAGACACTATTTCATTCTCATCCAAAGAATATTTTCAATTTCTTAAATACAGATCACCAAATATTGGTGACCTCAATCCTGCGCCACTTTCTTATATCATAATCACCTAGATCTTCCAAGCAAGTGACCAAAAATCCAACAGGGCATGAAGGATAAATAAAAGAGTACTTGATTGATTTATGGTGCCAACCAAGTTGAATAAGATGGGGATGTAGCTCAGCGGTAGAGCGCTTGCTTTGCATGTAAGAGGCCCCGGGTTCAAACCCCGGCATCTCCAACAATTTTATCATGGGATGTTTCACAAAGTAATGGTCTTCAACCAACAATTCCCATCACCTGTACTAACCACACAACAAAACAGTCTTTCTCCTTCTATGCATGTTGTGCATAGCCTTATCCTCTACACCAAAGTGTGTTTAGTAGGAGTATTTGTTTGCTGAGTACATGGGTAAATGAGCAGCATTTTGTCAACTTTACAAAAATGTTGAAAAGAAAAAGATGATGTTTTTGGTATGTATGAAAATGATCACTAAGTTGCCCATAGCAACATGTATATATCAAGGTGCCAGATTATCCAAATTAAACACCCAAATTCCATTAGGATGTAAATGTGTATCAAAAGGGAGTACTTGATTGTTTCATGGTGCCAAGGAGAGCATAGACAATGGGGATGCAGCTCAGCGGTAGAGCGCTTACTTTGCATGTAAGAGGCCCCGGGTTCAAACCCCGGCATCTCCAGAGATTTTGTTAAGGGATGTTTCACAAAGTAACAGTCTTCAACAAATATTTCCCATCACTGGGCATTGCCACACAACAAAACAGTGTTTGTCCTTGTATGCATGTTGTGCATGGTCTTATCCCATGGGCTCAGCTACCTTTAATAAGATTATCTATGTTCTGGGTACATGAGTTGATGAGCAGCTTGTTGCCAAAATCCTCTGCAGGGTGGTGTCGGGCTAATCTTGTAACTGCTACATGATAGATATTAAAACACTGTAGCAGCATTATGGCTCATCCTCTACCATAAGACTCTACCTTTTGCAAAGTGAGAACCAGGGGCCAGCTTATGCTGACAAATCTTTCCAAAAGGTGCCCAAAATCAATCCTGATTAAAGTTAGTAACAAGAGTGAGTACTTGCTGAATTCATGGTGCCAACCAATTCACTCAAATTGGGGATGTAGCTCAGTGGTAGAGCGCTTGCTTCGCATGTAAGAGGCCCCGGGTTCAAATCCCGGCATCTCCAAGGATTTTGTCCTGGGATGGTTCAAGGTGACAGTTGTCAACAAATATTTCCCATTACTGTTACAAGCGAGACAACAATCACTGCATTGACTTCAGAAGGGGATTATTGCATTTGGGCATCTTCATTCAAAAATTATTCATGTCTTCTTTACATGGGTTTATGAAATAGGAACACTGAATCTCCTCCAAGGGTGTCAGAAGGCCAGACACTATTTCATTCTCATCCAAAGAATATTTTCAATTTCTTAAATACAGATCGCCAAATATTGGTGACCTCAATCCTGCGCCACTTTCTTATATCATAATCACCTAGATCTTCCAAGCAAGTGACCAAAAATCCAACAGGGCATGAAGGATAAATAAAAGAGTACTTGATTGATTTATGGTGCCAACCAAGTTGAATAAGATGGGGATGTAGCTCAGCGGTAGAGCGCTTGCTTTGCATGTAAGAGGCCCCGGGTTCAAACCCCGGCATCTCCAACAATTTTATCATGGGATGTTTCACAAAGTAATGGTCTTCAACCAACAATTCCCATCACCTGTACTAGCCACACAACAAAACGGTCTTTCTCCTTCTATGCATGTCGTGCATAGCCTTATCCTCTACACCAAAGTGTGTTTAGTAGGAGTATTTGTTTGCTGAGTACATGGGTAAATGAGCAGCATTTTGTCAACTTTACAAAAATGTTGAAAAGAAAAAGATTGTGTTTATGGTATGTATGAAAATGATCAGTAAGTTGCCCATAGCAACATGTATATATCAAGATGCCAGATTATCCCAATAAACGCCCAAATTCCATTAGGATATAAATGTGTATCAAAAGGGAGTACTTGATTGATTCATGGTGCCAAGCAGAGCATAGACAATGGGGATGTAGCTCAGCGGTAGAGCGCTTGCTTTGCATGTAATAGGCCCCGGGTTCAAACCCCGGCATCTCCAGAGATTTTGTTAAGGGATGTTTTACAAAGTAACAGTCTTCAACAAATATTTCCCATCACTGGGCATTGCCACACAACAAAACAGTGTTTGTCCTTGTATGCATGTTGTGCATGGTCTTATCCCCTGGGCTCAGCAACCTTTAATAAGATTATCTATGTTCTGGGTACATGGGTTGATGAGCAGCTTGTTGCCAAAATCCTCTGGAGGGTGGTGTCGGGCTAATCTTGTAACTGATACATGATAGATATTAAAACACTGTAGCAGCATTATGGCTCATCCTCTACCATAAGACTCTACCTTTTGCAAAGTGAGAACCAGGGGCCAGCTTATGCTGACAAATCTTTCCAAAAAGTGCCCAAAATCAATCCTGATTAAAGTTAGTAACAAGAGTGAGTACTTGCTGAATTCATGGTGCCAACCAATTCACTCAAGTTGGGGATGTAGCTCAGTGGTAGAGCGCTTGCTTCGCATGTAAGAGGCCCCGGGTTCAAATCCCGGCATCTCCAAAGATTTTGTCCTGGGATGGTTCAAGATGACAGTTGTCAACAAATATTTCCCATTACTGTTACAAGCGAGACAACAATCACTGCATTGACTTCAGAAGGGGATTATTGCATTTGGGCATCTTCATTCAAAAATTATTCATGTCTTCTTTATATGGGTTTATGCAATAGGAACACTGAATCTCCTCCAAGGGTGTCAGAAGGCCAGACACTATTTCATTCTCATCCAAAGAATATTTTCAATTTCTTAAATACAGATCGCCAAATATTGGTGACCTCAATCCTGCGCCACTTTCTTATATCATAATCACCTAGATCTTCCAAGCAAGTGACCAAAAATCCAACAGGGCATGAAGGATAAATAAAAGAGTACTTGATTGATTTATGGTGCCAACCAAGTTGAATAAGATGGGGATGTAGCTCAGCGGTAGAGCGCTTGCTTTGCATGTAAGAGGCCCCGGGTTCAAACCCCGGCATCTCCAACAATTTTATCATGGGATGTTTCACAAAGTAATGGTCTTCAACCAACAATTCCCATCACCTGTACTAGGCACACAACAAAACAGTCTTTCTCCTTCTATGCATGTTGTGCTTAGCCTTATCCTCTACACCAAAGTGTGTTTAGTAGGAGTAATTGTTTGCTGAGTACATGGGTAAATGAGCAGCATTTTGTCAACTTTACAAAAATGTTGAAAAGAAAAAGATTGTGTTTATGGTATGTATGAAAATGATCACTAAGTTGCCCATAGCAACATGTATATATCAAGATGCCAGATTATCCCAATAAACACCCAAATTCCATTAGGATATAAATGTGTATCAAAAGGGAGTACTTGATTGATTCATGGTGCCAAGCAGAGCATAGACAATGGGGATGTAGCTCAGCGGTAGAGCGCTTGCTTTGCATGTAAGAGGCCCCGGGTTCAAACACCGGCATCTCCAGAGATTTTGTTAAGGGATGTTTCACAAAGTAACAGTCTTCAACAAATATTTCCCATCACTGGGCATTGCCACACAACAAAACAGTGTTTGTCCCTGTATGCATGTTGTGCATGGTCTTATCCCATGGGCTCAGCTACCTTTAATAAGATTTTCTATGTTCTGGGTACATGGGTTGATGGGCAGCTTGTTGCCAAAATCATCTGCAGGGTGGTGTTGGGCTAATCTTGTAACTGATACATGATAGATATTAAAACACTGTAGCAGCATTATGGCTCATCCTCTACCATAAGACTCTACCTTTTGCAAAGTGAGAACCAGGGGCCAGCTTATGCTGACAAATCTTTCCAAAAGGTGCCCAAAATCAATCCTGATTAAAGTTAGTAACAAGAGTGAGTACTTGCTGAATTCATTGTGCCAACCAATTCACTCAAGTTGGGGATGTAGCTCAGTGGTAGAGCGCTTGCTTCGCATGTAAGAGGCCCCGGGTTCAAATCCCGGCATCTCCAAGGATTTTGTCCTGGGATGGTTCAAGGTGACAGTTGTCAACAAATATTTCCCATTGCTGTTACAAGCGAGACAACAATCACTGCATTGACTTCAGAAGGGGATTATTGCATTTGGGCATCTTCATTCAAAAATTATTCATGTCTTCTTTATATGGGTTTATGCAATAGGAACACTGAATCTCCTCCAAGGGTGTCAGAAGGCCAGACACTATTTCATTCTCATCCAAAGAATATTTTCAATTTCTTAAATACAGATCGCCAAATATTGGTGACCTCAATCCTGCGCCACTTTCTTATATTATAATCACCTAGATCTTCCAAGCAAGTGACCAAAAATCCAATAGGGCATGAAGGATAAATAAAAGAGTACTTGATTGATTTATGGTGCCAACCAAGTTGAATAAGTTTGGGATGTAGCTCAGCGGTAGAGCGCTTGCTTTGCATGTAAGAGGCCCCGGGTTCAAACCCCGGCATCTCCAACAATTTTATCATGGGATGTTTCACAAAGTAATGGTCTTCAACCAACAATTCCCATCACCTATACTAGCCACACAACAAAACAGTCTTTCTCCTTCTATGCATGTTGTGCATAGCTTTATCCTCTACACCAAAGTGTGTTTAGTAGGAGTATTTGTTTGCTGAGTACATGGGTAAATGAGCAGCATTTTGTCAACTTTACAAAAATGTTGAAAAGAAAAAGATTGTGTTTATGGTATGTATGAAAATGATCAGTAAGTTGCCCATAGCAACATGTATATATCAAGATGCCAGATTATCCCAATAAACACCCAAATTCCATTAGGATATAAATGTGTATCAAAAGGGAGTACTTGATTGATTCATGGTGCCAAGCAGAGCATAGACAATGGGGATGTAGCTTAGACGTAGAGCGCTTGCTTTGCATGTAAGAGGCCCCGGGTTCAAACACCGGCATCTCCAGAGATTTTGTTAAGGGATGTTTCACAAAGTAACAGTCTTCAACAAATATTTCCCATCACTGGGCATTGCCACACAACAAAACAGTGTTTGTCCTTGTATGCATGTTGTGCATGGTCTTATCCCATGGGCTCAGCTACCTTTAATAAGATTACCTATGTTCTGGGTACATGGGTTGATGAGCAGCTTGTTGCCAAAATCCTCTGGAGGGTGGTGTCGGGCTAATCTTGTAACTGATACATGATAGATATTAAAACACTGTAGCAGCATTATGGCTCATCCTCTACCATAAGACTCTACCTTTTGCAAAGTGAGAACCAGGGGCCAGCTTATGCTGACAAATCTTTCCAAAAGGTGCCCAAAATCAATCCTGATTAAAGTTAGTAACAAGAGTGAGTACTTGCTGAATTCATGGTGCCAACCAATTCACTCAAGTTGGGGATGTAGCTCAGTGGTAGAGCGCTTGCTTCGCATGTAAGAGGCCCCGGGTTCAAATCCCGGCATCTCCAAGGATTTTGTCCTGGTATGGTTCAAGGTGACAGTTGTCAACAAATATTTCCCATTACTGTTACAAGCGAGACAACAATCTATGCATTGACTTCAGAAGGGGATTATTGCATTTGGGCATCTTCATTCAAAAATTATTCATGTCTTCTTTACATGGGTTTATGCAATAGGAACACTGATTCTCCTCCAAGGGTGTCAGAAGGCCAGACACTATTTCATTCTCATCCAAAGAATATTTTCAATTTCTTAAATACAGATCGCCAAATATTGGTGACCTCAATCCTGCGCCACTTTCTTATATCATAATCACCTAGATCTTCCAAGCAAGTGACCAAAAATCCAACAGGGCATGAAGGATAAATAAAAGAGTACTTGATTGATTTATGGTGCCAACCAAGTTGAATAAGATGGGGATGTAGCTCAGCGGTAGAGCGCTTGCTTTGCATGTAAGAGGCCCCGGGTTCAAACCCCGGCATCTCCAACAATTTTATCGTGGGATGTTTCACAAAGTAATGGTCTTCAACCAACAATTCCCATCACCTGTACTAGCCACACAACAAAACAGTCTTTCTCCTTCTATGCATGTTGTGCATAGCCTTATCCTCTACACCAAAGTGTGTTTAGTAGGAGTATTTGTTTGCTGAGTACATGGGTAAATGAGCAGCATTTTGTCAACTTTACAAAAATGTTGAAAAGAAAAAGATTATGTTTATGGTATGTATGAAAATGATCACTAAGTTGCCCATAGCAACATGTATATATCAAGATGCCAGATTATCCCAATAAACACCCAAATTCCATTAGGATGTAAATGTGTATCAAAAGGGAGTACTTGATTGTTTCATGGTGCCAAGCAGAGCATAGACAATGGGGATGCAGCTCAGCGGTAGAGCGCTTGCTTTGCATGTAAGAGGCCCCGGGTTCAAACCCCGGCATCTCCAGAGATTTTGTTAAGGGATGTTTCACAAAGTAACAGTCTTCAACAAATATTTCCCATCACTGGCCATTGCCACACAACAAAACAGTGTTTGTCCTTGTATGCATGTTGTGCATGGTCTTATCCCATGGGCTCAGCTACCTTTAATAAGATTATCTATGTTCTGGTTACATGAGTTGATGAGCAGCTTTTTGCCAAAATCATCTGCAGGGTGGTGTCGGTCTAATCTTGTAACTGATACATGATAGATATTAAAACACTGTAGCAGCATTATGGCTCATCCTCTACCATAAGACTCTACCTTTTGCAAAGTGAGAACCAGGGGCCAGCTTATGCTGACAAATCTTTCCAAAAGGTGCCCAAAATCAATCCTGATTAAAGTTAGTAACAAGAGTGAGTACTTGCTGAATTCATGGTGCCAACCAATTCACTCAAGTTGGGGATGTAGCTCAGTGGTAGAGCGCTTGCTTCGCATGTAAGAGGCCCCGGGTTCAAATCCCGGCATCTCCAAGGATTTTGTCCTGGGATGGTTCAAGGTGACAGTTGTCAACAAATATTTCCCATCGCTGTTACGAGCTAGACAACAATCACTGCATTGACTTCAGAAGGGGATTATTGCATTTGGGCATCTTCATTCAAAAATTATTCATGTCTTCTTTATATGGGTTTATGCAATAGGAACACTGAATCTCCTCCAAGGGTGTCAGAAGGCCAGACACTATTTCATTCTCATCCAAAGAATATTTTCAATTTCTTAAATACAGATCGCCAAATATTGGTGATCTCAATCCTGCGCCACTTTCTTATACCATAATAACGTAGATCTTCAAGCAAGTGACCAAAAATCCAACAGGGCATGAAGGATAAATAAAAGAGTACTTGATTGATTTATGGTGCCAACCAAGTTGAATAAGATGGGGATGTAGCTCAGCGGTAGAGCGCTTGCCTTGCATGTAAGAGGCCCCGGGTTCAAACCCCGGCATCTCCAACAATTTTATCATGGGATGTTTCACAAAGTAATGGTCTTCAACCATCAATTCCCATCACCTGTACTAGCCACACAACAAAACAGTCTTTCTCCTTCTATGCATGTTGTGCATAGCCTTATCCTCTACACCAAAGTGTGTTTAGTAGGAGTATTTGTTTGCTGAGTACATGGGTAAATGAGCAGCATTTTGTCAACTTTACAAAAATGTTGAAAAGAAAAAGATTATGTTCATGGTATGTATGAAAATGATCACTAAGTTGCCCATAGCAACATGTATATATCAAGATGCCAGATTATCCCAATAAACACCCAAATTCCATTAGGATGTAAATGTGTATCAAAAGGGAGTACTTGATTGATTCATGGTGCCAAGCAGAGCATAGACAATGGGGATGTAGCTCAGCGGTAGAGCGCTTGCTTTGCATGTAAGAGGCCCCGGGTTCAAACCCCGGCATCTCCAGAGATTTTGTTAAGGGATGTTTCACAAAGTAACAGTCTTCAACAAATATTTCCCATCACTGGACATTGCCACACAACAAAACAGTGTTTGTCCTTGTATGCATGTTGTGCATGGTCTTATCCCCTGGGCTCAGCTACCTTTAATAAGATTATCTATGTTCTAGGTATATGGGTTGATGAGCAGCTTGTTGCCAAAATCCTCTGCAGGGTGGTGTCGGACTAATCTTGTAACTGATACATGATAGATATTAAAACACTGTAGCAGCATTATGGCTCATCCTCTACCATAAGACTCTACCTTTTGCAAAGTGAGAACCAGGGGCCAGCTTATGCTGACAAATCTTTCCAAAAAGTGCCCAAAATCAATCCTGATTAAAGTTAGTAACAAGAGTGAGTACTTGCTGAATTCATGGTGCCAACCAATTCACTCAAGTTGGGGATGTAGCTCAGTGGTA
Organism: Alentia gelatinosa; assembly: GCA_950022655.1. Classification (NCBI taxonomy): domain Eukaryota; kingdom Metazoa; phylum Annelida; class Polychaeta; order Phyllodocida; family Polynoidae; genus Alentia; species Alentia gelatinosa. The sequence goes on from OX465584.1 coordinate 37,904,376, forward strand.
GAGCGCTTGCTTCGCATGTAAGAGGCCCCGGGTTCAAATCCCGGCATCTCCAAGGATTTTGTCCTGGGATGGTTCAAGATGACAGTTGTCAACAAATATTTCCCATTACTGTTACAAGCGAGACAACAATCACTGCATTGACTTCAGAAGGGGATTATTGCATTTGGGCATCTTCATTCAAAAATTATTCATGTCTTCTTTATATGGGTTTATGCAATAGGAACACTGAATCTCCTCCAAGGGTGTCAGAAGGCCAGACACTATTTCATTCTCATCCAAAGAATATTTTCAATTTCTTAAATACAGATCGCCAAATATTGGTGACCTCAATCCTGCGCCACTTTCTTATATCATAATCACCTAGATCTTCCAAGCAAGTGACCAAAAATCCAACAGGGCATGAAGGATAAATAAAAGAGTACTTGATTGATTTATGGTGCCAACCAAGTTGAATAAGATGGGGATGTAGCTCAGCGGTAGAGCGCTTGCTTTGCATGTAAGAGGCCCCGGGTTCAAACCCCGGCATCTCCAACAATTTTATCATGGGATGTTTCACAAAGTAATGGTCTTCAACCAACAATTCCCATCACCTGTACTAGCCACACAACAAAACAGTCTTTCTCCTTCTATGCATGTTGTGCTTAGCCTTATCCTCTACACCAAAGTGTGTTTAGTAGGAGTAATTGTTTGCTGAGTACATGGGTAAATGAGCAGCATTTTGTCAACTTTACAAAAATGTTGAAAAGAAAAAGATTGTGTTTATGGTATGTATGAAAATGATCACTAAGTTGCCCATAGCAACATGTATATATCAAGATGCCAGATTATCCCAATAAACACCCAAATTCCATTAGGATATAAATGTGTATCAAAAGGGAGTACTTGATTGATTCATGGTGCCAAGCAGAGCATAGACAATGGGGATGTAGCTCAGCGGTAGAGCGCTTGCTTTGCATGTAAGAGGCCCCGGGTTCAAACACCGGCATCTCCAGAGATTTTGTTAAGGGATGTTTCACAAAGTAACAGTCTTCAACAAATATTTCCCATCACTGGGCATTGCCACACAACAAAACAGTGTTTGTCCCTGTATGCATGTTGTGCATGGTCTTATCCCATGGGCTCAGCTACCTTTAATAAGATTTTCTATGTTCTGGGTACATGGGTTGATGGGCAGCTTGTTGCCAAAATCATCTGCAGGGTGGTGTTGGGCTAATCTTGTAACTGATACATGATAGATATTAAAACACTGTAGCAGCATTATGGCTCATCCTCTACCATAAGACTCTACCTTTTGCAAAGTGAGAACCAGGGGCCAGCTTATGCTGACAAATCTTTCCAAAAGGTGCCCAAAATCAATCCTGATTAAAGTTAGTAACAAGAGTGAGTACTTGCTGAATTCATTGTGCCAACCAATTCACTCAAGTTGGGGATGTAGCTCAGTGGTAGAGCGCTTGCTTCGCATGTAAGAGGCCCCGGGTTCAAATCCCGGCATCTCCAAGGATTTTGTCCTGGGATGGTTCAAGGTGACAGTTGTCAACAAATATTTCCCATTGCTGTTACAAGCGAGACAACAATCACTGCATTGACTTCAGAAGGGGATTATTGCATTTGGGCATCTTCATTCAAAAATTATTCATGTCTTCTTTATATGGGTTTATGCAATAGGAACACTGAATCTCCTCCAAGGGTGTCAGAAGGACAGACACTATTTCATTCTCTTCCAAAGAATATTTTCAATTTCTTAAATACAGATCGCCAAATATTGGTGACCTCAATCCTGCGCCACTTTCTTATATTATAATCACCTAGATCTTCCAAGCAAGTGACCAAAAATCCAATAGGGCATGAAGGATAAATAAAAGAGTACTTGATTGATTTATGGTGCCAACCAAGTTGAATAAGTTTGGGATGTAGCTCAGCGGTAGAGCGCTTGCTTTGCATGTAAGAGGCCCCGGGTTCAAACCCCGGCATCTCCAACAATTTTATCATGGGATGTTTCACAAAGTAATGGTCTTCAACCAACAATTCCCATCACCTATACTAGCCACACAACAAAACAGTCTTTCTCCTTCTATGCATGTTGTGCATAGCTTTATCCTCTACACCAAAGTGTGTTTAGTAGGAGTATTTGTTTGCTGAGTACATGGGTAAATGAGCAGCATTTTGTCAACTTTACAAAAATGTTGAAAAGAAAAAGATTGTGTTTATGGTATGTATGAAAATGATCAGTAAGTTGCCCATAGCAACATGTATATATCAAGATGCCAGATTATCCCAATAAACACCCAAATTCCATTAGGATATAAATGTGTATCAAAAGGGAGTACTTGATTGATTCATGGTGCCAAGCAGAGCATAGACAATGGGGATGTAGCTTAGCGGTAGAGCGCTTGCTTTGCATGTAAGAGGCCCCGGGTTCAAACACCGGCATCTCCAGAGATTTTGTTAAGGGATGTTTCACAAAGTAACAGTCTTCAACAAATATTTCCCATCACTGGGCATTGCCACACAACAAAACAGTGTTTGTCCTTGTATGCATGTTGTGCATGGTCTTATCCCATGGGCTCAGCTACCTTTAATAAGATTACCTATGTTCTGGGTACATGGGTTGATGAGCAGCTTGTTGCCAAAATCATCTGCAGGGTGGTGTCGGGCTAATCTTGTAACTGATACATGATAGATATTAAAACACTGTAGCAGCATTATGGCTCATCCTCTACCATAAGACTCTACCTTTTGCAAAGTGAGAACCAGGGGCCAGCTTATGCTGACAAATCTTTCCAAAAGGTGCCCAAAATCAATCCTGATTAAAGTTAGTAACAAGAGTGAGTACTTGCTGAATTCATGGTGCCAACCAATTCACTCAAGTTGGGGATGTAGCTCAGTGGTAGAGCGCTTGCTTCGCATGTAAGAGGCCCCGGGTTCAAATCCCGGCATCTCCAAGGATTTTGTCCTGGTATGGTTCAAGGTGACAGTTGTCAACAAATATTTCCCATTACTGTTACAAGCGAGACAACAATCTATGCATTGACTTCAGAAGGGGATTATTGCATTTGGGCATCTTCATTCAAAAATTATTCATGTCTTCTTTATATGGGTTTATGCAATAGGAACACTGAATCTCCTCCAAGGGTGTCAGATGGCCAGACACTATTTCATTCTCATCCAAAGAATATTTTCAATTTCTTAAATACAGATCGCCAAATATTGGTGATCTCAATCCTGCGCCACTTTCTTATATCATAATCACCTAGATCTTCCAAACAAGTGACAAAAAATCCAACAGGGCATGAAGGATAAATAAAAGAGTACTTGATTGATTTATGGTGCCAACCAAGTTGAATAAGTTTGGGATGTAGCTCAGCGGTAGAGCGCTTGCTTTGCATGTAAGAGGCCCCGGGTTCAAACCCCGGCATCTCCAACAATTTTATCATGGGATGTTTCACAAAGTAATGGTCCTCAACCAACAATTCCCATCACCTGTACTAGCCACACAAAAAAACAGTCTTTCTCCTTCTATGCATGTTGTGCATAGCCTTATCCTCTACACCAAAGTGTGTTTAGTAGGAGTATTTGTTTGCTGAGTACATGGGTAAATGAGCAGCATTTTGTCAACTTTACAAAAATGTTGAAAGGAAAAAGATTATGTTCATGGTATGTATGAAAATGATCACTAAGTTGCCCATAGCAACATGTATATATCAAGATGCCAGATAATCCCAATAAACACCCAAATTCCATTAGGATATAAATGTGTATCAAAAGGGAGTACTTGATTGATTCATGGTGCCAAGCAGAGCATAGACAATGGGGATGTAGCTCAGCGGTAGAGCGCTTGCTTTGCATGTAAGAGGCCCCGGGTTCAAACCCCGGCATCTCCAGAGATTTTGTTAAGGGATGTTTCACAAAGTAACAGTCTTCAACAAATATTTCCCATCACTGGGCATTGCCACACAACAAAACAGTGTTTGTCCTGGACTGGTTCCCTGCCCTAATGAAATAAGGGACACGTAACAGGTTCCACAGGCACGACCTTCAACCACGCTACTCTGTGCTTCAACTTTGGCTGGTGCCCCCCTGTGACTAGCTTATACCCCGGGCACCAGCCTAGTGGTTTGGCTTGTATCTACCTGTCATACACCTAATTCTGCCGGGCCCTCTTGCAGATGACCGGGGAACCAGGAGGCATTACCAATAATGCACCATAAAAATGGAACCCGTTACCTGGCCTATAGTCTTACTAGGCCAGGCTGCCAGGCTATGTTTGTCCTTGTATGCATGTTGTGCATGGTCTTATCCCCTGGGCTCAGCTACCTTTAATAAGATTATCTATGTTCTGGGTACATGGGTTGATGAGCAGCTTGTTGCCAAAATCCTCTGAAGGGTGGTGTCGGGCTAATCTTGTAACTGATACATGATAGATATTAAAACACTGTAGCAGCATTATGGCTCATCCTCTACCATAAGACTCTACCTTTTGCAAAGTGAGAACCAGGGGCCAGCTTATGCTGACAAATCTTTCCAAAAGGTGCCCAAAATCAATCCTGATTAAAGTTAGTAACAAGAGTGAGTACTTGCTGAATTCATGGTGCCAACCAATTTTCACTCAAGTTAGTTATGTAGCTCAGTGGTACAGCGCTTGCTTCGCATGTAAGAGGCCCCGGGTTCAAATCCCGGCATCTCCAAGGATTTTGTCCTGGTATGGTTCAAGGTGACAGTTGTCAACAAATATTTCCCATTACTGTTACCAGCTAGACAACAATCACGCGATGACTTCAGAAGGGGATTATTGCATTTGGGCATCTTCATTCAAAAATTATTCATGTCTTCTTTACATGGTTTATGCAATAGGAACACTGAATCTCCTCCAAGGGTGTCCGAAGGCCAGACACTATTTCATTCTCATCCAAAGAATATTTTCAATTTCTTAAATACATATCGCCAAATATTGGTGATCTCAATCCTGCGCCACTTTCTTATATCATAATCACCTAGATCTTCCAAGCAAGTGACCAAAAATCCAACAGGGCATGAAGGATAAATAAAAGAGTACTTGATTGATTTATGGTGCCAACCAAGTTGAATAAGATGGGGATGTAGCTCAGCGGTAGAGCGCTTGCTTTGCATGTAAGAGGCCCCGGGTTCAAACCCCGGCATCTCCAACAATTTTATCATGGGATGTTTCACAAAGTAATGGTCTTCAACCAACAATTCCCATCACCTATACTAGCCACACAACAAAACAGTCTTTCTCCTTCTATGCATGTCGTGCATAGCCTTATCCTCTACACCAAAGTGTGTTTAGTAGGAGTATTTGTTTGCTGAGTACATGGGTAAATGAGCAGCATTTTGTCAACTTTACAAAAATGTTGAAAAGAAAAAGATTATGTTTATGGTATGTATGAAAATGATCACTAAGTTGCCCATAGCAACATGTATATATCAAGATGCCAGATTATCCCAATAAACACCCAAATTCCATTAGGATGTAAATGTGTATCAAAAGGGAGTACTTGATTGTTTCATGGTGCCAAGCAGAGCATAGACAATGGGGATGCAGCTCGGCGGTAGAGCGCTTGCTTTGCATGTAAGAGGCCCCGGGTTCAAACCCCGGCATCTCCAGAGATTTTGTTAAGGGATGTTTCACAAAGTAACAGTCTTCAACAAATATTTCCCATCACTGGGCATTGCCACACAACAAAACAGTGTTTGTCCTTGTATGCATGTTGTGCATGGTCTTATCCCATGGGCTCAGCTACCTTTAATAAGATTATCTATGTTCTGGGTACATGGGTTAATGAGCAGCTTGTTGCCAAAATCCTCTGAAGGGTGGTGTCGGGCTAATCTTGTAACTGATACATGATAGATATTAAAACACTGTAGCAGCATTATGGCTCATCCTCTACCATAAGACTCTACCTTTTGCAAAGTGAGAACCAGGGGCCAGCTTATGCTGACAAATCTTTCCAAAAGGTGCCCAAAATCAATCCTGATTAAAGTTAGTAACAAGAGTGAGTACTTGCTGAATTCATGGTGCCAACCAATTTTCACTCAAGTTAGTTATGTAGCTCAGTGGTAGAGCGCTTGCTTCGCATGTAAGAGGCCCCGGGTTCAAATCCCAGCATCTCCAAGGATTTTGTCCTGGGATGGTTCAAGGTGACAGTTGTCAACAAATATTTCCCATTACTGTTACCAGCTAGACAACAATCACGCGATGACTTCAGAAGGGGATTATTGCATTTGGGCATCTTCATTCAAAAATTATTCATGTCTTCTTTACATGGTTTATGCAATAGGAACACTGAATCTCCTCCAAGGGTGTCCGAAGGCCAGACACTATTTCATTCTCATCCAAAGAATATTTTCAATTTCTTAAATACAGATCGCCAAATATTGGTGATCTCAATCCTGCGCCACTTTCTTATATCATAATCACCTAGATCTTCCAAGCAAGTGACCAAAAATCCAACAGGGCATGAAGGATAAATAAAAGAGTACTTGATTGATTTATGGTGCCAACCAAGTTGAATAAGATGGGGATGTAGCTCAGCGGTAGAGCGCTTGCTTTGCATGTAAGAGGCCCCGGGTTCAAACCCCGGCATCTCCAATAATTTTATCATGGGATGTTTCACAAAGTAATGGTCTTCAACCAACAATTCCCATCACCTGTACTAGCCACACAACAAAACAGTCTTTCTCCTTCTATGCATGTTGTGCATAGCCTTTTCCTCTACACCAAAGTGTGTTTAGTAGGAGTATTTGTTTGCTGAGTACATGGGTAAATGAGCAGCATTTTTTCAACTTTACAAAAATGTTGAAAAGAAAAAGATTATGTTTATGGTATGTATGAAAATGATCACTAAGTTGCCCATAGCAACATGTGTATATCAAGATGCAGGATTATCCCAATAAACACCCAAATTCCATTAGGATATAAATGTGTATCAAAAGGGAGTACTTGATTGATTCATGGTGCCAAGCAGAGCATAGACAATGGGGATGTAGCTCAGCGGTAAAGCGCTTGCTTTGCATGTAAGAGGCCCCGGGTTCAAACCCCGGCATCTCCAGAGATTTTGTTAAGGGATGTTTCACAAAGTAACAGTCTTCAACAAATATTTCCCATCACTGGACATTGCCACACAACAAAACAGTGTTTGTCCCTGTATGCATGTTGTGCATGGTCTTATCCCCTGGGCTCAGCTACCTTTAATAAGATTTTCTATGTTCTGGGTACATGGGTTGATGAGCAGCTTGTTGCCAAAATCCTCTGCAGGGTGGTGTCGGGTTAATTTTGTAACTGATACATGATAGATATTAAAACACTGTAGCAGCATTATGGCTCATCCTCTACCATAAGACTCTACCTTTTGCAAAGTGAGAACCAGGGGCCAGCTTATGCTGACAAATCTTTCCAAAAGGTGCCCAAAATCAATCCTGATTAAAGTTAGTAACAAGAGTGAGTACTTGCTGAATTCATGGTGCCAACCAATTCACTCAAGTTGGGGATGTAGCTCAGTGGTAGAGCGCTTGCTTCGCATGTAAGAGGCCCCGGGTTCAAATCCCAGCATCTCCAAGGATTTTGTCCTGGGATGGTTCAAGGTGACAGTTGTCAACAAATATTTCCCATTACTGTTACAAGCGAGACAACAATCACTGCATTGACTTCAGAAGGGGATTATTGCATTTGGGCATCTTCATTCAAAAATTATTCATGCCTTCTTTACATGGGTTTATACAATAGGAACACTGAATCTCCTCCAAGGGTGTCCGAAGGCCAGACACTATTTCATTCTCATCCAAAGAATATTTTCAATTTCTTAAATACAGATCGCCAAATATTGGTGATCTCAATCCTGCGCCACTTTCTCATATCATAATCACCTAGATCTTCCAAGCAAGTGACCAAAAATCCAACAGGGCATGAAGGATAAATAAAAGAGTACTTGATTGATTTATGGTGCCAACCAAGTTGAATAAGATGGGGATGTAGTTCAGCGGTAGAGCGCTTGCTTTGCATGTAAGAGGCCCCGGGTTCAAACCCCGGCATCTCCAGAGATTTTGTTAAGGGATGTTTCACAAAGTAACAGTCTTCAACAAATATTTCCCATCACTGGGCATTGCCACACAACAAAACAGTGTTTGTCCTGGACTGGTTCCCTGCCCTAATGAAATAAGGGACAGGTAACGGGTTCCACAGGCACGACCTTCAACCACGCTACTCTGTGCTTCAACTTTGGCTGGTGCCCGCCTGTGACTAGCTTATACCCAGGGCACCAGCCTAGTGGTTTGGCTGGTATCTACCTGTCATACACCTAATTCTGTCGGGCCCTCTTGCAGATGACCAGGGAACCAGGAGGCATTACCAATAATGCACCATAAAAATGGAACCCGTTACCTGGCCTATAGTCTTACTAGGCCAGGCTGCCAGGCTATGTTTGTCCTTGTATGCATGTTGTACATGGTCTTATCCCCTGGGCTCAGCTACCTTTAATAAGATTATCTATGTTCTGGGTATATGGGTTGATGAGCAGCTTGTTGCCAAAATCCTCTGCAGGGTGGTGTCGGGCTAATCTTGTAACTGATACATGATAGATATTAAAACACTGTAGCAGCATTATGGCTCATCCTCTACCATAAGACTCTACCTTTTGCAAAGTGAGAACCAGGGGCCAGCTTATGCTGACAAATCTTTCCAAAAGGTGCCCAAAATCAATCCTGATTAAAGTTAGTAACAAGAGTGAGTACTTGCTGAATTCATGGTGCCAACCAATTTTCACTCAATTTGGGGATGTAGCTCAGTGGTAGAGCGCTTGCTTCGCATGTAAGAGGCCCCGGGTTCAAATCCCGGCATCTCCAAGGATTTTGTCCTGGGATAGTTCAAGGTGACAGTCGTCAACAAATATTTCCCATTACTGTTACGAGCTAGACAACAATCACTGCATTGACTTCAGAACGGGATTATTGCATTTTAATCCCCTTTAATAAGATTATCTATGTTCTGGATACATTGGTTGATGAGCAGCTTGGTACGAAAGTCATATGGATGTTGTGTTGTCTGGTAACTGATGCTTAACAGACTTTAAAACACTCTGCCCAGATTCAAGTTCCCAAAATAAATTCTGACATAAAGAGAAATCGCAAAGAATTGCAATCTTCTAGTTAAAAGTTCTTTCATGAAAGAGGCTCTGAAAAGGATTCGCGAGTATAACTTGGGGATTTAGTAAACAACCGCGAGGTATGGCCTTTGGCTTCTTGTAATATCACAAAATCATGAACACTGACCCTACTGCATTCTTAGTACTTGGTAAGAACGTTTATTCACTCATCTGCATATAATTTCATCTACGTTAACTACGGAATAATACATCACATGTTTACGTGTAAAATTACTGTACTATTTATATGATTATATGGTACTCAATGATGTTAAGTTTGTATGGAAGAGCGATTTTAATACAATTCAAACGACTTAATGATATAATATATAAAAAAATAAATGAGTAACAAGAGTGAGTACTAAATGAATTCATGAATGGTCACTCACGTTAGGGAAGCAGCTGAGTGGTAGAGCATTTTTTCCCCAAGTATCACTCCACTGTATTTTTGTATTTTTCAACCATTTATTACTTAAGTAGGAGATTATTGCACTCAGGTATATCGATTTAGATGGGTTTGGTACATTAGCTTATGCAGTAGTAGCACCCAATTTACAATGAGCGGGGCCCTTTGTTATGTTCCTTCCCTGGATATTTTCAACTTCTTAATCATATGGGTCTCTCTTATACCATCATCACCCATTGAAATTTCTGGATACTTGGGTTGATGGGCAGCGTGGTACTAGAATTATCTGGAGGTGATGTCGGGTTAAGCCAGTGATCGAGTTGTAGTAGACGGCAGTATAGTGGTATCAGAATACTCTTCGTTTGCATAGAAAAAGTCTGCTGATTCAAACTCTACTGAATCAATTTGTCAACACAGTGGAACCGTAGAAACCAAATTAGTCTCGTTTACAGATTTTATTCCAGGAACAGAAAATGGTACTTTGTGTCTTGCAAGAATATTAAAGATTGACTCGCAAACTCGCCTGCATATCTGCTATGCCATTATAAAGCTTTGAGCCTTACTTGCGTAAGGTGTGGGCCTTAAGAAGAAAGAAGTCAAAACTCAAACACAGAAGTACTATGTACTACTATGAGTTAGAACCTAAGACTGATTTATTTGGACACCTGCATCTCCTTGTATACAAATAGTGGGTGGTATCTGGGTTCAGGGTATGCTTATAAACTCTGTATTGGGATTGGCTGATGAAGCAACAGTTGGAGAAATAAGCATTCATATCATTTAATTTCCCGACATCGAATACTCGTTCATGAGCTAGTATACCACAATTCTCAGCTTCGTCCGGAGGCAATAGTCCCTAGAGCACTCTCCAGAATTTTTTTGGATTTTTTACGTTGTCATTCAACGTTCTCTTAATTGTCATAGCTTTAACTGACCTCAGTTTCTTTGCTATTAACCTTCTGAGTCTTCTGACCTCAGTCAACTTCTTTTCCTAATAGTATAGATAGGAATGTGGTCCGATAGACAGACTTGATTACTATTGGTATACATAGGGTCCAAGGTGCTTTTTCCAAATCTACAGATAAATGTTTCTTGTGTGTCCATTAAATCCAACTTATTTGTACTGAGGAAACATTTCAAGATTGCATACTTATCACTAGTCTTGATTTTTACATTGACGTTCATGTCCCCCATGACCCAGATCTCACTATTTCTAGGCATTTTTGTCATCAATAGTTTCACTTATTTCATCGTAACAAGCCTTGACGCTGTTATTTGGTGTTCAGTACACCGAGATAATTAGCTTTTTTTTGTAGTTCGGTTGATTCAACAGACATCTAAGGAATTTATATTCCGGAAAGGAGAAAAGTATTCTGATATCTTAGTTATAAAGGGTGCTTTAGTTTGTTTTACGTATAGTGCTACAACCCCTCCAATTTTCTCTTCCTCATAGTTCCTGTCATCACGTATTATTTTCATACTGTTAAGCGATGAAGACAGCACAGAAGTGCGGTACTTCTTCCTCTGTGGTGACGATTTCTGGAACGGTGTGATGAAGCCGCTGGGGTCAAGGGGCCTTGCCAAAGGAGAAGAGTATTTACAACTTACACTTCAAGTGTTTCCAGTATTTTCCACAACCTTTGGTATATTATGTGGCAGGCGATGCATATGAATGAGGGAATCCATGAAGATGATGGCGACAATCAATCACTTAATAGTGTCAATATGCATATGATAATTACCACTATAATTTACTAATTTTCTTGTTTGTGTGCTGTTTTTATCTATGATTACATTGATCCAGTCTTTTTGGTAATGTGCTCTTGTGTCCACGCTTTCTATTGAAAACAGTCTAAGGGTACTTCCTTTGACTTGCTCTGTATATACACTACTGTTTTTAAATGAATTAAGCTAAAGTACTTGATGTTACAGTTTCTCTTCCTTTATTTAACTAGATGCTACTTGCATTATTCCAGTCTCCAATTAAAGTGTTACATTCAAAGTTAATCCAAGAAAATTATCTAGGTACTACTTTTACAGTTGCAGTCATCTTTAATCTATATGCTAACATATATGATGAAAAACGATGAGAGTGGACTTCAGTTTAGAAATTAGCATGAACGATAAACATCATGAACAATATGTACATGAGACTCAAACACATAGTGGTTTCATAAGGCAACAGGGCAACAAAGCAACAAAGCCATATATAACTTCAATATCATAGTTCTGCCGTTCATAACGTTTGGCTGACAAAATATATATGTGCAGATTTCTCAGGCATAGTACCAATCCAATCTATCACTGAATCAGATAATTCTCCTGAATCACGGTCAGAACTGTCAGAACTGTCTCTATTGTCGGATGCAGAGGTGGTTGTGCAGGTGGTAGCAGTGGTTCTGCAGGTGGTAGAGGTTGCTGTTCAGGTGGTAGAGGTTGTAATAGGTGTAGATGTGGTGGTCGGTGTGGTGGAGGTGGCAGCACCAATTGAAATGATCCATAGATTCATCTGGAGTAACTACTGGATATAGGATGGTTACCAGTAGTCACTGGAATACTGGAGAAGTTACCCGTAAAATACTGTGTGCATATAGCAGTGCTATCTCAACACGGGGAATGGCTTGTGTCGGTTAAAGGGTGACTGCCAATTCAGACACAAGTCTTATGTCAAACACTCCACACACCCTTTGGGTCTAAGGGTTAGATTTACATGCATATTCATTGATTTATAATAGGCTCCTTCCAGTTCTAGTCCTTTACAACAGGCATCTTGAATGTCATCGTAAATATTTAAAGTTGTCCAAAGAAAACAAATCCACGCCATATTGGATCTGATTATATATATTAAAAGATGATTAATCACCAGGGAAACAATAATATCAGAATTTCTTGGGTAAACCCCTTTGGCTGATAGACTATGGAGAGCCCATTGGATTCAGGTGTTGGAATTTATGGTGCTGGTATTTGTTCCAAGGCATGGTGGGCCTGGTGATATTAGTCTACGGATGTTTGCATCTAATTCAGGGCATTGGATATGGTTCTATTGTACCTTGTACATGTACTTTGTCTAGGGCATTAGGTGTGGTGATACCTGATTGAGGGTAGTGGAGATAGTGGTGCAGGAATTTGATTAAGGTCATTTGTTGTGGTGCTCCTGGTAAGCAATTAATGGTGTGGACACTTTGGTGATTATTAATCTTAATTCAAGGAATTAGACATGGTTGTACAGGTACTTATTTCAGATGTGGTGGTGCTGGTACTTCTTTTAGAGTGTTTAGCATGGCTGTGCTGTACATAATTCAAGGTGGTTGGGCATGGTTCTTCCAGTAATAGGGGGTTGGGCATGGTGGTGCAGGTCGAGAACACCGACCGGTTTCTCTGGTATACCGACGCCAGTTCTGTAAATGGAAACGAGACATGCAGTGAAATGCCTTCTGATCGGTTTGACAGAGAGTATGCAACAAAGCCACCACCAATTGATTTTCTCACAGACCGACAGAATCAGAATGCTTTGATATTCTCAAGGTTTAAATGATAAGACTAAATCGGAATTTTACCGGAAACTTCAAAAGAAACAGTACATACAATGCACCCTCACTGATCATTTGATACCGATACACAGTCGGTGGCATCACTTGCCAATGGAAACGGGTTTTATCGCACAAGTCACCTACAGTAAATTCACACCAGTGGGCCAGGTATGAGTGGCAGTCTATTTTGCTGGGAGATGGACCTTCACAGACTGATTTTAGTCGTTATCACACAATATCACCTTAAATAAGATGTTACACCTATATTCTACCAGAGTTTCATCTTAATCGATGCATTATTTCCTACTTTATTTCGTGAAAACAATGATTTTGCAAATCTCGGAAAATGATAGTTGATGCGTTGTGTTCCAGATGATACCTCAAAGAAATATCTGGTGCAGATAGCTTAAGGACGTTGGACATAGCTGTGCTGGAACGCAATTCAGGTTTTACGGAATGGATGTGTTTGTACATAATTCAAAGCCCTGCCCGTTGCTATACTGGTTTTATTGGTGCTGAGTGTATGATTGCTGGTATTTAGTTCAAAGTATGGGGTGTGGAGATGTTGTTACTTAATTCAAGGCATTGGTCAAGTGATACAGGTACTTAATTGAGGATGTTAGGTATAGCAGTGCTTGTATTCAATACAAGATGCTGGGCATGTGGGTGTGACTATCTAATTCAGCATTAGTTGGGGGGGGGGGGGGGGGGGGTCCTAGTGTTTAACGTTTGGTGATGGTACTCAATACAGCATGCTGGACACGGTTTTGTTGGTTCATAATTCTATGTGTACGAAATGGTTGCATTGTGTCTATAATTCAAGGACTCAGGATGTCGTAGTTCTGGGGGACTGTACTGGAAACAGGGCAAAGTGATGTTTGTTTTGGTTCGTTCATAGTTTGGCTGCACCTGTCAACCTGGTCGCTCATAGACTCCACCTCAATACAACAGGCCCGACCCATCCTGACCCCTTTCCATACACACATCGTACACTGCCATTCATCTCACCTATTAGAGTAATCACTGTAGAGACGGGCTCATCTCCTTACATCAAGTGAGGTCACAGACATTTAACGTTTTGTTTAATGAATCTATCTTAAATACAGAATCATAATATAAATTACTGTAATATTACCTGTGAGGATCTTTTGTTTTTGTTTTGGATAGTTATGGTTCAAATACATTTACACTATTCGTGGAATTCGGTAATTGTAATGCTATTGTCATGGTGTCCAGGACTAGAGACCCCCGCTAGGCGGTGCTGATCAGAGCACACCCTGCGTCTGGATCCCCGGTCACGTGACGTCTAGGCGCTGAAACAGGGTCGGAGCCACCCTCCTACAGAGGTTTAGTTACGGTCCGTAAATCCCCTCCTGTAATAAGAATCTGTACGGAGAATTCCGCGCCACAGACCCGCCCACTCACTCTCCCAGCACAAGTCCCTGATTCTGTATGAAGTGCCGTCCCCCACTGCCGTGCCCCCACCACAAAGTGACGCTGATTGGCCGACGGCCCACGCTCACGCCATCGCATTCTCCAAGCACAATGCGGCCGTCCTTGTCAAAATGCAGTCAACTTTGTGTGTGCTTTCCACAACATCGTACGCCATAAAAGACACCAGACACAACACAACGATGGCCAAGGTAAGCAACCAATGTCTGCATCGCTGTTCAGTTCAGTTTACACTGACTCTCTCCTTTGGCATCTGAATGGTAACACTCTTTATACAAGTTTCACTTCTCCACTTTTTTTTTCCAAATTGTTCATTGAATTTGAAGATAACCTGGTTTAGGGATATAAATACTGCAGCTTTTTGTTCTACTATCATATCTACCCTGTCCTTTCAACAATCTCTTCAAGCAACTGTTATATTGGTTTATATTGGTGCTTATGGCACTATCAGTTATCTATAACAGATAAGAATTCGATTTTGTGGTTTGTTGTATCAAACATCTTTTTTTTTTAGAGTAACATGATATTTTGTGGTGTTAATCGTTACACAGATTGATTTATTTTGGTGCACATTTTATACACATTCCTCAGAAGGTATTTGTGATGTCCTACCATTATTCAAAGCTTTTACTTTTCACAAAAAGACACCTTTAAGACATGAGTTTCCTTGTATTTTTACAGACTGCGCTAAAATGTCCTCTGGTATTTGGGGTGCTGGTGGTCCTGTCGTTGACAAGTGAGGTGATGAGTCGAGCCGTTCAGCAGGTAAGTCGCGTCTCCTGTCACGCCATCAGTTATTTTTCTTTTGAGCAAGCCGGCGTTGTGTGTCACTAGGGGCGGGCCTGTGTGTATTACCTGGTAATACAAGCGGCCTTTTATATATACAAGTCAGGTATTAATGGTGGGCCATGTGTATGATACCTTGTTTTGAAAGCGGACATGTATATGTTATCCACTTATGACGGACAGGTCCAGTGTATATTACTTTGCTATATAAATGGGCATTACATATACATTCGAGGTTGTGAGATCAGACCGGCTAGAGATGTATTACCTTTGTTTTTATATATCATATTGTTGTGGGAGGCGGCGCCTTAACGTATTACCGTTTTAACAGTGTGTTATGGTGGCCGCCTCTGTAATTATTAGCTTGTCCAGAGAGCATCCCTTGTATGTATAACTTTGTTATGCAAGCGGACCTTGTATTACTTTGATGTCAGGGATGGGCGGTAGATGTATAACCTCATTATAGGGGCCAGGTCCGTTGTGCTTTAAATATTTTACATGTATATCCCCTTGTTGTATAAGCGGGCCTTGTACATGCATTACTCTGGTATGAGGGATGTGCTTTGAATGTATCACCTTGTTATACAGGCAGGCCTTGTATGCATTACCTTGCTATGGAGACTGACTCCTCTGTATACATGTACTTCATTGTTAGGAGAGGTTAATCTTGAATGTATTACTGCATTGTGAGGGGCAAGCGATATATCTCTCACCTAAGTTTATAAGCAAACCTTATATGTATCACCATGCTGGGAGGGGACAGGGCCTACATGTGGTAAATGGTCAGGAGGGGTGCAGCATGTACAAAGATGTAGATACTGTTTCCGTGTCTCCTACACATAGGTACTGCTTCAATGTCTCATACATGTAGATAAAGTCTTGCATGTTTGATACATATAAGCCCTACACACTATTTACGTTTTTCAGACACGAATATTCCCACCTCGAATATTCCCATATGTAGATGATGGTTCCATGTATTAGCCATGTAGATCATTGTTCCATGTCCCAGACATGTATATATGTTACTTCCATTTCTTCAATATGCTGCGGGCCGTTGCCGTCTACCGTCAAACCACGGTTCGTTTGTGCATGGCGCCAGAATGGCTGTGTCCTTATAGACCGGTCAGTTTTTCTCTTAGCAGACTATTTTGAAATATGGTTTCAGAGAATGGCCAAAAAGAAGGTAGTCTCTTTTGTTGTCGCAGACGCATTTTTCACTCGACATGTGAAAATGAGTAAATCTTTCTCAGCAGCTTGAGAACAGAGATCTTTATTTAACTATCAACACTATCGTAAATTACCAAAAATCGTATTGAGGTAAAAACACCCTTGTGAAAACCGAATAAATAAAACCCAGCATTAAAAAGAGGAATATCCTTGGGGAATCTAGATGTATACGAGTGAAGTGAGTTGACTATATCAGAGAGGTGTCTTTATCAGAGAGTTGCTTATTTTAGAGAACTAACTGCCTGTATATGGTTATGGTGAGCCGATCGACTGTTGAGCTCGCAGCCCATCTCTATACACACTTTATGCTGCCTCCTCACAGCATTCTTGCCTACAGGAACTTCAGTTCGAAAAGGGATTCAGATCAGAATGCTTCAATGAGGGACCTTGAAAAAGTCTATTGTCTCCGTTATTGAAAATTTGGAATTTTAGTAAAGGGTTTACAGACTTCCACTTTTCAGTTGATCCTCAACATTTTCCCTGTGGCATTTCTTAGCGTCCATTCATAGAAGATATCACGTAAACTGTAAAATGATTCTGACTCTCTTCTAATTTAACAACTCGATGTTTAGACATTGGTATGGGCTAGCTGTAAGACAAATAGTCAATTATAGAGATAGGCAAAGAATTCTCCAAGTCATTTGAACCAAGGGTCTGGATGAAGTGCAGAGATCTATATGCATCTATACTTGATGCATTGAGGAGAGGTCGCAGGTAGGAATCGCATAGTGGGCACAGGCTTTGAAAAACTAACCATTCGTGTGGCAGTTATGCGAGTATCGATAGGTTGGCGACCACTAGGCGTTTAGCATAGACAATCTGTGGTCACATGATCTAATAGTATTACCTGTCTATTACATGTCGCAGGTCCTATGATAGAGTAACTGGTCAGCTGGTAAGCATATATTGGCAGCCTCACAAAATGCTAAAACCTATGCTGTCAGGACATACTGGTCTCGTCACAAATCCTGGCGTAATGATAGACCCTGAAGCATATACTATCGCTCGATTCTGTGTCGCAAGGGCAGCGGGAGGGACATGTAATATGCGATTAGTACAAGCTGCTGTTGAACATTTCGGGAAGAGCGTAAGGAGAGTTCTTTGCCCCGCCCTGTGGGTTCGCACTTCATATGGCGAACTCTTCCGCGCTACAATCTCGAGGCGTGGTCTCCAATAAACCCTCATTGGTTTGCAAGCCCTGGATCCCCCCCTGGGCCTCATTTCACATTTGCTTCTTCGCTTTGTTATAGATACTTGTTCTACAGTGTAGGAGTCTGCAGAGATGGCAGTGGCGGATCTAGAAGTATCACCACTAATACCCCCGCCCCCATTTGCTCCCTCCTCCTCCAATCGCACTCCCTTCCCCTCCCGATTCCCTTTAGAAAGTCCTGGATGCACCCCTGGGTGGAGAGTTGTAAAGTATCAGCATTCAGCCAGTCCCTGCCCGGTACCATGTTTTCTACGACACGATAAGTGATAGGACTGGCCTCTCAGGTCGGGCCTGACGTCAGTGGAGACTAGAGGTCAAAGGGTCAGATGGGGACACTCCATCTCCGTGCTTTGAGGTTTAAACCACGTGACACGAGAACGGGGCTCACAGTCAACTTCTCTACATTCTTTTAACGTTATCTAGCTCAAACGCTTTACCAAATGATCATATTGTTTTCACCTTAATTCCTTTCGTATGTCATGTATCAACGGCATATCTTTTGGTCTTTGAACACAAAATCTGCCGTCGATATAAGTAACCATTGAGTAAAGACGTGTTAGAATCGTTGTCAATGCTATATTATCAATGTCCAACCCATTATGACCAATTCACAAAATCCGGTTTACAGTACAATTAACTCTTCAAAATGTCCTTTTCCCCACGCACGACGTAATGAGTTGTGACTGATTAACAGAGTCCTCCTTTACAAACGAAAACGTAGAACCTGAGAATTCGATTTAGGTTTGAGATACTATATATAGACAGGGATCTTATATTGATAAGCAGTTCACAGTTATCAGTTATTCATAGTAATGGATAAGCATTAGTCTGTTAAGAATAATCTAGGTAATATATTTATAGTTAGCTGTCTGTCTTTTATCTCTTTACAGCAATTTATTCAGATTAAAAAGGCCACAGTAATCGTTTATAGTAGTAATCAATTTGAT
Source organism: Alentia gelatinosa (assembly GCA_950022655.1). NCBI lineage: Eukaryota > Metazoa > Annelida > Polychaeta > Phyllodocida > Polynoidae > Alentia > Alentia gelatinosa. The sequence continues at coordinate 37,923,092 of OX465584.1, forward strand.
ACACGCCCTATTGCCAATGTTTTAGTACATTCAAAGCTTTTCACCTAGGTTTCCATATCCCTATATTCCCGACGAATGTTCTAGTTAGTGGGTGTGGGTGTTACATATTTTAGGGTCTAAACCTGCCACTCCTCCTTACCTCCAACCCACGTTTGTCCTGATGGGATTAAAAGGTTGAACCATGTGAGCTGCGTTGGGTCACTTTCCTCAATGAGTGATGGAGATTCCCCTCTTCATGTTCCCCGCACATCTTTCTTCACATCCACGTCTAGAATCCCTCTCCAAGAATGTAAAGAATCTACCAGATCAGAGATGGATCTGTGTAGAACCGGAATGTCAAACACATGCGAAGTGGTGACCCACTTTACCAGCCTTTATTCATTTCTAAGAACATAAATTCTCAATTCCGTCGTCTTTACCTCTCGCATTATATTTCTTTTTGAGCTTCAATGAGCATACAGTGACCCATAATTACAGCTTTCTTATAGCATTTATCTCCCTATGATACAACCCTGTATCATTGCAATGGCCTTTCTATTGTCCTTAATTATTACCTTAAGGACCATCGACCAGAGAACCTATTGTTGGCCTGCAAACAGACTAGGACGGCTGTTTTTCGTATTATTGGTTAGACTACACAAATAGCTCTCATTTCATGAGAGCCACAGATAATTTAAACTCATCTAGATATTTGTTCTATCAAGTATCACAAGCCATATTCTACTCTGAAACCTCTAATTATTGATATATTACGTCTGGTTAAACAAAATTTCCAAACAGGATTCCAACATCTTTAGAACTTTTAAACATGGAGTATTATCATCTGATACTCTCCAGGTTCTTAGACATGCCCACACTATGCAAATTCTAACTATTTAAAGAATTTTTAAACTGTATTTAAGGTTATTATTTGAATCATTCCACAATAGGTATACTAAGATGACATAGAATACCTGGAAACCATTGTATTCAATGAAGTTATTCTTTAGTTAAAACAAAACAAAAAAATATCATCTATGTTGGTGGATCCATTTATCTTTGCAATAGACGCTAGATTTTTTTTAAAAGCCCCGTTAAAAATATCAAAATTTATCGTGTTAATAACTACATGAACTCTAATAAAATCTATGGTAATGATTAAATCATCACCTTCCCAGCATATCATTTGATGATTATATTAATTCATTATGATTAACTTTAATTGCACAGTTGGCCTTGCTCCTACAAGGACACAGAACCCAGCTGGGTATTCCGAGAATGCTATTTTGTATTGATTAGCTGACGTGTTGGCTAGTTGTGAATGATAGGTCAATGTGTTTACACGATATATGTCCTTTAGTCACACCCACTTCCATGGGTGGGCGATAATGGACTGAGTACGAGGAGGGTGCGAACTGGGCGCAGGTTCTCGAGAATGTTCTCCCGCAAAACCTGTGACCTTCAATACTAGCCCGGCTAGCCAGAAACAAACATATCTATAACTCTCTGTCGTTTTCCTGTGAACTGCAGACCTGTGTCGGAACATATAAGACACGAAACAAGGTCGACAATGTAGAACCAGCTTCTGTTTTCGTGTAATTGTGAAAAAGATATCCCTTCCCTTCATAGTGGTAAGCTTTATTTAGAATATAACCGCAGTTATGTACTCACACAAAACAGAATTGAAATGGAAGAAGGCACAGAAACTGGTAGAAAAATTACTTTGGCCCGTGAAATACTAAGTCAGGTCAAAAGGACGGCCAGGTGAGGAGCCTCAGTACATGCGCACTTAGACCGGAACACAATCAGTGCTTTGACTACCCAGGCTCGTGTAAAGGCCGGGCCATGCACGGGGGGCCCATCCATCCGTCACGGCACACCGGTGTTTAGTGGGAAAAAAGAGAGGCTTACATTAGCTCGGGTGGCGCGCATCCTTCTCGACCGAGCCTCGTACAGTAGCCGAACCGGAACCGGATGTTGATACGAGGTTCTTGTCTGTCCCGAGGCTAAGAACCCTAAACGTGGGGAATATTATCATGTCATTGCGTCTGTTCAGGTAAGCGTGCTTTGACAGTGAAATGCGATTCTAGGAGATAATTAGGGCGAAGGTGGCGATATCACTGACCAAGGGCAAGAGCAATGGCCTGTATACGTGACGCATCAATATGTATCCTTCCTTTATTGGGTGCATTGTCTGTTATTGAGGGCGCACCTCGGTTAAAGCTGCCACCACAACCTACAAGTTGTAGAATGACGGAGATTTCACGTCCAAATTCGATATGGAACGTGTTATATATCATCTGAAGCTGATAGGATAATATGCAGATATAGCAATCTATTATTAACTTTAAGATAGTTCTTACTCTATCTATGGACTGATAAGTAGAAAGTAAGAGAATTTTGCTAAGTTCATTTTATAAATCATTCACCGAAATTAAACATGTATGAAAATTACGCGAATATCTTATCAAAATTGGTTTTCGAGATGCGTTTCTGGTATTTCCATTGATACGACAATCATCCCAGTCGTTGTGATACCTTTGTCCTTTGTCACAGTTTGTGCATCGGAAGTTAGGCTCTGTACGCTGGATATTTGCCTGTGTATATGACCAACTGGTATCAAATAGAGATAACTTCTCGCCCTCATTCTATAGACACGAAACCGAACGAGTACAAACATATACATGTATGTGTTTCGTTTACATACTAATTTGTCGAACTTCACGTTAAAGACAACAATATTCTTATTTCAACTTTTTGTTTGATATTATCTAAATATCTTGATATCATCATGATTTAAGCAGCTAATTGCATTCTCCATATACTCCTAACTATATCTACTCCCATGTGGATAGCATAGCAGTAGGTTTACTCCTGGAGAGGTTCTTCGTTGTGCTATGATATCGGATTCGGTCCGATCTGGCTTTTGAGCGTGGAACACGTTCAGATACTATGCCTACAGTTTAGGGACAGATTATAGAGACTTTCAGCATGCTGCAAAGACTGTTCCGTCACTATCTGCATCCAAATTACATGTGTATGTGATATTAGTAGGGTGCAGAGGGCCAGTGTATCGTGCCTAAGATGAGTGTCCAGTTGACCATGGCCCATCACTACAGACTGAACTACATCATTTATCCAGTGGTGAATGACATATTTGGACTCCAAACTATAAGTGGTAAGTGGATTACAGCAAATGGTCCACTAACTAGATAAATTCCAAACCTTTTAATTGTTGATTATTTTTTTATAATTCCACGCTCATTCACCAATAATGAACATCACATGTTCATAGTCTGTTAAAGCGATGACCTTGCCCGGAGAACTTTAGGACGCATGGTTGAGTGTCGTCATATCCCATTTGTTATAAAGATAGTGCTGACATTAAAAAAAGTAATTCATCTTCCTACAAAGTTTCTTAAGTTGATCATGTGTACGTTTGTATATGTCATACCATAGATAGTGTATAAAGCACAGACTAATTACAATACTCATAGTAATTGTAAAATACTTCCAAAGTAATAAAAGTCTATATAGAAATCTAGTAAACTTGAGGGTCCTGGTGGTCTTTACGACGTCTAAAGTTCATTCAAGTCTCATCTGTTTCTGTCAGTTTTTGTTTGTTGAAAAGCCTGGCCGAATCTTTCTTTAAAAACGCCCATTATATCTCCAGCTGGGCATTATCTGCCCCCATTTCTTTTTCGCTGTGACCAGAAGGAGGTTAGGGGTTTAAACATTCAGCATTCCTTCATGTACCTCATTGAGGCATATACAGAAGACTATATATCCCGGCGCCTAAAGGCTGCAGAAATCAGACACTTTGAGATAAAAACATGACGTTTTGTCTGCTATATTGCGCCGGGCGTTTGGTTCCAAGATGGCCGCTGCCACAAACGCCACAACGACGGGGGCGCCACTTAGCGGGCGACTTGCTAACTATCGCCTTACCGTCTTTAAAGGCGCCGCGCCTGACATGACGTCACAGGTCGCTGGTCATGACGAACTCGATACGTCACGACCAAAGGATGTCTATTGCGACGTAATAAATTTGGTCTGGTGGGGGTGGATTGAGACTTTATCTAACGCATCTGGGTTTTTTACAGGAGCTTTTGTGCTGCTTCTCTTTTTCCATTGGGTGAGGATAATGTATTTGTATGTAATTTGACGAGATCTCCCTGGATTTGCTGCTAATGGGCGTCGACATATTGAATGAACTCCCCTAGACGTTTAGTGAAGCAAATCCTGAAGGGAAAAAGAGTAATAGCGAAATGTGGCGCGAGCCCTCTCTCTCACTCTCTCACTCCCTCTCTCTCACTCTCTTCCTTTCCTGTCTTTATTACGCATTTCTCTGGGCGAGCACACCACCAGCGCCACCACACGACGTGGATTAAGCAGGACCGGCTGTCCTCTCACGATCCCCTTTATCAATAATTACACCAACATCGTACATTCTCACATCCTTGTCTTTGATGTGACTTGTAGAACAATAAATAACATTATGTCAAATGTCAAGAATGCGATATCAAGGAATTCAGTAAAATACAACATTCTAAAAGAAAATACATAAAAAACCTTCGCTTTTTTGAGTGGCCTGTTTTATTACCCTACTATTTATGAAAAAAATATTCTCGAAGGATTTCCCAAGCGGTCGTAGGAGTAGCAGTGAATATGATGGTCGCGATGGCCAGTTTTTCTTATATAGCCAGATTATTACAAAGCTTTTTACGTTCAGCTGAGGGTGGGGACATGGTCCTGCCCTAATCTTTGAGGATTAAACACTATTAGCTGGCTATTTGAATGGACAATAACACTGAACATTTTCCCGTATTTCCAATGAAGTTTGCCATTACCGTAAATACCGTAACACACTGTTGGGAAAGCGCTACCGCAGCCCGTTTGGGGCTGGGACGTGTAACCCAATAAGACTGACCCTGCAGGATTTAAATCTCTTTTTTTTCAAGAAATTAGATATCTAGGTCTTCTTGATTCGCATGTCAGGAAAAAAAATATACATTTGTACCCAGTTTATTTAGTAAATAAAGTTGCACATGGCAGGCAACCTAACCAAAGGAGGGAAAGGAGGTGCGGGGCGGGTAGGAGGGCAGGGGGGCTGCGGGCTCTCCGAATGGGCTTCTGTGTTAGATGTGAACATATCTGCTGAAATGTACCACGGCTGACGACTGATAAAGGACACCTTGACACTGGCTGTGAGAGTAGAGATAAGGGAAGTAGGGAAGTGTAACACGTATCACGGGTAAGCTACACACACCGGGCATTGTTAGGACACCCGCGCCTGGGAGACGGGCGGCTATCCAAGCAGCCATCCAGGACTCAGGGGATGACAGACTGCTCCTGGATCAGCCGCTTCTCTGGTTTCTCTCTCGTTGAGTGATCCTCAAATTGCAGTTTCACAATTGTTTCACAAGATTATGTGAAGACGAATTGCCGTATGAAGTGATGACAGGTTTATCAGTCGACAGTGTTTCAATTTCCTTCTCTGTGCGCCTTCATATTTCAGAAAGTACCTTATCAGAATAGGCCAATCCAAGGCTCTGGAAGAAGGATGGGATAGAGCAGGGCTTGGTAGGATTAAGAGGGAGAGGGATGAGGTGGATGAATAATAAAGAAGAAACCAACTTGTTTTGGTTAAACTCGTTGTTCTCCACGAGTTTGATGCGGAATGATATGAAGGAGGTCACCGTCACTTTGAACCATTGATAGGAAGTAATTTCAGGTTTACATATTGTGTCCAAGGTCGACCCTGCGAGAAACGTAGCGCACTGACTTAGAGTAATTATGTAGCGTTGTGTCCAGATACCAAGTGAATTAGAGAAGGACAAAAAGTGCTGGTGGTGAGGGCGAGGACGAACTCATTGATAACCTGATGTATGATGGGGCGCGATGTAGCACGACACGATATCACAGATAAAACCCTGACATAGAAACATCAAGCAACAGTCAGAACTTCTGTGTACTGTCATAGTAACAACCTCTCCAGCCATAACCTCTCTGAACTGCCATAACAATATGAACATTTACTTTCTGGCCTCAACATCTTTGTACTGACATAACACATTCACCGTCAATTGTTTTCCAACCACAACATCAAATTTTTTCCAACCTGGGGGCTACTTGCTAATCCCAACGGAACGAAAAAATTCCAAACACAACATCTTCGTACTTATAAAAATAAGATTGTGTAATAATTGGGTTTTTTTTCGGATTGCCAACTTTCTGGTATCTGTTTGCAGTCATATGTTTGTACTTACATTGATCACGTCTGTGTTTTAACATAATGAAATAATCTGAATCTAGAGACCCATGTATGTTGTATCCCTGATAAAACCCAATAAAAAGAGAAACAATCACCCTTAAACCACAACCTATTCACACAACCTCTTAGCACATAAGGAATAACATCAGGTGGTAATATCTTTCCAACCGCAACCTTTTCATACTAAAATGATAATATCAAGTTACAATCACTCGCCATGCACAACCTCTCTGCACGAGTAAAATCACAATAAGTAGCAATCACTCTCCATCCACAACCTTTCCGCACTGCAATAACGACCTTGGCCCTTCACCCCCTTTGTCTAGCATCAATCAGGGCTCCGACCTGGTTTCCCGCTCCCTCCTCCAGTCTCTGCTACCCTGGACATGTTGTTAAGTGAAGATTTAGGAGCCTAAGTGTGCGTGCACCCCGACCTAGTCTCAGGCTCTGCCTCAAATCACACTCTGTGGGAGGGTGGTAAGACAACCTGTCCCCAGTATAAAATAGCCAATCACAATTGCCTGCTCTTCACCTCACTTTATGCAATAATTATTTCGTAATAGCTGCATCCAAATTATTGTCGCCACTAATACTATTGTCTCTAACATTTTGGCGAGCATATAGAGGCGTCTTCGCTGAAATTACATCTTTAATTTCGATGCTGCAGGGTTGGGGGGTGGATGGTGGCCTCTCGTGGGCTGTGAGAGTAGAAAATGAGGAGGACACAGTGGTTTATTCATCAGCATATCAACTGCAAAGTCACTAGAGGCAATTAATCAGGACCACCAAGGCGTTTGCATGCATAAATTTTTATTATTATTATTATTATTATTATTATTATTATTATTATTTTGAGATATTTGTATTGACAAATCGACACGGATGTGCTTGCAGCTCTTTGTAGACGTGCTCAAGTCTTTGATTATGGACATAATCAAGAAAGAAAATTACTTTGCAACAGGCCCAGGTATCACAGTGAGGAGGGGGTGGTGTAGGTGGAGGGGAACGGGGACTGAAGCCGGTCTATAGACTATCCAGCTCTCTGAGAGATTCCACACTTCCCAATTCAAATAAGGCATGTCAGGTCAAGGTTTTCTTTATAACCACAAACATTGGAAAGGTATTTAGACATGAGGTTCCATATATGATATATGACTCCCAGCAATGAGAACATTGTTGGATGCACTTTCACTAGTGCAGTCGGACATAGCAGTATTTTAGTAGTGATCTGTACCACAACAAAACTTTAATGATTAACAACGAGACGGGGAGATTAATTTTGTTGCTTTATCCGTTCCATGAGGCGATGTCACTACAATGCGCGGATTTCCTTGGAATATCAGCATATTTGTATAAAAGCACACCTAAGTGGAGTATCTGGCAGGAAGAGCTAGAGGTGTGGTATATGAGAGCGTGATCTGTAAAGTAGGTGATATTCTTGGTGGAACAGGATGGGCATTGGGAATACTGAGGCTTGGTCCTGGGAGTGGCGACCTGTGTCCCTCTAGAGCACGCGATGATGTGTGTGCTGGGATAGTATTGACAGATAGTCAAACTAGGTGTGTACATGAAGCCGGATCCCAGAATGTGACTTAGTTAGAATCTGCAATGTAAGGATTTCCTTCGCTCTATACGCAACATCCTCTAGTGGAAGTGGAAAGTATAATTCTGTATAAGTCGAAAGCTGTGTTGGAAGTGAAGGATACTATTGTAAAACTGGATGAGGTTTAATCTTGGCCTCTGTATGCCACGACTGGAGTTTGGCAAAGTGACTTCATGAGGCGAAGCCGAGTGAAGTCCAGAGCCAAAACTTCAGGAGTGGAATGCGGTGGCTAAGATTAAAACGAATCAGGTTTTGATTTTATCCTACCCTATCTCCTCGATTTTGGAATATTACGTGATAATAATGCTGTATGCCACTAGTGGCATATAAAACTCCGTATGCCTGTCAGCGGGGCATACGGAAACCCAATGTTAAGCCTATGGGATTTTATATTAGGGGTAGGATAAACGTCCGTATGCTCTATCCGCCCATATGGGTGTTTAGTACAATGTATGGTCTAAGTTGTTGTCTGATATAAAAAAAACCTCGATGTGCCCGAGTCTATAGCAGATGTATTATCTCAGTATGATAGGATATCCTGAGAGCAAGAGAGCTCAAGATTATCCAGAGTACGTTTAAAAACCAGTCCTGTAGCCTGTTTCTATCACGTGGTGTGCCTTGGCTTCAGGCGATAGAAGGGTAACCTGAACTCCCTTTAAGTATTACGTGTATAGTATATCGTGTATCTAAACGTGGTGATAAGTGATGGACACTTAACAGCTTTTTATCCAATTATCCATGAACAATGCTACTAGCCAATAATGCAAACCGACCGGAAATTCAAAATTACTCGATATTGTGATGACAGTTCTTGATGTAAGCAGGAAAGATAGGAGATTAGATCGATGCCTTATTGTGTCTTTTTGTCTCTTTACAGGCCGGAGATTACGAGAGTACAGAGCAGAGTGAGGACCAACAGGTTGTGGGTAAGTGAAACATTAACCGCATTTTTTATGATTACAAAGAAATGAGTTATACCCACTGGCGTCTCCTTGTTTATATGAATCATTGATGTGGCAAAGTTGACGTTCTAAACAACCGTACTCCTAGTTCTACAGGCTGTATGCAGAAGGCGCCTAGATTCAATGTGAAATATATGTCATGAAACCCCATTTAACAGTATAATTGAAACATTGTAGTTCTATGGATAAGTCTAGTATATAGAAGACTTTTTCCCTGATTTAAAATTAGATCACGCTTCTTGTAACTCACGCTACTACCATTCTAGTGTTAAAAGTTCTATAGGGGACATTGTAATATTACCAATGGATGGATGGCAAAGAGAGGCTACCTCTGCCAATAGCAATGTTTTAAATAATCCACACTTCAATGTACTAGGAAAGTGAAGTTACGTAATTTATCAGATGGGTATCGGTATACAATCGTATTATTTCATCATTTAAATGTTTCATTTACCTCTTAGTTGCCTCGAGTGTGAGCCACTGATGCCACCAAAATGCCATTATTAGAGTTCGGTAGACTGTAAAAGGTTGACTGTATTCATAGAATGAAGTTAAGTAGATTTAATTTCCATTCAGTTCCGTTCGTTCAAGTATATAATATGTAATCCAGTCTATGTAGCGAGAGAGCTGATTATAAATGATATCCAGCATGAAGCGCGAAAAGAGAGGTGAGACTTGGTGTCCCACACCCATGCATTGCTACTCCCTCTCTCCTTCAATACACCACTATGTGTAGCTTTTTCTCGAACTTCTCAACCCTTTTTCTGGAAGGGGTAAAACTATATTTACTCACAAAATACAGACTGTCGGGCACAGTTGGCGACTACTGTGTGTGGCTATTGTGTAGCAGTTTTTTATCAATCCCTGTCTCACATAATACGAGCCGACTTCACACAAAACCAACCTATTTGAATATCAATAGAATAGCAGCATGGCGTGATCGTCGCTCTCCTATCATCGCCCATGTAAGGCATCTCATGAATTCTGCACATGGAATGACAAAGATGTAGAAAGGTTCTATGTAAATAGTCGCCTTCTTTCCTAGAAACCATTCTTTCTTCCTCATCCTGAAAATCAATGTGGAGCTTTAACAAAATATTCTTCGGCAACAATTCTAGAGGTAATTGGTTTTGCCATAATCAGAAAAAATAATTTAGGTCATATCTATTTAAATCTGCAGCATCAGCGTTATCAGAGTTTTCCTAATTGTTCATCTTTTCTTGTTGCTGTAATTGCCTTTCTGTAAGTCTTTTCTAGTATCTTATAAATTCATGTTGGGAACGGGCAACACCTCTTAGCTGGTACTATTGATTTTTCTAGAGCTACATGCAGGCATATATTGTTTCACCTTGCATGTCTGGGCCAAATAATTGTTGTATAACTTCTTCACATTGAGGATGCATAATTCAGCTGTCATTTCCCCTTTTTAAAAGCATCTAAAAAAGGTTCTTACATTATTACAATTGATAGACTCAAATAAACGACATTTTCTGTAAATCTGTTGTTTCTTCTGCTGTCTACACCAAAAGATGAAATGTAGGGAATACTGTAATTGCAATGATGATACCGGCGGTACATGGAAACCAGCAACTTTTATTGCCGATTAAATCCTACCTGGAATGAAGGACTCGGTAACTTCAGCCTCACTATGAATCCCTGTTCATTTCTTGGATAAAATATAGGAGACTATTGCAAGCAGGTATGCACAGCCCTATTTTCAAAAGTAAGTTTCTGTATGCAACTTTCATGGATGACCAGAGGAAAACATTCGTCTGCAATTGAGTTCGTGGGAAAACCAACCAACCATGGATAGTTTGGATGATGTCCAAAATGTAGTAGAAATCACCTGGATAAACAACACTAATTAAGCTAATTGCAATGATACGAGTCTAAAGAGCTACGATTATGGGTAGTTTATTATTAAGGATCACTAAAACTGTGAGAACAGTGTGGATATGAGAGACCTGTCTGAACTCTAATCACAGAGACATGGAAATGAAACCAATAATTAAAAAGAATAATATTACAATGCACCACCCTTATAGCGTATATAGTCTATAGTATAGTCTATAAACTCGCCGGTTCTCATATGCCTATTGTGCATTTTAAGTTACTACATACAGATAATAAATTCAAAATCATGTATGTGTGATATACATTGAATGTGAATATATTTCTTGCATGTATATAAAACAGCAGAAGGAAACTATGAAATTGTCTTCACACGGCGTTAGACTCAGAGGATTATCCCATGTCTAGACACTGTCCTGTCGCCTCTTCCCACTCGTATACTGCACAGTGCGTACATAGTCAGCCAGAAGACGCCCATTGAGAAGACCGACATTAGATGTCAACTTTTTGTGGGAGGTGTAGAGTGCGAAGGGCCCTTTGTTATGAAATACGACGCTGGTGTATTGGACCACCCGTACTCTGCCTGGACGAGCCACCTAGTCTTCTATCAACATTTTAGTGTCACCTGCTTTGACTTTACCCGTCAAGGGGACATATTAGAAGTTGTTAACACATTAAAAACCCCACTTTCCATCTCGGGTTATGTGGTGCTTTCCAAACGCAGGATCTTGAGGGATTTGCCGAAAACGCCGTTATACTATAGTAAACTGGTATTTTAACAGTAATACAAGCACTTCTTTGTTCAAGTTGTCCTTGCTGTGATCTGTTGAACAGAATCTTTGGGGTGCTTCCCTTTTCAGCCCACTTACTCCATGTTATCAAAATCTCCTTCCTTTTCTGATCTCAATCTCGAACTATCAGCCTACCATTTCATCTCGAAATATTAAGCATATATAATCTCTTTTTTGTGGTGTCCTTACTTTGAACGCAGAACGAAGGGTGATCCTAAGAAAGTGCGACGTGTGTGGCAGAGAACCAGTTTTGGAGGCTGGTCTAGGTCACTCACTCACTGTAATATAGACAGTTCTCTGCTCAGACCTATTAATGTTCTGTAGTAGAGTGGGCGGACAGCCTGCTATTATGTCGATATTACACCGACTACAAACCGGTAAACTAGCTTCCTGTGATTGTCGAGTTGTACTCCTTACTGTCATTTTCCATTAAAGCATACAATCCTAAGCGCATATAATCTGATTCATAGTAATGACATAATGAATTGAGTTGTGGAAAAACGCCTAACGAGAAGAGTTTGCGGGAATTTACGTCAGAAAGGGAGGTGAAGTATGGCATACGCCACTGAGGCAGGGTATAGGATATACGCCATAGTGGGAGACTATAGATTCCACCAACAGGTTGGATTTGCCGTGGTATATCTTGGTATGTCTTGTAGTGTCTTACTGTGTCGCAATGTGTCGTACCTCACTTGTCTCAAAACGTAGGCGAGTGGTGTCGGGTGTATATTTTGGTGCTCCACCACCGCGACACCTCAAGACACATCGCGACAGATAGGCACGCGATGATTCAATCCTAGCCCGATTAAGCAAGACAACCAAATAGGGACTAGTCTTGCTACATCGTGTGTGTTGGTGGAATCGGCCCTTTAGACATCGACAAGTAGACTCTTCCCGATCACACCTCCTCCTCTTATAACCTCGTAAATCGGTCCCGATTGAGATAAAAGAGAGCGAGCAGGAGCTGGGCCCGGTTGGTTCCTAGACCGGATGATAGGTCATATAGGTAATAATGCAACGTCTAATAACTTCTGTTTTGTTTAAGATATTAGAAATCGGATTTTCGGATCTACGACTGCCTCTATCTCCCCTACATATCGATATAAGGCACTTGTAAATCGGCCCGGGGAATAGGTAGAACTGCTATTTAAATCGCCTGCTCAGAATCGGGAACAGTCGGTGAAGGTGCCTACATCGCAAATCGTAAGGTCGGGGACATTCGGCCATTACTCCCACCTTAGTAATTCCTGACAAGTCGGGAAAGGTAATAAAATCGCCAGATTGACGCAGATTCTTACCGACCCGACAGCTCCGTTGGGCAAAGTTGGAATCGGGCAGAGTCGGCGTTTCAATATATTATATGCTTTACGACGTCAACCTCAAGTAATTTACACAGTCGTCTATCTTCAAAACAATCGTTTGTTGTATTTATTATCCATTTTCTCTAATAAACTAAACCCAGGAATTGACATATTTACCGGTATATTGCTGGGGACTATTCTTTACTCAAAAACATGACAGAGGGAGACTATGGAATATACATCACAGAGAGAGAGTCTGTGTGATATACATGACAGATGGAGGATATGGAATTTACAAGACATGCATGCTATGGGGTATACATGACAGAGTGAGGCTATGGAATATACATGACAGAGAGAGACTATGGGATACACACGACAGAGAAAGACTATGGGGTGGCTAGGGGATATTAAATACATCACAGATGGAGGCTAGGGGAAGCGCCACCGAGTCAAAGACTTAGTCAATTTCTATGATATCAAGCAACAGGCTCTAAGCTGATTTCTGACACTACTGCACCGTCGGGGACATTGGTCAACTTTGGCCAGGTGTCAGTTTGCTTGGAGGTTGGACACTGGCTAGGATGCATATCGGCACTCATCCCTACCCTTTGTCTACGTAAATTCGCTCCCCTTATTACCGAATGACTTTTATTTGAATGATCGGTCTGTTTTATGGAAATCCTCCAATAAGTAACAGCTTCCTCGGGATTTATAAAGTGAAATGTCAAACTGCAGCGTTGTCACTGCGTCAGCAGAATCTCACATTTTTTTGTCCAAGGTTGAAAGCGAATAGACCCAATTCGATATTTTCCGGGGTGTGGCATATGCACGTATATTCTACTGTATTGCTCAACTTAAACTTCTGCTATGCCCCTCAACTACTATATTATTTAAGATCACGGCTGCTTGCAATATAGTAAGGAGTGTCCATGCGCCAGTGATTTGAAACTATACATCTAATTGAGACGTTTCTTCAGATTTATAAGCTGTCCAACAAGACATACCAACGGGTATACCCAATACTCTTTGGACATACCATAGGCACAAGAAACCAGTATCCAGCCTGGGGAGCGAGTTTGGTGTCAAAACTTTTTTGTGGCAGGGTTGCAAGTTTAAACATTTTCTGCAGCGTGAAGTTAGCCAAAAAGGTCAACCTTGCTTCACATTTACAAACACAGTAGGGTCTGTTCACCCATTTCACTCTCACAGCACCGTTCTATTGCATATAACGGCCTGTGCTCATGATAATAGAAATAAAAACTGGGCTTGAAGAGTGCGGCCTACATTTATCATCCTGCGTCCTCACCGGGTGAGGCTGTGACGTCATGGAGCTGCCGTTTTCCCGCGTCTGGCGTTCAGCGCCTCCAGTGACAAGCACTGGTTTGACCCCCATATACGTGATGTCGTCTGCCTCCATTGACGGCCATTTGTAAACAGTGCGCATGCGTGGCCGGTCTGTTGATGATCAGACCACCGCGCCAACCAATCAGAGCGAGGGGCGGGGTGGCATTGACCAATGAGCGTGAAGCAGACGGAATCAGGTGATGGCGGTTCTGACGTGACATGTTGCTCGTTAGGCGGCGCTCCATGCAGCGCCACTCGGCGCTAATTAACTCTTTGACGGCCGCAATTTGCAGCCAATTGGCGCGCATCACTCTCCTAGCCGTCAGCCACGCTCAGACAAGCCCGGGAATCCTCGACAAAGCGCACGGCGCCTTTATCGCCCGACTATGCTACAACCCAGTTCTACAATACAAGCTGTCAAATGCCAATTGCGCTTCATTTATTTATCTGATCGATGTTAGTGATGTGCCCATAATACCATCAGCATATTTCCCAATCAGCGATCTCCGCTTTTCCACGAACTTGTTCATAAATTCTAAATCCCTAAAACGGGTGATCGCGTGATTTTAGGCAATGGCACGATTTCCACGTCATTATTTTACCAGCTCGCAAGCTGTGATGTGTGCTACATAAGCTGATGTAAAAAGTTCAGAAAACCTTTGAAACCGAAAAAGATTCTTTTACATAATCTTTTACAGTAACTCGGGTATGATACTTTTTTGTTCAGCTAACAAATCACGTCAGTTTCATCATATTGAAAGGCAGTAATGAAATCACGATTTATCAAAATGGAACAAACGCTTGTGAATATGGCAATGGTTGTGGGCTCTATATAGTATTACTATGTAGAGCTGAGATTCATTGGAATCCTGATCATATGATAGGCAATCATCATACGACTCAATAGTGAATCTATTATTTCGGCCGACAATAGTTAGATATTTTAAATGGTTTATGAAACAGAAATGACCTGACATATTGTTTTTTTATTAATTTGAATAATATAAGTGTAAATAAGTACATGTAACTGATGCTCAGTATCAAACGATATTGTAATTAAGTCCCCATAAAACTGAGGAAGGTACTGTCTCAATCCTGATAGAAACTATGTCTCCAATGGCTCTGTATCTGTACGTACGCCATCATTGCCACCATATTCCTTCTTAGTATTGTTTTTTCTTCGAATACCTATAACCATTCACCTTAGGCAAGGGCGTATGCCTACAGTTAACTATAGCATGCAATAGTTACGAATGAATCATATTTCCGCTTCTAAGGTATATATTTTATTGGTGTTTGCTCTCGATAGGTGTACGAACTTGTTATCGCATGGTACGCTGAGGGGTGGGGAAATGATATGCCTTGACCGAAATTATCAAATCATATTTTACAGAAATGCCATCATATCTATGTGAACCAACATTAAGATGAAACAAAAATGTATTTTATACTACATTCTCCAAATATCACGGGTTCGGTTTATAAACACAGTTTGGAAGAACTATGAACTTTATAATAGTTAGCGATGTTGTTCGCTGCGCCTCCGCTTCATTCTGAGCAGTGAAAATGTATTTCTTGTGAATTTCGGAATGGCCTGTTGGAGCCGAGCAACCAGCCCCTGGTTTTATTGGACAGTATTTATTGTTGTGGTGTGGGCGCACTCAGGTTGTAGAAGCAGAGTTTGGTGGTTAAGTGTAGGGTTGCCCAAACCAGGCGGCGATAGAGATCCAAAATGCCAACGTAAAACCACCTCTTTTATCTCCTATCTCATCAGCCGTTCAGATGAAAGCCGCGCCTTAACGCACGCGCGGCCACCATTTTTCTCCTTTCTCTATTGTGTATTTTTTTCCTACTTGGGGATCTTTTCTAAGAACCGATGGAAGGGTGGCTCAGGATGAAAGACGAAGAGGGCGGTTCCCTTATCGGGTTGTTATCGAAGCTATCAGGGAACGAGGACGAGATATATCTACGCAGGCATTTAACACGCAGAACATTGCTTTACTGTCAGCCGGTGGACATCACTTATATGGAATGGGGGTTTGTGATAAGGGAACAATTCCCAGGTGAAACACTAAATCATCTTAAAGGTGTCCTTATGATTACAAATACCTACAAATTTGAAGCAAATGTCTTGGTGTTTGTTGGTTATGTGAATTTTTTACTTCATATTATCATCTTAATAGTCTTCATTCTAAGGATTGCATGTCGTCACTCTTATAATTGAAGGTCCTCACAGTTATGATTAGAGGTAGTCTCACCATTACGATTGCAAGTGGAAATAATTAAGATTGAAGATCTTCACAGCTACCATTGCAGGTGGAAATAGTTTTAATTGAAGATCAATTACAATCAAGTTCTTCACCCTGCATCCCACAAATCGAACCAATATCTGTTGAACAGATTTATCTTTTTTGTTTACTGTACTCCATTAATGCTAGTTTTGCACTGGGGCCATGGCGATCATAGTGGCCATGTATGCCTGAAACTTGTCCCGCCGTGAAATTTTCGGTATTTTAGTCTTAATCAGGTTACACTGTGTTCCTGGTGACCACGGTTTGAATGCCTTTCAAGCACCACATTGTCCATCCCACCTCCCTGAGTTGTCTAGTATCCCTCATATTCTGCCACTGCGGTAACGTTGATCAAGGTCTGTCACGTTTGTCCAATGTCATCCCCTAAGTTGTCCTGAGGTGTCTTACTCTAACTTTGGCTCGGAGCAGTGAGTTACCCTTTAACAGGATTCAATTCAAGTCTGCAATGGGAAGGTTCATATTTGAACTTACTGTTTGATCGTTCCATGCAAGTCATGTGATCTTGAGCAATAGATATCCTTAATATGATCCTCACCACTGATTTTCAAACAAAATATCTCCAGTCACAGCATGACTCCCCCTGAACTACACATCGTTCTTGTAAACTAAACATGATTAGGTTTCATAGATTTGAATTTGACTCGAGTAATTTCTCTTTCACTGCTATGTGGCCCTGGCTGTACGGCGTAAAACATCAGAACCCTCACACTTTATGACTTTGTCAGAGAGTATTGGGTACATCAACACACCATTGGCCTGTGTCTGTCAACTTGCCTTCTCTCGTTTAAGATACTGAAAATCTTCCCAGGCACAGTTCAGCTGCGTGGAGTTACCCTCATGTATCTTGCTTTTGTGCCACCCTCGCATCCAGTCACGTATAAAACAAATTCTGGAACCTCTCCATGATTCATCAAAAAGCCTCTTTTGTTAGTATGGACAATTTCAAAAACTATTGATACTCCTTCATCAGTTGAATTGACAGCCTACTTTGAAACCATGTGATAATCACCGAGCTTGTAAACCTAAATGTTCCTGCTTCTATTATTCAAATACATAAAATTATAGAGGAAGAAGTTCCAAAGTGTGTCCCCTTTTCATGTTCTAGTTTTATGGGTTTTCACATGCTCAGCATTGCCTTGTTGCTCTTTACATGATGTTAGTATTTCTTCTTTTTTCACACAGATGAGCTGCGGTCATTCTTACCTGTACATGACCCCTCCTCCTCGACCGCCACTCAGAGCCCGGCGAACAGTGACCTGTGTGCAGCCATCTTCTGTGGTAAGTTCACGATAATCATGATATCTACACATTTTAAATGCCTTGTTTTAAATATAGATGTAACGACGCATCTTCAACATGTGTATAACTTATCCATGTGTATGAGTGTGCATCTATAGGTAACATCAACCTGGATAGTCCTGATAGTGGACAATCTCGTTAAGCGAGCAGCCCCGCAACTTGAACCATTCTATTTACTTCGTATTCGATACAATAAATTAGAGATTTGGCGCATCGAGGTGAGATCAAAACATCCGCCATGAAGATGTTTACAAACAGAATATAAAAAAGTTCTCAAACTAATTGTGTTCGATCGGCAAGTTGTTAACGCTGTAGGTCAGCAGTAAAATAACTATAAAATGACTGTAAAGTGACAAGAAATGGGCACTTAAATAACCATAAAATAGCGTTGACGATGTAAAGGCGTGTTTTCAGAAGTAGTCCTCTTGTATGGTGGCTGAGAAGAGATGAGGGTCGTGGCTTTACTTGGTCTCATGTGTCCTGAGTTTTACACCCTAGCTAGGCTCTCCTTGAATCTGATAGTAAACTATAGGAGATGGTGCTCTCTATGTATAAAGATTGCCAGGTGTAATTACCTATACCCTCCATAAACCTTAGTGTAGCACTGTCTTTTCATACTATCTGAATAGGCTGCCCTAAGTCCTGCCCAATACATTCCCCTTCTTACTGGGTTCGGGCGTGGATACACATAGCAGAGCGTCTTATACTACTTACCTTCCTTTACTTGATGAATTGTCATAAAGACTGGAGCAAATCTATTCCCTTTACGATTAATAAAGCTACCTCTACCTCTATTTCTAACACCTCTCGATATGTATACAATGTTTAATCTCAAATTGTAAAATGTCATTGATATCCCTACTTTATTTGCGTTTCAAGGAAATGGAAGAAAATGCATTTTAGAAAATGGCCGCCCAACTTGCGGCTGTGCCTTGGAGTGTCCTGACCACTACCACCCGATCTGCGGCAGCGATGGCGTCACCTATGGGAACCCATGCGAACTACACCGGTCAGCTTGCCTGCAGAACATCAAAATAAACAAACATCTTCGTGGACCTTGCCCAGGTATGTGAATTCATCAACGATCGAGGCAGATGAATGACCTCCTGGATTTAACTGATTGTTGTCAAGAGATGAGGCATGAACCCAAAAGCGTGATCCTATTTGATGCCTACTGTTGCCCAAATCCTTGTTTTCATATCCCCCTATAATATATTGTCTACCGAAGAAAAAATACCCACGTGCATACTACTAATGAATAATCATACTACACCAAGACTGAAAGAAAACATGTTTACGGCTAAACGTGTATCCGCACAAGTTTTCCAGTTCGTTCCCATCGCCACAATTGGGGCCCTTATGTATTACTTGGATTTCGCAATATATGACGCTTTTTGAAAGTACATCATTTTCATATTAACCGTATACAGTAATGGGAAAAAGAATGGAATATCTGGAGAAGCTGTAGTACTTTCATCTCCCTTATCGTCTCGACGTTAGTTCAATCTTTATACATTCCTCACCCGCAGCTCCGCCCCCAACACCCGAACCGGAAATGGAGGACGAGAAGCCTCTCGTCTGTTACGAGATAGAACGAGATCAGCTGCGCCAGTTGCTGATTGATTGGATGAAAGGTCGCGTGCACTCAGACGCAACCAGCTTCCCCGGTACGTGGATGAACACGTCTCATTGCGCATGTGCATGATCGTGCCACCTGTATTGATTCCCTATCTACTAATTGCTCTAATATGCAAATGTGCCCCTGCCATCTCCGGGGTCGGTACACTACTCTGATAGGACTGGAGTTCCGATTTACCATGAACCACCAGTATCTGGGCTATTTCCCATTGTTGCAAGATCGGGGTTTTTCTTAAAACTATTTTATTTAGACTGGACAAAATAAGGCAATCTGCCTGTTTTCAATTTGGCCCAGTATGGACCAACATCAACCTGAGTAAATAGTAGAACATATATGGGTGATGTTAACATGAAAATCGACGCTACCCAATCACTGAATTGTATAACTATACAATAAATGAAGAAAAAATAACTAGAAACTAGCTTCTGCCTTCAACTATCTTCTCACTATACGCTACCCTCTTCGCAGCCCATCTTTTCATTCATGTACATGTACCTAGAATTTCTGAAATTTCTGAACCCCCATCCCGTCCCAATCTTGTACGCAATAGAACAAAGAAGGAGTACATTGTATATACGCAGAATTTCAAAAAAATATATACCAACCCCCACCCTCAGTATGTACATACTTTATGGAAGGCCCTTTCCTTACATCCCTTTTTGCCTTTGATGTCTCTCTTGTCCCATGTCCTGTGTCCAGGGGATCTCTCCCCTCCTTTTCCCACTCATTATCTCTCTTTCCCTACCCTCCCGTCTCCCCACCCCTCCTCCCGATCTCTACCGCACCCCGCGTTGAGTGAGGTTCCCTGATCACGTGACAAATTTCTCATCCCTAACAGAGAGAAGCTACGCGCATGTGCTGACGGAGAACTTCCGGGACTGCGACCTTGACGGCGACGACCATCTCAGCGGGTCAGAGTTCATTCAGTGCGTGGAGAAGAATGAGACGGTGACGGCGTTCGGCGGCCCGACCCCCGAGCAGGGCCACGTGCTGAGGTCAGTGTCCGCGCTTTCCTACTCTCCTGCCTCTAGTTGTAGAAACGTGAAGGACACTCAAGAAATGTGTAAAGATAACTCCGTATCAGTTCACATTCGTGGAGGTCGTAATTCTGGATTTTCCCCACAAAATATGTAAAAGTATAACATCCAGAAAGGCTGTCCTTGGCAAATCTACCCCTTGGTTCGGAACTCGGCCATGCCACTGTCTTTCATTGCATGTCTAATGCATTGCTCCTGGAGCCCGTTTAATAATCTAGGATCATACATGTAGACCCTTTTCTGTATGCAATTGAGATTCAGGGATGATGTGGGTCAACTTTATTCAACACTTATGGACGACCTTATAGACGGTTAATACTGTCAAAGCGAACATACTTAGATATTAGTAAACGATAAACCCTGTACGAGGTACAGAAAATGGTCTTCATGTACGTTCCTAGATTATTAAACAGGCCCCTGCCTCGTACATTGTACGATGGCATCAATAAGTAAGCAACCGTCCATATTTTAAAAGCAATTACCTGAATACTTAACATCAGACAGCCATATACCTGACGGGTCTTTGATTGCTTGCAGGGGTTTATGTGTGGATGCGCTCATCCTGATGTCAGACACCAATGAAGACTGGATGTTGGACCTGGAGGAGTTCCTGCGGTGTATGGACCCCAACTTCGAGCCACCCAGAAAACGTAAGTTGAATTTATCTGCATACCCTCAGATTGTGTTTAGTCATACATCTTACCTATCCATTATAATTAGATTCTGCACCCAGATGGATCATGACTTTTCATCATGTCTACCAAGAAAGGTCTTTTCTCAATCAAAACATGCGATATATGATAACTAATTACGAGTGGATAGAGCAGCATAAAGTGGCGAGATTTGTCATAATGCAGTTTCTTTTTCTTTTTCAGAATGCTCGCTGGAAAATAAGCTATTCGAAGATGGAGCAGAGACCAGAGTTGACTGTAATATATGGTAAGTTATCATGAGAGTCATTCTACCATCAAGACTGAATGTGTCAGAAAGAATAAATCTATGCGCGAAACTCACCACTGGCACTTTACAAATAATTTCAAGAGAAAGCTACCTTGATCATCAAATATTGTTACACAGGGATTGGAAATGGGAAGAGCTGTAGACTCTTACATGTGCTATGATAGAGAGGTGGTTAGTGAGAAAGGTATTTGAGAAATAGCGTCATGCTTTCTGTCACTTATACTTGCCGTTTTTGCTGCAGCGTGTGTGCCTGTGGTAACTGGGTCTGCTCGGCAATGTCCTGTGAGGATGCAGATGACTACAACCTATTTGAGCCTTGTAAGTACAACTTTATCCTTACATGACCTTCCGCAACACACGTATTGTCATAACCGCATTATCTTTTGTTAAAGTGTCATTAATAATTATGTAAATATTCATAACACAGAATCTCGTCTGCGCATCCCTCAGTGGGGAATGCACACCCCCTGCACATTATGAGATTATGACATTATCAGTTTACCATTGAAAACGGGTAGTCTGTTCAAGGCATTCTCTACTAGGGTATGACAACAAGATTAAAAAAGAATCCTTGCCTCTGAATGTTTGATATGAAGTCATCAAAATTGAACAGTAATCTTACGGGGAGCAGAAATCATAACATGTATACACCAAAGCCTTCTTGTCCACAAATGGATTTTAGGTTTAAAATGGCCTCACTTCTATTTTGTAGATGATGTTGAGCAGGGACCTCTGCCATCCAAGGAGGAACGCTATGCCCTTCTACGTGGCTTCATAGCCTCTGAACACATCAACCTGGATCAGGTAGAGGAAGAAGTGCCTGGACCAGACTTCTACCAAGGACATAATTTTGGAGACGACCTCCTGAGTGACCTGGAGGATGAGGGGGAAACCCAGCATGCCATTCCTGCTGCATCACCTGCAGAGTTCCCTGACACAGTACCTGAAAGTCTGCCCTCAGGACCTCTAGTGCCTGCCTTTGACCCATCGGCGGATACCTGGCAGGATAACGCTGGTGATCGTCACAACCAGGGATATCAACACCGACGGCCAGAACCCAAGCAGTCAGTGGTCGGAGAACTGGCGAGGAATGGTAGACACGGGGCCGACAATGAACCATCCTTGCAGGAATCACTGGTCATTTCAGGGGCCACAACCACGAGCACAACTACCACCACGACCACAACACAACCCCCAGTTAGACCTGCGACACAGGATGAAGGTGAGAGTGAGGAGAGAGGGCAGGAGCAAATCGACACCCATCCGGCCCTGGTCGTTGAGCACGTTGAGAGGCCGGCTCGCCGTGGAGGAGCCGTCACACCTCAGCCACGACCCGCAGCCACTCCAGCACCTGCACGCCGCTTTATTCCAGTGGTCAACTTTAACATCACGGTAGCCGAGCACCGCATCATCCACACTGGTGACTCCCAATCGGCAGAGACGATACAAGAGCCAGAACAGGTATATGTATATGCGAACTGTTGATGATTCCCGAGTAGATAATTAAATTATCTATATTTTGAAATCTGCCCTAGTGAGAGGTAGGCTACCTTACATAACATGCGTTGGCTTGGCAGAGTATGGAGGCTAGAGCAAATGACCAGTACGCTGGGATTCCAACAAAGGTTACGCAATTTTTATACCGTAGGGCGACACTTTTGAGCTGTTAATATGCTCTGGCCTTTCGGAATTTATGTAAACTAATTCTCTCTATGGAATATCGCAAAGTTCAACATCTTTTGATCCAATAAGGATATCGAGAAACTGTTGTTTTTTGACAGAATGGGGCCGTTGAATCCCCAGTAATGTGTTATAAAATATTATACATTACGATTGTACAGTAATTATATCAGTCTCATTAAACGCTACTCTTTTCACTTTCAGGGCAGGAGGCATGGAACCCACAACGCACCTCAGCATCACAATAGGAGAGACCACCATAATCCTCATGGCAACCACCATAACTCACACGGCAACCACCATAGTACACATGGTAACCACCATAGTTCACATGACAACCACCATAGTTCTCAAGACAGCCAACGGTCACGTGATCGTCAACGCCAACGTCAACGCTCTCAACTAGAGCACTCTGTAGCTGCATGAGAAACTCGTCTTGCCTTTCTTTGTGATGACCTCCAGAGCCTGCTGCGTGCAGGTCACTGAGGTCTTTTATGTGAAAGTGTTATGTGTACGCCTACATGCCCTGAGTGCTCACACTGCGATGGTTGAGGATTTCCAGCACGTGAACGGACAGAAAGACCTCATGAAGGAAGCCGTTTGTTCTTGTCTGAAGATGTCAACAAGGGAAGTTAGCCCTGATGACGAGTTCAAGTGTTGAGGAAAGTCTAAATTATTTGTGGTGTTTGTGAGTCTTCATCCGTCTTCCAGACAGCTGCCCGGTGTACAAGCCACTTAAAGTGGATAACTTTACGATCAAAACCGGATTTCTTTCAGACAATCGCTACCAACCTGCCTTGAGTAGCAACTATGAGAACTGCAATATAAGAATGTCTATTCCTTGAACGGAGGCAATAGGTTTTAAAGCTCTCAGAAAACCTTGTATACATCTTTACCTTAAATAAGCGCTTTCTCTCCTGGCTCCGAAATAAGTGAAAAGAAAACACCATGGTGCCGGCTAAGATCTTTAAACCTTTTGTACGATCTAATCTCAAAAGAATCCTTGGGATTAGGCGTCTCTTAGGGTAATGTGTCCGTATGACTTAAATGCACTCACATCCATGAAATTTGGCATAGTGGTGGAAACAACAGTTGGAAATTCAATTTTGAAATAAAACTCTGTTTCACCAAATAGGTTTTTGAACGATGACTTTGTAAATAGCTTATTTAATGAAAATGGTGTATCTGTATCAACATACAAATCTATTTCATTATTGCACTTATTTAACCCTGGACTCTACCATAGTTTCTCCAACCTTCGCGGTAATTTTGTGACCACAAATGTCTTGATTTCTACGATTTTGTAATAGATTAGAGAAAATGATCTAGCATAAATTGAATGTTCAGATATTTTCATTGTGATATACACAGTTATTGATCCATTAGGGCACATTTTACTACAAAAGTTTCTGAAGTCAAACTATACCTGACGTAGATCACGTGCGGTGGAACAGCGTCGGCTGTGAGAGGCTCCTCAGTACGGATATGCAGTCATGCACGGACACATTACCTTACGTGACTTTTAAAGCCTTAGTTGTGATGTTTGTGTTGTCAGTGATCGTTGATAGTCGAGCAGTCAATGACTACATCTTTTTCCATCTCCACCCCATATGGCCGACAATAAAGGTCTCAAGCAGAATGAACAAATAGGTGACCAAGAAGCAAGAAGTTACATCAACAGCCTTCGACCTGCGTTGATATGTCTATATAAGAGCACAACTTTCTACCTACTATAACGACGTCTTCATGAGAACAGAGCATTCCACTTGCGAAATGTCGTCTACATTTGAACAGAGCCTTGTGCCTGCTTAAAATGCCAATATTAGAATGGAGCCTTACACCTACTTGAAGAAGTCTATTGCAAAATAGAGCCTTGCACCTACTTCAACATTGAGCCTTGCACCTGCTTGAAGATGTCTATTGCAAAATAGAGCCTTGCACCTGCATGAAGATGTCTATGGCAGAATTGAGCTTTGCACCGCTTCAATATGTCTACGTCAAAATAGAGCCTTGTACCTGTAAGCTTTCTACATCAGAAGAGAGTCTTCTGCTTCCCTGAAGATGTCCACATTAGAACAGAGCCTTCCACTTGCCTGACAATGTCTGTGTCAGTACATAGTTGTCTATCAACTGAACAATTTCTTCATCAGAACAGCCTTTACTTGCTTTAAGATGTCTACGTCATATCAGACAATAGACAAGGTCACGCGTTGACTGCTGGAATGGATGTATAGGGCAGACACGGGGAGATGTAACACTGTTAATTAGTCCATTTGTATTAAATTATTACACAGTGAATTTGAATTTGTTAGGACTGGACTTAGGTGATGATGATTGGTTCAGATAATGACAGTGAAACAGTCGTGATGGCTGTGAGATATGTGAGGAATCATCACGAGGCACTCAACCATGACGACGTGCTGAGTGATCCTGGTGGACACGGGATAAACTGACCACCAACTCAGATCTGAACATGTTCATACTACCTGTATAGTTACATTGTGGAGTGTAAATGTAGTTTTAGATAAAGAATTAGGTCAAATAAAGAGTTAGGATTAATAGAGTCTGTAATTGCTACAGCCTCACAAATCATGTTAGCTATTTATCAAAACACTGCCAGCGTCATTTTTGTCCTAGGTACTTTGGATAGGAATTTTATTTATTACAATATATTCTGTTTTTTTAATAATCTATGACAATGTAAATCTCTAAGGCCAGAATGCCTTCTGATCAAACAGGATTCGCTTGTGAACTATTTGATGTTGTGATGTGATCATAATTCGTTGTTATAGGTAATAAAATTCAACATTTTTGTCTAGGTTATCGTAACCCGAATCGTGGTAAATTTCATTAGTTCAATGTCTATGTGCCATATGTGTCTCGAGATTGTCTTAAAGTCCGGTCAGGATTTCAGTCACTCTAACCACTTATTAAAGCATTTATTCATTATAATTTGTTAGATGTGTCTTCATGCAAGCATCTTGTGCTATGTCTGTTTGTCTTCTCATTGTATTTAATACTTCCAATTCCAAATGACGTGATAAAAGTGTTCTATTTCAATCATATATTTTATCGAAATAAATAATGTGATAAAAAATGAAATGGTATCTTAAAATGATCTATCTGAGGGGCAGGTGGCGGGCAGTGTTGGAAGTTCTATGTTGCCTCACACAGAATTTGGAAATACCGGAGGAACAATAATGACGAATTTAAACAGACTAGGGTCTATATTTTGATCAAGGTTAAACTTTATCTCAAGGCATTGAACATATTTATCAATGAACAACATTTACATCCATTGCTTTTAATTCACGGTATATTTTTCTTTACTGTGTTTTAACCACGGTTTTCAGGCTTCGTTTATTGGATGTTATTCAATCATGAAACTAACTATGATTTATAATATCGAAATCGCGCGACAGTTCATATCGCAATACTGGTGGAGACATAAGGGATCAAGAAATCATAGTGGTGAGCAACACGGGACAGGCAATACTATTTTGGAGATATCACCGAGATACCGGAGAATTAACTTCATCTGACCACCAATATTTTACCACATTTCCTACAAATTATAAGGGTCAGTGCTCAGCACCAGTGAGGACCAAGCACCATCGAAAGAGCCTACTAGATATCCGAGTTGATACCAATAGTATTGCTGAAACGATCGCTAGAACAAGGTATTTGTTTTTTTCATCCAGCGTTTTTTTTAAAATAAAAGTCATTGTTGGGAACTATTTGATCCCCTCCCTTGTAATACTGGCTAGGGGAGAGAAGCCTCATAGAAAAATAAAACACCTGACGAGTCCTGAAAATAGGTTATAATCCCAATTCAAAATACAATAAAAAAAAAACCCACATAAATAGATTACATAGCCAGTTGCCCCTCCCCTTTGGAAAAACTGAAAGTATAGCCCTCCCCCCCTTCCATAAAAGAAAATAATGAAAATATATTTTTTAAAGTTGGTCCTCCATTGAGATACCGATAATAACCCCCCCCCCCCCGCCATACACACAAACACACACACACACAAAAAGGTGTTCCCTATGGAATACAGCCCCCCCCCCCCCCCCCCAAATCATAGAGAAAAATATCTGACCCCCCTCGACAAAACAAAAAAGTGTGGCTGCCTATGGATATGCAAAAACAAATTTGCCCCATTGGAATGGAAAAAAGTCCCAACAATAGAACCCCCCCCCCCCCTAAAAAAGGCACATGGAAATAAAAAACCAACAGACACCCCCCGCCCCCAAGCCCTGAAAAGGTTGGGCCCCCATGTGTAGATATAGAAAAAAGAGTTGGCCCCCTGAAAAATGTCCCCCTTGGGAAATCCATCACCCCTTCATGTCAAGAGAAGATGGGCCAAAACAACAAAAGCGCCGGTCCCCCCTACGAATACTGAAAAAATCTTCTCCTCCCCCTCCACCCCACACACGTACAGAAATCCCATATAAGTGCTGGCCCCCTATGGAATACCCCCCCCCCCCCTCAGAACCCCCCCCCCCCCGCCAAAAGAAAAAAAGAACTTGACATGGACATGAATACAAAAAAGAATTGGCCCCATATGGAAATAAAAAATATATATATCCTCCTTCAAAATAACAATACTAAAAAGGCCCCCACCCGGGAAAACTCCCTACCTATATCATAATCCATTGATAAGCGCATCTGCCTCCTGGTGTTTTGTTTGGCGTAGGGGAGAAATGGCCGCCACCATGACTAAATAGAGTTATGCTATATAGAGGCATGAACCCACGCATTGGTCCCTCATAAAAAAAGCGCAACCCAACCAACCAATAGCCAGACCTCTTACAAGTGTATCTGGCTTAAGCGATAGGACATGCTCTCAGGGGATAAGATAGGAGGCGCCCCAGACTGGAATGCGTCAGTAGTGGTCGGACAGCGGTGGGGTCTAGTCTACAAAACCCATGTACATGTATATGTATTGACAGATTTATTTTTCAATTCTTTAATCACATTCACATTCGAACAATTCTAGAGAGATCTATAGCCGTTATTTTTGCTCCATTCAACGCTAGCCTAAACAAAACTAGAAGCAGGTGGGGCTGAAAAAGTAGCTAATTCTAAGGTTGTATGAACTCCTGCACCTCGATCACTAACAAAGTAGTAAACCACAATCTCCGGGCCCTCTACACCATGACGCTGACCGGCAGGAAATCCTTGTCCATTGCCTCGGGCAGCGCCCTCCCTACTCAACGTTATTTGACACTTATGGATGACTTTATTGACGGCTAAGGCTGCCTTAATAACACATCTAGAATTATTAAATGATGACCCTTGTATGAGGTGCAGAAAAGGGTTTTCATGTACGATCTTAGATTATTCAAGGGGATCCTCAATTCCTGCGGCCAGCTTATGTGGTCCTCTGACAGGCGGTCTACGGTGAATTCGGTCAGATGCGAACTCGATACCGGTGAATTCGCTACCGCTACGACTTCAGTACCGGTGAATTCGACCGGCCTGTCTGTCTGGTATAGGGTTAGGGTTAGGGATACGGATACGGATAGGGTTCGGGTTAGGGTTAGGAATATGGATAGGTTAGGGATAGGGTTAGGGTTAAGGTTAGGGATAGGTTAAGGTTAGGGTTATTAGAGTTATTTATTTGACTTTAATAGGATTGACTATATTAATGTGTCAGGAAATAATGTTATTTATTTGACTGTAAGTTAAATATATATTATAGAATAAATACTTTATGAATATAAGAACATCAGGGATAGTACAGTATAAATAATTTAATAAGAATGCAGGGAAGGACAGACTATATAGCCTGATTGTAGTTTGGAATACATTAGATATCACTCTATCAATATCTGAAAAGATTTTTGATAGAGCTCTAACAGTTTGTATGTAGAAGCTGTTCTTAATGAACCATTTTTGCAATATTTCCGTATAGAATCTGCATCAGCTGTCATTTGAGTCCAGGTCGATTTGCATAATTTATAAATAATGACACTCTTAAACAGGCAATAGATCAACAAAACAAAGTATTATGAACCTTTTGGTGGTGTATCTTTATCTAGAAACGATCTAAAACGTCTTTATAACCGATTCTGTGTGAGGTACATAGCAGCCTGTCGGAGCATTCACGGTGCTTTGTTTTGGTTCTTTATTATTGCTCAAAAACATAGGGGGCGCTGCGCTTCTCACCTCCTCTGACCTCCTCTAGCCACACGGCCGGCCAAACCCGGAACATACCCGCAACCCTGTCAGCTAGTCTGTCCTTCCCTGCATTCTTATTTAATTATTTATAACTTTTCAACATGGAAAAATGTAAAAGTCTGACCTTTAAGCATGGAGCAATGACTCAGCCTTGACTTACCAACATAAAAAAGGGTCAAAATCTGAATTTTTCTCGTGTAACAATGGCTAAGCCTTGACTTCACTCTGCAAAAATGTCAAGGTCAGACCTTAAAGCATGTAACAATGGCTAAGCCTTGGATTCTCACCGTGGAAACATGTCAAAATCTTACCTTTTAGCATGGAACAATGGCTAAGCCTTGACCTTTCACCCTGGAAAAATGTCAAAGTCTGACCTTTTCGTGTGCAACAATGGCTTAGCCATGACTTTTTAGCACATAAAGGGTGTGTTCCACTGAAGAGAATTAGGACACCATCAGGCTCCCACCAAAAATGACTGATAAATACCACTGGCCTGCAACAGGCAAAAAGTAGTTAATCAGGTTTTGCTGGCTCTTGGCTGTGCAGCCAGCGTATGGTCGCTCCCGGTTATCCGTGACCTACTCCACCACAATCATTTCTATGAATCTGCCCTGAGACTGTTTAACATGTAAGAAAATGGTCAGCAATTTTTCCTCTCGCCCTCATCCAGGTTACATTCAAATTTTGACCTCTGAAATGTTGTCATGAATAAGTGCATTTCCCTTCTAAATTGTACAGTGTTTGTTATCATTTTTTAGGGGAGGCAACTTTGTCAATATGGAGAGGGGGATGTTTTTCAATAGAGGGGCCATCTTTGATACTTTATTTCTTGGGGGGGGGGGGGGTGAGCGGGGGGTCATGTTCTTTAATTTTCTTTTGATGGGGAGGGGTTCTTGGAGGTGGGGTGGGGGGTAACTATTTCAAATATTTTGAAGTAGGTCCACTCTCTTTTTTCTCGCTGAGAGGCAAGAGGGATGCTGTTCTCTTCACAGAGATTCAGCGCTCGACTTCCTGCAGCCGCTTGTATCTCTGCACCGACCTGGACCTGCCTGTTTGAGATAGAATCTGTCCCATCCGCCATTTTTTCAAATATCCTGAATTTCTATCACTTTGGACAGTATTTTGGGTTCTACATGTATATAAAGATACAAATATTACATGATAAATGATTTACACTAGTTTCTGTAACTTGATATTCAAAATCAGAAAATCAGTGGAAAGCACCATATGTGTTGCAGGGTCTTTCTCTAGTGTGTGTGTGTGGGGGGGGGGGGGGGGGGGGGATGCAATTTTTTGACTGTGTATTTCCGTGGGGAGGACAACCTTCAGTGTTTTTTTTCCCAGTATTTCAGAGGGGCCCTCTTTTGGTATATCCATGCCCACCACAGGGTTATTCCTCTTTTGAGAAGGGGGAGGGGGTTTTTCAGCTGAGTAAGAAGGGATTTCAACTTGCAGCTTCAGTAATCTATTTCCCCAAGACTGTGCTATATGAGTCCTGGTGCCGAAGGCGTTAGTAAAAGGTTAACAACTCGGACCGGGATTGTGCTCCGAAACAGCTTGAGAGGGTCATGAATCTCTCAACGGATCTTTTAATGCAGACAGAAAGCGTCAGGCGGCAGCACTGGAATAGCGACGTATAACTACTACGGTACACCGTTACACCACCGACTTATCCACTACTCAGCCCACACATGCTTATTTAATGCCTAAGAGTCTAACAAGTTTTATCAACTACCTAATACGGAGTCTCCATAAGAATAGCATTGGGTCTGAGTATTTTTCTACCAGGAGATTACTGAGGCCCGTAACCACCTGCAGGAGATTACTGGAAATAGTTCCCAAAGTCATCCTAGCGAGTTTGACACAAGATGACAACAGCAGACGATATTGCGATCACAAGATCGCAATCGACAGTGTCTATATTCCAAGTTTGGTGAATTCATCTGTGGCATTGTGTCCTACACTCTATAATCGGTCTATAATCTGTCCGATTATAGTTGTCAACAAGTACTTACCTTGTACTTGTCCTGTATTTTAGTGTTAAGTCCATCCTCCGATGACACCATGAAACCAACATGGCGAAGTGATACATAACTGCCACGCTGGAAGCCTCCGCATCTACCACTTGCGTCGCCACGATTAGCGCAGGTACAGTGCTCTGCCAGAACCTAGGGGACCCGTAGGGGGCGTTGTAATGCTGTGTGGTGGTGGGCGTTTTTCGCGTCATTTTCTGCTACGCGGCACCGTTCGCAGACACAGAAACATCAAATAACTCTTCTCTCATTGCTGGTAGTAGCTGCTACAAGTATTTAGTTAGAATTGTCACATTCTAGCAGCAATTTGTTATATATATAGGGTAGATTGCAGTTTATTGGTCAGTAATTGCGGGGAAAAAACACAGCGAAAATAGAACGTCAGTACGTTGCTAAGTAAACAGGGTAGCAACATGATTTGCTACTGTGCGACGGCACAGCACTGTACCTGCGCCAATCGTAAGGGGTGACTGGAGATGTGCAGGCTACCAGCGTGCATAACTGCCACCTCACGGGCATTTTAGGAACAATATTTTCATTAACGATAGAGGGCACATCGGTCAAGTTTCAGAAGAGCATTGTAATTATTAGCAAGGAACGGTGGTTAATGAATACAATATAAACTGGTTTCAGATAAAAGCGGCAGTAATCTCCTCAGTTAGACTCTGTGTAATCACCTCGCTATCGCTCGGAGATTACTACGCGTCTTGTCCTCGGAGATTATTGCCGCTTGTATCTGAAACCAGCTAATATTGTGTATATATAAACGGTGGGCGAGGGTCATAAAAACGGCCATGCTTGTCGCATCGCACACAATCGCACCAGTGCAGCCGAGCTTGCGCGCGTTTACGATGCGAGGAATACGTCGTATCGCATATCTTGATATGGTCATGATCTGCGACGGATTCACCACAACGCCTAATGGAAAACCCTCTCCTCTATAGGGGTTACCACTGGTGCAATGCACTCAGTAATACAGGTGTTGCCGTTCAGCGCCGCCTAACGGTCCACTGTCTTGTTACGCGGCCGCTCGGACAAACACCGTGGGTCTGGCGGTATTCATATAGAGACACAGAGCAATCACACCTAAAGTGTGAACGGTGGGTGTGATTGCAGGAGTGTTGTTTTTGGACAGATTGGACTGCTAGAACAATTAAAGGCATTGTATCAATGAGTCTAAACTATCAAAACTTTATACTTGATAATTGTTTTGGTTTAAACTTGGAGAGAGATAAGCATGTTATAGCTAGGCCTGCCAATGTATTACTGTGTATCCAGTTTGGATATACCTGTGTTATCTAAGCTATATCTAAAGTATTATTGAGTTGATATGCATGTATGACACACCAAATTAGAGCTTGGATACCATAGAATACAGTGCAATCATTTTTATCCCTATTGGAATGATGTACGTAGGTATTATAAATGTATTACTTTCATACATTCAGTAATCCAATGCTAAAGTATACGTTACCAGGGGTCTGTTTGGCTGCATGCATTGCGTAACCACGCAGATAACGTGCGACACCGGCCTATGGAAAAAGGCCTATTAGCACACTCTATAGTATAGCCTACTATAGGTAAAGTATTCACCCCTAATCTGTCCGTTCCCTCCATTTAGGGGTGAACGGCTCCAAACTTACCTTGATTTTGGACAATTTAGGCAAATTGTGGCATTTTAAGTTGAAGAACTAATAAATGGCAGTAAATCCATTGTCTGCAAGTGTTGTTAATCCAATATAAAGGTAAATTCCCAGTGATTTTACTCCCATGTGAGGCCACACAATCTTTCTTTTTAAAATGAGGCTACTTCCGACCTCTGCTGGTAACTGGTGATTTATTCAATTGTCCAGTTAGATAGCATAACGCCCTGTCCAGAGCTGGTGACTGGTGTGTCATCCTGTGTAATTTCTTGAATTAAAGGATCAGTAACAAAGATGGCTGAACTGAGAAGAAAGGAAACCACCACTGGAAAACTAACTGTAAATACACAGTTATAAAGTAAGAGACAGCTGTCTTGAATGTTGGCCAAGAAAAAGGAGTATATATTTATCGATTCAATTTTCTTTTCATACATGTCAGACTGCATCCAGTAGAGATTGACAGGACAGGGTTGGGATGAGCACCCGGCCCTGTACACTGGCTACACACTCTACAGGCCTCCACAAAGATGTCACATCTCGGAGGTGCGAAAGCTGTGAATACAGCTGGCGGTCAGAGCGTACCCAGAGACGTGGTGGGGGACGGAAATTTCCCCAAGGATGCTCTCTTCAAACCGAAAAAAGTTTAAGCGGTAAAACTGCAGATCCGTGGCCTCTAGCGTGTAAGCATAGGAAATGTCACTTTGCGGTCTCGTATCGGGCTGGGAAAGGCTTATAAGCTAGAGGCCACGGATCTGCAGTTTTACCGAAAAGGGTAACTTCAATACCTTATTGTATGTATCATTATTACAATGGATCTAAGGGTCTATCTCGCCAATTGCGTCTAAACAAAAAAAAATGGAAAAAAAGAAATAATATGATAAGGCCACTAGAAAAAAAATTGTTTCTCATCACCAAGCCATGAAAAATATGACGAGTGCGCTTTTTTTTTTTTTTTTTTTTTTTTTTTTTTTGCTATATATCAAAGATGGCAGACATACAGTAAAACCCCGCATAAGCAGACACCCTCCAATCCGGGCCAAAGTGGCTGCTTACGCGGGTTGTCTGCTTACGCGGGGTTTCCAGATTTTTACTGGCACTTTTACTACATTTAATGCATTCCTGACATCAGGAGCTTTAATTTGATACTAAATACACATACCTTTCATAACTTCTATCAAGGTTCATCTATTTAAAAAAAAAAAAAAAAAAAAAAATCTTCTAAAATCGTTTTTTCTGATGCGCGCGGTGATGAGAAACAAGTGTTTTTTTAGTGGCCTAAAAAGAAAATACAATGTTACCATCTTTGTTATCTTTACAAATTAAATCATATCAATGAAATATGCAATCTCCTCCTACATGTGAGTAGGCCCCTACATAGATGGTTTCAGCATCGAGATGTGATTCGTATTACATGTAAATAAATGCCCAAAGGTCAGAATCCCGATTTAATTTGTCGCATCATTACTCTAATTCATATGCACTCTAATTCATATTTAATTGATATCTATAAATCATATACCTGGATAGGGATATCTCAAATAGATCCTTAAATATGTATATTATTTGTTAAATCTACCAACACAGTTTAAGCCAGTGATGCTAGTTTCCCGACATATGACGTTATTCTGATGTAACATGACATTCATGTGACATCTCGCAATGCTCTCCTCAGAATTGTATATCGATTCAGGGCCATTCTGTCACAGAAAAATGCTATTCTTATTATTCTTATTTTCATAGGCGTTTTGGATATCCAATATTTTCTTCAGTCTCGACTTTCATCCCTGCTAAGCATATTTTAAAGTTGTGTTGGAGATCAGCTGTATTTTGGTTTAGGTTCACCTTTCGTTACACCTGATCAATTTGGGTTCCTGTTTGACTGTTTGTTCATGTATGCATAACACACGATAGCAATATTTTAACACAAATAGGTATACTATTATACCCTGTTTGACCTACGTTATATATAGGAATAACATATTTTTGAAATGTATATAAAATCAGGAAAGTAATCAACAAAACATTCTGATATTGACTGAACACTCAAGATGGTACGTTCCCTGTCGGAGATTGCATTGCTGCGTAGGCCTGAAAAGCAACTTGCCGAATACGATCCATATTCTCAAAATATAAGTTCTTAATGACCCTTATATAGAATTCATATGTATAATGATATATCTGATACTCGAATTTTGTAGACAAACATGGTTAGCCTCCATAATAAGAGATTTAGTTTTGATTAACCGTCGAGCAAGGTCTCAAAACAACATGGCGGACCCGTGGACGCTGTGTTTTCTCGCCACTTTGTCGTCTCGCTACACTCAGGAATATAACTCGTATATGGCTCATCTTATGAAAAGCGAAAGACATCATAATTGTCTATCATATTCAACCAACAGTATAAACAAATATTAAGGTGTTAAAACGTGTCTTGAGTTTTTAATCCATATTTCAATGGCTTCACACCTAAAACTTTGGCTTATCATCTAAATAGAACACTGCAGCTGGCAGAAAACACTCCAAGTTACATACCTTCTGGTAATTTAATTTGTTGGCTATCGATTGGAATATTTTGTACTGAGATTGTCCGACGCATTGTAGAGTTATTGAGAAAATAATATAGGAAGAAAGCACAACTTGGTGCCGCAGTTGACAAGGGAGAGTGACCGCACCACTAATTGCAGGGTGCTTACTCCGAGGTCCGCGCGCTGACCTAGTTTGGGTATATAAAGCGGCGCACCCCGTATTTGACATCCACTCTCTACAAGTTGACTGTTCATACGGTACGAGAACAATTACCTAAAGTTCATCATGTCTGACGCCGCTGCACCCAAGAAAATTGTGAAGGCGAAGAAGCCCAAGGCTGAACCCACACACCCTCCAGTGGCTACTATGGTCAACGACGCCCTCGTCGCCCTAAAGGAGAGGAAGGGATCGTCTCTAGCCGCCATCAAGAAATACATCGCCGCCAACAACAAGGTGGATGTTGACAAGCTCAACCCCTTCATCAAACGTTACCTGAAGTCGGCTGTGACTGCTGGGAAACTTGTCCAGACCAAGGGCACCGGTGCCACAGGATCCTTCAAGATGGGCAAGGAAGAGAAGCCAAAGAAACCCGTCGTCAAGAAGGTCAAAACTCCAAAGAAGGCTGCCAAGAAACCCGCCGCTAAGAAATCTAAGACGCCAAAGAAAGCTGCCAAGAAGGAAAAAAACCCCAAGAAGGCTGTGAAGAAGGTCAAGACGCCCAAAAAGGCCGCCAAAAAGCCCAAGTCTCCTGCCAAGAAAGCGGTAGCGAAAAAAGTGAAGGCCGCCAAGGCTAAGCCAAAGGCTGCCAATCCCAAAGCTACTAAGCCTGCCAAGAAGTAAAATCGCCGCCCCCAGAACGGCCCTTCTCAGGGCCACACACAAAGGTCCTTTCAGGACCACCACTCCCTCGCAAAAGTTTTGTCCATGTCTCGTTACCTGATGTTAAGGAATTGCGATCAGTATTTAACCGTGTAGGTCACTTCTTAAACTGGCCCCAGCACCTGTATCCCTTTACCTACCCTACCTTACTCTCCTCGATACAGGTATTGGTCAGCGTCCTAATTCCTGTGTCTACCGCCACGCTGTCCACCACTCCATTAAAAGTTCATTGCTGCTAGTCAGGATATCTGCTTGGAGATTGAAATATGGGATTTTCCAGGTTGACGTGTGGCTTCGGCCCCTGTGCCCCTCCACCTACTCCCTCCCCCACCCAGGGATAACCGTGTTTGGCATTTGATGTACGCACTTCACCGACCCGACTATATATATGGAGGGAATTTAAAAGGAGTGGATCTGAAATCTTGTGAAGTTATTTAAGTTTGCATCATATTTGCATCGCCCGAACACAGTCCAAAGGTTGTCCACAGGGGAGATTTATTTCACTGATAACATAGCTCCCTAGGGAACTGGAGGAGGGGGATGGGAGGTGTAGGTTTACAGGCAGCGGCTATGGTTGCAATCTACAGTTTTCATTCTTAGTGGGCAGGTCTTTTAAATTCATGGACCAGTCACACTGCAACATACTTTATCTAAATTTGGTTTAATCATGAATGTTCATGAGTCTAGTCACATTTTTCAGACCTCAATTGGCATTCCTGTAATTGGTATCTTGCATTCAGTCAATCACCAAGGATATGCTAGGAGCGGAATGGCATCAGTCCCGATGTAGGTCATTTTTCCAGACCCCAAATTGGCATCCCTGTAATGCTGACTAACTACTTCATAAAGTGCCATTAGTGTTCAGTTCTAGGCAAAATGTAATTCCGGTTGTTTAATTATGGTCCGGATTAAAATTGATTTCAGTGGTGGTTTTCACCGACAACAAATGCTTCCCCTCAACATGTTCCTCTCATTATAGCCTAGTAAAAATGACCAGCCTCAAATACCCTAAATATAGAACGGTGTTTGTCAAAAAAATTACAGGTGCAGTCTCAAAATAGGGTGTGATTATTTTTATCGAAACTCATTCGTGCATTAAAATAAACTTCCGGGGGAGTGTTTGAAAAAAGGCAACTAATACCAAATAATCACAAAGCGAGGCTTTAAAAAATGTGGTAATGACACTATTCTTACTCGCACTAGGGACTACTTTCTTCGTAGCCCTAGTCGACCTGGGAGATAGCAACGCGTAGTAATCCAGTCCCGCGCGCATACCCGGAGTGAACGGACGTGTTAAGAAGCGGTGCCAGGTAAATATAGTTTTCTCTTATTTTAAACTACTTTTTCAAACTATTTAATCAAGTTGGCATTTTCTGTACAATCACTATTGCCTCGCGGGGCCTTGCTTAGTGAATTGAATATGAATTAATTCAGTTTTTTCCTTTACTTAATACAGAGCCAACTTGAACCTCCAGGCCTAGGCCGTTACGGAGGCGTGCATTCCACCAAACTACACCAGATCGGTACGTGGATTATTGACTAGTGTGGACTACGGTTCTGAAACAAACACTATGTCTACTGCAAAAACTCTGGATCAACAATCCAAGATTTATGAGAGGATTCTGCCAGTAGAAGATACGCAAATCCCATGTGCACAACAAGCCAAAACGGATAACCCTAAAACGGATAATTCCAAGATGGCCGCCAACCAAAACAAAGACACTCAGTCTATGCCACAGATTTCGGACTCAGACTCACCACCAGATGAGGAAGAGTTGGAATACCTAAGAAGAAGACGATTGAGGAAAAGAAAGATGCCATCTGCAACTATTACCTCAGCAAGTCCATACCCCGGAAAACAAAAAGTTCCGGATATTCAGTCTTTTGCGTACCAAAACACGCAAGTGAACCAAGATGGCGGACAAAGGGATGAGTCCTCACATACGGTGTGGAATTTCCCATTGGACACTGAACCGGATTATACTATTAACCCGCACTGTGATGATTTAGACCTTTTTCTCGCTTCGGAGCAAGGTTCTATCGGATTACCAGCAACCTCTGAGGTTATTCTTCCGGAAAAACCCGAAGTAGCAGAAAAAGAGATACCCTTGTTTTCCGATGCTAAACCAGGGCTGATAACTTCGGCCGCCATTACCGCCATAGCCGAAGACAACAAAAAGCCAGGTTCAACACCCATACATCCTACCCTGGCCAAAATGTTCGACTCATTTTTGAATACTACATCGAACATGCGTGCCGGAAAAGAATTGATTGAAAAACATTCACCTCCGGAAAACATTAATAACATGACTGTGCCCATAATGGAGGAGACGTTAAAAACGAGCAAGGATGTTGATACAAGTATCAAAAAGGGGGACCAACAACTGGTATTCGCCACACAGGCTATGATGGCGGCAATAACCTGTCTCACACCTTTCATTGAACTTGCGTTCGCACGTGGGGAGGACGACCCAGAACTGAACCAGGCGTCGGCCTCAAGTGTTGATGCAGTGAGGCTGTTGTTTTACGCAAACACAGCCATTGTCCGGCGCAGAAGAGAAGCTTTCCGGGGAAAGCTGGCAAAGGATACTGCCGACACAGTGATTAACTCCAAAATAGATACAAAATCACTGTTTGGAGAAACCGTCCACGCATCGGTAAAAGAAGCGGATAAAGACGGAAAAATGATGAAACGCATTTTTTCCAAACCGGAAAAAACCGAAGCACAGAAAAAAGTACAACACAAATCTCCGAGAAAACAGAATAACATGGGGTTTCGCAGAAATCAACAGTTCAACCCCAGGTTCCAGAACCAGAACAACAGCGGGAACTTCCAGAACAACCGTGCGTGGAACTACAATGGCCCACAACAGCACGGAAATGGGTACGGTTATCGTCAGAACAGACAAAACCAACACCAACAACAAAACCAACAACAACAAAGTCAACAGAAAAAGAAATAGAGGTTTGTGACACCCTTTCTAGCTGGGGAATAAGAAATACGCCAAATGAATTCATAGCTGGTCAAACACGTTTTTACTCAAAAACGTGGAAATCACATACAAACGATAATTGGATTTTTTATTCAATTAAAGGTATAAAAATTCCATTTATATCTAATCCGAAACAACATAAGATCCCAAAACCTTATCGTTTTTCATGTGAAGAAAAAGCAAAAGTTGATTGTGAGATTGAAAAAATGTTAAACAAAAATGTTATTGAAAAAGCTGTTTTTTCAGAAGATCAATGGATCTCAAACATTTTCACTCGTCCAAAACCGAATGATAACATCAGAATAATACTTGATCTTACAGAACTTAATAAGTTCATTCAATATCAACATTTCAAAATGGCATCTTTAAATACAGCCGTAGAAATGATGCAAGAGGATCATTTTATGGCATCAATCGATCTAAAAGATGCGTATTATTCGATTTCGATCACAAAATCTGATAGAAAATATCTAAGATTCTTTTGGAACAACCAGCTTTATCAATTTACGGTTTTACCAAATGGACTGGCATGCGCCCCTCGAATATTTACGAAACTCCTTACACCAGTGTTTGCAAATTTAAGAAAAGATGGGATACAGTGCTTTGGTTATATTGACGACTCTTTCGTCATGGCAGAATCGTTTGATAAATGTCTTGAAGCGGTAAAACGCTTAGCGATAACACTTGATACACTGGGGTTCGTTATCCACCCCCAAAAATCAGTGGTGGTACCATCAAAACAATTGTACTTTCTTGGTTTCAATTTCAACTCCGCTGAAATGAACTTAACATTGAATGAAGACAAAAGATCCAAATTTCAAAACATGGCCAACGATTTATTAATCGCAAAATCGCCTACAATCCGACAGGTAGCAGGAGTAATTGGGTTAATGATCGCATACTCCCCGGGGGTAGACTACGGTCTCGCCCACGTAAAGAGGTTAGAAACCGATAAGAATAATGCACTAGCATTAAACAAAGGGAATTTTGATGCGATAATGACAGTATCGCAAAATGGCGTATCAGATATCCAATGGTGGTTATCACATATCACGAATTCTGATAGAAAAATTCGCACAGACGACTGCGAATTCTCGATTTCCACCGACGCCAGCCTAGAAGGGTGGGGCGCTCACCATAACGGCACCTCAATAGGAGGCCGTTGGGACGTAAATGAAGAAAATCATATAAACGTTCTAGAACTTGAGGCGATTTTCCTCGGTTTAACGAGTTTCTTTAAAGAAGGAAACACATCAATTCATGTCCAAACAGATAACACAACAGCACTGTGCTATGTGTCAAAAATGGGAGGAGTAAGATCACCCCAATGCGATAAAATCGCGGAAAAGATATGGACATGGGCGGAATCGTTGGGAAATTGGGTAACAATTTCCTACCTACCAGGAAAGTTGAACTGCCTGGCCGATGAAGCATCTAGAGTATTTAAAGATAACCTAGAATGGGTTCTCTCTGATACAATTTTCCAGAAAATCGTTAAACAATTTGGCCAACCGAAAATCGATCTTTTTGCTTCATTTATGAACAAAAAATGTGACATATACGCTTCATGGAAGCCAGACCCGCAATGTACATATGTCGATGCATTTTCATTTTCCTGGGAAGGCTTAAATGCTTATGCTTTTCCACCTTCCAGCCTAGTATTACGTGTCCTTCGGAAGGCCAGACGAGACAGACCACAAAGATTCATCATCGTCACCCCAAACTGGCCGTCAGCGGTTTGGTACGCCCCGTTAATCAACCAGGCGATTTACCGAAAAACGATTGGGAGAAAGAAAAAGAACCTCTCTCTCCCGAAATCACAGGTAGAAAATTTCCCACAAGGAATAGGCCTACTTATTTCGCTACTTTAGAACAGAAATTGATTCAAAAGGAGGGTTGTGACAGGGATACTGCCAAATTCCTTATGGAATCTTAGCAGGAAACCACTAAAAGAACGTACAACACATACATTGTCAAGTGGCGTACGTTTTGTATTTCCCAAAATATCAGTCAATTAAAACCAACAAATTTCCAAGTCTGTAAATTCTTAAAATCGTTGTCAGACGAACACTATGCCTATGGCTCAGTGAACGCTGCTAGATGTGCATTATCAATCTTACTTCCAAGATTAGAAAATGGAGATACAATAGGCAAGGATTTCTGGGTATGCAGAGCAGTGCGAACTGCATACCTCAGAAATCCCCCACAGCCCAAATATTCTGAATTTTGGGACGTGGGAATCGTTTTCAAATTTTTGTCAAATTTGGGAAAGACAAAACATTTATCCTTGGAACAACTCACCCAGAAATTAGTGGTCCTATTCCTCTTGATTTCGGGACAGAGAGGACAGGCGGTATTGGCACTGTCCCTAGACAAATTAAATTTCACAGACAAAAATCAGGCGCGATTTACATTAACGAAATTAATGAAAACCGCGAGGACTGGCCAACCTCTCCAAACGATAACGTTAGATCCATTCGAAGAAAATAAAAGACTATGCGTGGTAAGAACACTGAAAGCTTACATAAAGAGGACAGAAGATATTAGGAAAGATCAGACATTAATCATTTCCTATAGAAAACCACACAAACCAGTACATCGGGATACGATTTCCAGATATGTCTTAAAAGTATTAAAATCAGCAGGTATTAATACAACTAAATATTCTGCACACTCTACAAGAGGAGCAGGAACATCAGCAGCAGCGAGTCTGGGAATAGACACTAACGTGCTATTAACTTACGGTTCTTGGAAAAACGAAAAGACAATGGCAAGGCACTATAAAAAGCCTATAGAACCAAAAAAGAACACAACAGTAGGAAATGCGATTTTAGAAAATATGCAGTGATTTTATCTAATAATAGCATAGTTCTAAGAGATTCCACTAGGTCAATCATGAATACCTATGAGTCGTCCCTTTAATATACCCAAATGGTATAAAAGGAGATAATGGTGATATTGTGATTAAGCCTTATATGTCCCAAATGGACAATAAGGAGGTAATGGTGATACAATGATTGTGATAGGCTAAGCCCTTAGCTAAGCCAATACTACTTAACCATGAGAATATTATTTCTCAATGAACATGACAGATACAAGTGAATTGTCTCAATATAGAGAGAAACAAAACACTTAGATATTTTTTATACTTTTGTATTGGTAAGAATCGCTTCTTTACCATTTATATGCCATATATGTCATTTTTTGATATTAAAAAGGTGACATTATACAAGAATACTCAATCATCAATATGTGATAATGATGATTACCACTAAAGCAGCTATGATATAAGGATAAATGATCTCATGTGTTATCCTTAATACCTGTGTAAGTAATAACCTTCAACAAAAGAAAGAGGGTTATTACCTGTATTTAGCATACCATTGTATGGTGACATACCATTATGTAAAACAAGGTATTGGTGCCCTTTATGTACCTTGTTGACAAAGGATGATGCATTTTACTTAATAAAAGCATAACAAAAAACCGCCTTATGTCAAATATATGAAAAAAAAAAAAAAAAAAAAGGGGAAAAAATTCATTAAGTGGCTTTAAATATCTCCCAGGTCGACTAGGGCTACGAAGAAAGTAGTCCCTAGTGCGAGTAAGAATAGGTAATTATCCGATTACTTACCTTTGGTAGAAGTATGAAGGAGAATTAAGGTTCTTGCGAGCCTAGGGACACTTTTGAGTGCCCTAGGTGACCAGGGACCCACCAACCAACCCCATTCAGCCACATATATAAAAAAAAAAAAAAAAAAATCCCTAGCTAGAAAATAAATTTTTTCCCCAATATGTTAATTATTCCTGGTATACGCACTCTTACGACTGGATTACTACGCGTTGCTATCTCCCTGGTCACCTAGGGCACTCAAAAGTGTCCCTAGGCTCGCAAGAACCTTAATTCTCCTTCATACTTCTACCAAAGGTAAGTAATCGGATAATTACCTATTTTATCCTATTCTAACACAGGATCTTTTTTTGTGGGGGCACCCAATTCAGTGATAATTGAATCATCTTTACACTGTTTATGAAAAATATGCCTGAAATGAATAATGGATTGATTAAAAGAGAAATAAATGTACATAATGTCGTATGCCCACAGTTGTCGGACGTGAGGTTAAATGAGTGATCTGTAACACCATTTTAGTAAGGGTTTCTGTGATATTTGGTTTCCTGATGTTCCACTAGCTGATGGGCAATTAGGGGGAATGAATTAATGACTCCTTTAACTAATGAGTCTTCCTTCCCGGCACGGAAGGCATTAAGAAGATGACATTTTGTTACTGGTCTGCTAAAGGTGGCTTTTGTGGGTTTTTTAATTAGTTAACCCAAACAGATCGTTTTCTTCTCGTCTTCTCACAGATACTGTGAGTACAAGCACACTATGATCATAGGGATTGTGTTTGACTGTAACATCGTGGCAATG
Organism: Alentia gelatinosa; assembly: GCA_950022655.1. Lineage (NCBI taxonomy): Eukaryota > Metazoa > Annelida > Polychaeta > Phyllodocida > Polynoidae > Alentia > Alentia gelatinosa. The sequence goes on from OX465584.1 coordinate 37,966,814, forward strand.
TGACCATAACAGTAATTTACAACAGCAGACGCCAGTCTATAACAGTGGATTGAACAACTTTTACTTTTTGAAAACTACATCTTCGCCGTTGTATCGCATTTTCTTCATCTCAATTTCCTCAGTCTGCTATTTACTAAGACAAAAATTCAAACATTTCTTGATAATGACGTATAAGATTAAGTTTCCGGTTCAATGAGGGAGAAAGTGTATATTTCAGTTAAAAATAGAGAACCCTGAGTTCGTTGTTCTCTGATGGGAGTAGATATGCCGCTCCTGTCGAGCTCTGCGAAAGACCATAGCATGTTCTGTGGTTATCTAATTCTAGGTATTGAATGTCTAGAACCAGAAAGATTCGGATCAGTATTGTCGTCATAACTAAGATATTTTATTGATTATAACAGCATTATTTTTAGCTTAAGGTCGCCTTCCCTTCATTTTCAGTACAAGTTGTAGGCCTCAAAGCGACGGGTTTTATCAAACCATTACACGCTGTTTCCCTTTTCGCCCCACAATTGAAAATGGATGTGCTATATCTTTGACAAGACAGTATAACATAATATATATTCAACTCAGTTATACCAATAAAACCTATACATTTGTCAAAATCCTAAATATATTGTTTTGTAATTCACAAATGACATTGGAAATAATGTACAAACACCCTTTACTACATTTTTATGTTCTTTTATTACAAAATTTGATATATGTTCATAACATTCTTGATTTTCGTTGGCAGAATACTGCAGATCTGGAAATATCCATGATAAGTATGGAATTTATCACACCCGCAATCAGTTATTTATGAAGTTCAAAATAATTCTCATTTATTGGAATAATATGAAGATATCATGTGATATGAAGAACGTAGCTACAATATATACACGTCTCAAGACTTGGGTACCAAACCCTTTCAGTAATCATTACCATACTGAAAATGATATACATTGAGATTTACAACTATACACAACGGATGTATCTGGAAATCAACAGAATTATTCGGTAACAGCATTCTAGTGGTCAAAGAAAGAACTAGATCTGGATTATACTGCTCGGTGATAACCTTCGCAATTCATATACTTTTCTAAATAGAGCTATCAGCTTCCAAAGTTGGGGCCCTTTGTGGAACACATTTGAACCACTAATATGTTTAATACTAAAGGTCAATATTATGGAATGTTCATTTAAATATAAAACAATGAACGTCTTAGAACAGGTTTGTATCAGATGAGGAATGTCTTCTTTGATCAATCTGATCACTTGTGTGTTCAGAGTTTTTTGGGATCTTTTTTAGAATTTATTTAATCATCCTGTAAGATTATCGGCATATCTGCCGTTATGATCTGACCTTACAGTTTTGTATACCTGTCAACTGATGAAACACGAGACTTCTGTTCTTAACTATAGACAAGGTAAGTCTTAAAAAGACCCAATTAGATCAAGTCATTGACAGTTTGTAGACATCAGTTTTCCTCTACGTTAAATTAACGGTTTTTCCAAGTGCTATATTACCCAGATATGTTTTCTATCTACATGATCGTAATAGTATTGTTACCATTTCTCAAATGCCTATAAAGCGTATTTATTATCACCAAACTGTTTCTTTACGATTTTTCCCTTTTTTGCTGAATAGTCAAACTGAATTGGTAGGTGATTAACAAAACGAGCCTTAATCACTTCTGATCACAAAACAAAAATGGTAAAGTGCACTTCTGTAAAGCCATATCTTTGATACGACAAGCCAATCTAATAAGTTGGACGTATACAACATGAAAAGGCACATCGCTGATTTAATGAAGACTGGAGATAAATGCCTTTACCTCAAATTTTCTGATGGCTGGGAAACCCATTTCATAACCCATTACATCGACAATACACTATCATTACGTTGACGAAAATATCTTGATTGAGAGTCGGTATGTATCTTAATTGACAGTATCCCTCAATACACAGTTCAGCATGTAAATATCCCCCTGTTACTGGCTACGTCTTCAGTGATCGTATCATCGTTCAGTTAACAGAAGTTGTTGTTTGAACTGGGTTCGGATTGTGGTTCGAAAGCAGACGACATTCAAACCAGTACAGAGTTGTTGATACAAAACACTATCATACCAAAACTACATTTTTTTTATATACAGGAACAAGCGTATCCTATTCGGACGGTTCGCTCAATCTCGAGTGACCAGGAATGATAGTCCATGGGTGAAGAACCAGGGGCACATTGCGAAGCATGTAAGTGCAACCTATTCACATGGGTCACAGACCGCGTATCCTTTTTTGACAATCCAGCACTTAATCCGTTTGCCTTATCAGTAGAAACGATGCGGCGATTCCAGAAATCTGCGAAAAAGGCGGAGTGAAAACTATAATATAAGTCACATGTATCAATATCAATAATCTTATAAATACATTATGCACATATATATTAGCAGACATGGGACTGGGGAATTGGAAAAAAATGCAGAAGATTGGCAGGGGGGGGGGGGGGGGGTCGGAGGCCGCCTAGGGTCCTAACAGGGTTGAGGGACAGTGCCCTGAAGGGGCCAGGGGGAAGCCATCCGAGGCTCCTGCATTTTGGGCTGCTTTTAGTGAATTCCTGGCTTCGGCTTGGAGTTAGATGGCAAAATTTGCTTAAATATTGGTGGCTGTCTTTCAGATTTTTAATTCGAACCCCCTACCCCCCCCCCCCCCCCCGTAGCTGTTTCTGTCTAAAAATCCCTGAGTAGTGGTAGACGTAATGCTGTTTTAAAGGTCAAATTGTGTCAAAGAAAAAAGAATGAATTATTCGACAAGAACAGTGAACTAATTGAGGACTGAACTCCATAACTTGGTATTTGAATTCGATGCCTTTACTACTAGACAACTTCTATGTTATCTTGTTTTATCTATGTAATCTTAAGGTGGTAATGACCTACCATTAGTATGAGGAGAGTGACTCCAAAACCAAGGATGAGAGACGAGTTCTCCACCACATATTGTTTTCCAGCTGTGTAACAACCCTGCAAGAAGAACATTAAAAAAAGAAAATACATGTACTCATTAAAAAGGAAAACAAAAGCATACATGTACTTCACAACTATTGACCACATACTGACATTAAATGGGGATATACATTGATCTTCCATATCAAGGATCGAACAACTATACAACTGTACACAGTATGGTACATAGGCAACCCATCGTTTGTTTGTCTGTTTGTATGTTTGGGTAGTTTAACATAAAATATGTTCTATTAAACTTCCATACATCGTACAATACAGGACAAATACATATTAACATCAGACAGGGACAAGGAGTTTATACATAAAATATTTCATATTTTTTTTACATTTTCCTTTTGAACTTTGTTTTTAAATGCAAAAATCTTCGTGTCTCTTCCGATAACTTATCCCATAACGCATTTCCAACATACAAGGGTGAATTTTAAAACTTTGGTTTCGTGAATTTACTCTCGGTTACTTCAAATACATCGCTGCTATAGAGGCTTCACGGTTTGAAATTCACGACTATCTACGTAAATAATGGTATTTGCTCATGGTTTTTAAGGTATATAATAATACACACGGCTCGAACAGCTGTCCCTACGGGCTCAGTAACTACGTTTCCTCTTATTAGTACTCACCGTGTAGTATAAGGCTCTGTTTAAGGCTCCCTCAGACTGAGCAGGTGGTCCCAGCCTCCACTTGGTGCACGTGTGTCTGTCCACGTAACGGTAGAACCTGTCCCGCACGCAACAAGACCGGGGCACGTACGGCTTCTGGTCCTCTGTGACAACAGAGAACAACATCGATGAACAGCGGCACCCTCACCACTACCGAAACAGGAGGCACTGATCAGTAACTTTCTCTTTCACTATTGGAAATACTTTTTGCAGTTCTTAAGGGAAACACCAGCCAGACTTATTCTTCATTTCATTAACTTCATTTAACTTTTAGCAACAGTTAACAGGAAATAAGAAGACGAATCACATATCAATGAATGGTCCAGGAAGGCTTGATTTATATTTGGTATGGTTTTGCAGGTTATAAACTGTAATGGGTAACTGCGATTTTGTTTTAGAATAAAAGGATCTGTGGTACTATATTACTAAAAGCGTGCAACGAAAATGTATTATACTGGAAGGCACATCAATATAGATCTACTTTTAGTTACCAGTTTAGACTGTTGTGATATATGGCTTTCCTCGGATTGTTACCTTATTACATATTGTAGATATATACATGCAATATCACGTTATATGTGCCCATGTATATAATTAATATGCATAGAACAGAACTACTAAGATTAAATTGGCTTCCATGACCAAAAGCTGTTTTATTGAGCTCACTTTTGTTGATTTTATTAGTAAGACCTTGAACAGGAAAATGCAAAAATAGCCTTAATAACTGAAAACTACACATATACCTAAATTATCACACAAACCTTTACTTAAGGCTACTGTGGAGACAAAAATGATAAGGTTAGTGTACTTAAATGTAAACAAGAACATAAAGTTGAAATCCGTGAAGGTCCATGTTGCTTCGTGGCAGTGCCCATTTTTATGCCATCCTAGTGTGGTTAAGAAATAAACTAAACACTAATTAGTAAACCTTAATGAAATTAACAATAATCGAAACAGAAGTATAACAATGTTAGTGATGGCTTTTCAAATTAAGTGAGTAATGAAGCTGAAAGCAAGGAAATCAGATTTAAAGTTAGCCCACAAGTGTGCAGCATGCGCATGCGTAGAGGCATACCGGAGCCTTGGATTTGGCCATCAATGCCGTCCACTGCACCATACTGGGAGAACCACTGCGAGTCGCGATAAAGCAGCCAGCCATTATCATCTACCCCACAGCAATACATCTGTAAGAATAGAGTAAAAAACACTCAACTTGTAAGATTACAACAAGACACAACCAACTTACATCTGTAAATATACAGCAAAACACACACACATCTTAAAATTTGTATCGAGCCAGATTTAGTAGGTCTAAGCCAGCTTATGTTGCCTAGACTTAAATATAGTACGTAAGCTTATTCAACAACCTTATAAGTAAGCCCACTTACACAACATATACTTATAATGGGTCGCCTTTGACCTGTTGAAGGTACGCTGGTATACATTTGTGCAGAACAGTTGGGAGGGTCTGGAGTTCAAGATGTCTTCCCTCATCTGCTAAAACTTACACATTCTAGATAAGCTTGAGTGGCCGAGCCGGGTTCTCAGACATTGGGATTAGCATCTTAATACTGAGGCTTGTGCACCATGTTATTCTGGATACTGTCACGTGACATCCCAGGCGTCCCACACTGATGAACGTTGACTTCACCAATTGCTGAACGTAGTATTCTGCAGTCGCCGTGGACCTGAATGTCTGCAGTCTGCTATAACTAGCTTTCCCGAACATGTATTGGGTAGAAAGCGTACACTAAGACTTAACCTTTCTATGTCTAGTGTGGAATTGGAAGGGTTTGGTTTGGGTTTCAAGGAGCAAGGGACACTGAGGTAGACATACCCGGGTTCCATGGTTGCATTTTAAACCACTCGGCTTCTTTGTACGCATTCCAATCCCGATCATCTACGGCGCAGCATTCCAACTGAAAGCAGCCGGCATGTACTGTGAAGCCCCCTTTACCCTCTGTGCGTTTCACTGACAGGTACCATCTGTCACCTCGAGTATTACTGTCAGGTTACCCCTGTCACCTTGAGTATGAGCCATACCTATCACTAACAGGTATCACCTGTCACCTAAAGTATGAGCCATACCTATCACTAACAGGTATCACCTGTCACCTTAAGTATGAGCCATACCTATCACTAACAGGTATCACCTGTCACCTAAAGTATGAGCCATACCTATCACTAACAGGTACCACCTGTCACCTAATGTATGAGCCATACCTATCACTGACAGGTATTATTTGTCACCTTAAGTATGAGCCATACCTATCACTAACAGGTATCATGAATAGCTTGAATAGCATTGTAATTCACAAGGCGTAGTGATTCAAAGATTGAGCTCTGACTGTAAACCTTCATAGGCTTCTGAATTTATATCCCCCCGCTCACATTGACTAATTGGCTAACATTTGGGACTTAATCCTTCCTCGGGTATTTTTTCCTAAATACTCCATGGTCATTGAGTCTAGAAAAAATGCCAGCGGTGAGATAAATCATAATGCTCTAAATGTGGGCAATGCCCCCAACCTGCTAGTGAATGAATGAGTTCGCTTTATGACTTTATGAATTTCACTGGCACTGAATAACTGCATACACAAATGACACCTGGCCGATGATTCGGAGGGGTATGCCTACTTCTTCAGAGCATGTGATTCTAAAATCAGTTATATTCATATTATTTAGTGGAGATCCCAAATCGGACTCCCAAAATCAAAAGTTCAATTAAAAAAGTGAAACTCTATATTGTCTAAGCCAGTGTTCATTTTTCACTGTCAATTCTATAAATTCACTGGGTCTGAAAAATCGGAGCTCCATTTTAACAGCAGCCAACTTAGTCCTTGAGTGGTAGTCCATAATGTATCATATAAATACACTTTATATTATGAATAATATAATAAAATACTAATATAGAGGAAATACAATATATCATCATGCAAATATAAAATTTGATCTTGAGCGGAATCGGCCTCAATTGACCAAATACTTAGACTTCTCTTTCAGTTTACTAAACAGACAGTCTTTGACTTATCTTTCAGTTTGAAAAAAACAAATAAACTTAGTGGGTGTGGGGTTGGTTGACTTACCCGCTCCTGTGCTTTGTCCCAGGCGTAGGTGACAGCCCGGTTAAAGTCGTCATACTGATTCACGCCGTAATTCTCCTTCAGTGTTTTCCGCATTGTATCTCGGACAGCACCGCCAAGCTGCAAGTAGGAGCAATGTGTTAGCTTAAAACTATTTCTTTTGGTGTTGCACAATGGCAAGTAGTAGCCAACACATATTCGATTAGAAATTTCACAGGACTAAACTGCAGAAGCAATGTGATAGTTAACGACTGTTGCCTTAGGTATTCCACACTTTTGAGATGCAATAGAAGCAATTAGCAAAGAATTATTCCATTTCACATCGTATACAATTTACCTATGAATTGTATAAGATCACTTCGAAAAGCCACACCCCTCTATCAAATTGTGTGTACATGAACAAATCATACATCATGCTTGACAAAATGCATGAACAAAAGATCATGCCCGCTGCGAATGCCTTACGTATTTTGGTACAGCTACTCCATTATCAATCATATAAAAGCAATTCATCGGCAAAAACAAATGTTTATCTTTCTATGCCCAACCCGAGTTGGCACCACACCTCCCCTTGTTGGCTGCGGATTTCCAGTCTATAACTAACTTTGGTCAGTGCCATCAAGTGTGCGGTTGCCGATTTAGAGTGAGTGTGGCGGCTCATGCAAACTCCTTTTGGACCCGTTCTATGCCTTCATATAGTAAACTAGGAATGTCTGCTGGGGTCATTAGAGAAGAGGAAATATTTTTCACTTGAAAGTGACTGCCTCAGAGAGACTGAGAATACGTGGGAAACAAATCGTTATTTGCCATGGAATAGGACTGTGGTGTTTGGAGGAGGTTTGAACCACAGTTTAGTGGAGTGAAGCCGTATCTATTATCTCTTTGCTTTACACAAGAAAAGAATTCATAGACTGAAATGAGATCAAGGATTACTTTGGAGAAAATGAAAACTGCCATCTCCGAAAACACAGCCGTGCCGGATACTCGAGCCCCTATTTGACCCAGATGTTTGGTTACTCCCAATAGCACAGCCCCTGATTTTACTAATACTGGATCCACATCTCTGTAGTGAGCACCAGGTCTGATGAGTAGCACTGCCTAGTGAAGTGAAATTAACATATTGCATGTTCGAGCTGAACATACATTTAATTCAAATTCGGGAGCTTTAAAACGACGTTTTTGATATACAAAACAGATTAGGCGATTCGTTACAAAATGTGAACATCGGTGCTGCAAGGCTGGAGGTACATTTAGGTAACATGCACGGAGGCAATTTCTACAGCTAAAGCGTGCAAAAAAATGGAATCCGCACAGACTATTCAGACAGCATGGATAAAGAATATGTTGTACAGGGCTGATCCTTTTTTTAATTTAAATAAATGACAAGTAAGCTGATTCTTTTATTAATTTAAATAAATGAATATTAATACTCTTTTGGTAAAACTGATCAGGACTTTGTAAGCTGTTGTGAATTTTGAAAAAGATTATTACGACGTGGCAATAAACACCTCTTTCACAAGCCGATGCTACCTTGAAAAAAAACTAATAAAAAAAACCTTGAATTTTGAAAAAGAAAGACGCATTTCTGGAACTTTACAAAATACATCCAAAACACCGACATAATTTTGCATCTCACACACAAATTTACACTTTTACTCTAGGTCTAATAGTATTTCCACATCGATAGCAGCCCTGGACACTAGTATGTTGGACGGCAGGCAAGCACTTACCCCTTCTTCATTAAGAAACTATGAAATGTGAAACGTGGGATACAGAAAGTAGTCCGTGAGGAGAGAAGACAGATTAGTGAGCAGGCAGACATAATTCTAGATATAGATGGTGAACAGCTCATCATCTTATTACTGAAGGTGGATAAATGAATATGTTTAAAGTGACCGTGAATCACAGAAAATGAAATGTGTTAGAGTTTTAATGTAAGTCAACCTGTTGTTGACTGACAATATCTGTGACAGTCGAACTATAAGGTTACACCCCTATCTAAAACCTGACCAGTACGTTTGGCTTCAACGCCCTATAGAGTTCGTCATCTAACTACAAAGGATGGTGTATCCCACCAAAGAAGATCAATTTAGGTACACTTCTTGTTTGGGGGTCCAAGTGACCTTCATGAATAGTAAAACACTGTGGGGTGTAGAGTTGTTTTTCTTTAGCATCCTTTGAGCAGGAACATACACTTAGACACGCCAATGAGATTTGAGGCATGAAGACGTAAGCCGTACGTTACCGTAGACACGTTTATAAATTAGGCAACGGGGGCTACTAGGATCTATTGCTAGAGCCACTGGAAGATGGGGCCATATTATTCCCAACTCTTACTACAGGGTAAATACAAATCTTAATATTTTTTTAATTGAGGTCTTAAACAGGCATTTTAGTCTGGACTAAACTGAGCTGCAATCTTAACTAAAATTGGCCTAAATCAAAATAGGTTGAGGGGCAGGATACAGCTTGGAATGCTGGGAAGCGGGGATCTGTGTAGAGGAGGCAGCACGTGTTGGTAGATAAAGTCACGTGATACTCTACTGACCTGAGACCTGAAGACGATGGCCAAGATGGCGGCGATCAGCAATACGACGAATATAAACACCAGGCTGGCGAAGTACTGGAATCAAACGAAAAGCATAGTCATCCTCTGTACATATTCTAACCAGATAGATCGATGCGATGTTGAGATATCTATTATGAGTAGCACATCGGCTTTAAGATCAAGTATAATTCACCCATGTTCCGAGAACAGATTAAAAAAAATGTTGAGCATGGATACAAATAAAAGAAGTTCTTGTCTAAGGTTAAAGACACGCTATCCATTATTTCTATTACACCTGTCATAACAAAAGACCATAAGGAAGACCAAGTCTTTCCTCAACAATATTGTGAAATAATACCCGTCCCTTTTGTGTGACTACTAAGGTTTCTAGAGATATAAATTATAGTTAGATCACTGCACCACACTCTACAACGATATACACTGGATGATAATGGAATTTAGTCTCAGTAAAATACAATTTGCATAATGTAAACACAACACATTCCTGAACGGGCTACATACAGTCATTTAAGTCAGAGGTTGAGGTCAAATGTTAGAGCAACTTAACGGCTGAATAGTTATTTACTGATCATTACTGTAAAATAATCATCTGTGAACTATTCTTGGTCTTATTGTTCGTACCAACGAATGAAATATATATATATATACAAGTCTGTTAGCACTTTAATTTTTCGTTTGCTGTCATCAACGGATTGTTGACATATTTTTAAAAGGAGTTAGTTTGAAATACACACAATTTGGTGAAATAGCACTCTGGGAAAAGTCCACTAAGCTATGACCGAGAAATACTGACACAGATGCGGCATCCTTTAATTGGCTGAGTGAAAAGAAAGGTAATATTGTGGTATTTATCAACATTTCATTATACTATAAAGACTACCGTTCTCTTATAATAATGATAGGACAAGAGGGCATACTTATAGTGAGGTATATGTATGACTACGACTGTCTTTTACATTACATTGTTTACATTAATTGGAGTTCTGTCATATTAACATGCATAATGTTAATTAAAATATAAAACATATTTCCATGACCATACTTCATTCTATTAGAAAATAATAACCCCTTGTGGAAAATCTATAAAGCGGGCAGTCAATAGAAAAAGATACACTAAAATTTGAGGTTGAGAGGGATCCCAGCCTCGATACTATGCCTCTCATAATTGATTAAAATATAAGAGTTTAATTACAATGGCCAATAGTGTTTTGTTGTCGTTAACGGAGCCACAGCAGCCGAAGAAAGCGATGAGCAACACGAGCGCTCCGGCCACGATGAATAAGTAGGCCGCCACCTCGATGATGGGCGAGTTGGAGATGGTCGCCATGAAGTTCCGGTCCACGGCAAGCCATATTCCTACGCCGACGATCATACATCCAACCAACTGCAATAAATTGACATGCACACAATTTCTACCATCTCTACATCTTCGGTAAAGAAGAACCATCAAGTGGACTATTCGTGATTGGGTGTAAACTGTAAGAAGAAAAATTATCAATTCTATTCTATAACTCTTTAATATTAGCTATATATATAAATCGATGATGAATTTCATACGAGTGTGCATTGGGAAGTACAGCACCCACTTCACCCTCACAGCATTACAACGCAGGCCGGTGATAAGGCCCCCTCGTACCGCAGGAAATTATTTCCGAAACAGCAATATAGCATGATTTGAGTACTTTACATGGTAACTAATGATATGTTGTTATACTAAGTTAAAATTTCATATGCCCCTTATATTTTGTCAAAATATTTTAGAATTTAAAGTAACATTTCTCATTCTATAGAACTTTGTATGCAAGTTTCAATTATGCCTATATGATGCCTGGAGGCATCATTCTGCTGTAGCCATGGGAATTCCTGGAGGCATCATGGTGCGATAGCCAGGGAATGCCTCGAGGCATCATACTGGGTTTAAAGGGTAAACACATATTGAAACTACTCACAAAAAAGATGAGGTTGAAGATGAAGAGACAATATTTCAGGCATTGAACTTGGGATTCTTTTTTATTTGTTCCTTTGGGAGTGTCCCTCCAATTACGAAACCCCTGCACTCCACCATCATCCTGTGGAAAAAGAGGGAGAATTAATGAACATTTGTGTCCAATAATCTTCGGAAATTGAATAGGAACCATATGAAAAACTGAATGTAGATAAATTTCGTTATATTTTAGACACATTTCCCAACAAAAACATTAATTCATCTGATTACCGGCTGTCCCCATCACAACATCCGGCCTCATACGCAGGACCAACACTTCCATTTTGCTCAATCCACATGGCACTAGTATACGTAGTACAACACTGTGTCCGCTATAACGAACAGAGTCGCACCACGTCTGAAATTTTCGTTGTCACCTATCAATGGTCAACTCTGTCTTCCATATTTAACTTTCACTTGCTAATATGAGGTGGTTCTGTCCTTCGGTTTGGTGAATTTGTATAAGACACTATATTACTTAATTAAATATCATTAAACCACCTTCAGGCCTCCCAGTGTCCCGCTTCCTCAATATAGCTTTTTTTAATAGGTTTTTCATGGCCCAAAATATAGACTTTTTTTTATGTTTTTAGGGTTAACATATTCAGCATAATAAGAGTCAAAATATGGTGAATAGCTTATTTTCAGGTCTTGATTTCTAAAAATTGCACCTAGTACTAAGTTGCAGCATGTCAGGATGTCTGGCTCATCAGGTTATGCCCAGCAAAGTATGTATACATGTATGTTGAATTTCCAACAGGCAAGCCAGCCTGGCAAGAAGTCACACCAACTGTTGATTCTTAAACACTTTTATGATCTCTTAAATAAACTGATAATGTGGATTTCTTGTCATTTGACAATCTAACTTTGTGTCAAGTTAACTTCTAAGATTTTCTGTACACATTAATCTGCATGGCAGTGAAAATATAGGTTTTTATAGGTTATATAGGTTTCTTTGAAAAAAAATTAAGGCTGAAGAATCAAAATATAGGTTTTTTTTAGCTTTTAAAGGTTTCACTGGAAGGCCTGCACCTTTCCTTTTCCAGTGTTGTGTGTTCAATATAGGAATTTGAGCAGAATGAGTCCCAAAGGATTTACATAGAATTCACGACATCTGACATCTGGTCCCCAAATTGTCAAATGCGCGGGACTGACACTTTCACTCGAGCAATGGACCCAACATGCTCCATCTTGTTCATACTTTTTTTCTGTTTATTTATCAGGAATTACCTTGTTTTATGGAAAGTATATGTTACTCTGTTGATTAAATTTTGTTAGGGCCGCCTTTCCTTTACCAGTGTTATTAGTAAGAGGTGGTCTGCCTCCCATATTGGTACACTCACTATTCCAGACGCTACAAATAATTATTTTTGCAGGTGGTCCATATTAAGAGGGAAAAAAGTACACAAGAATATAAAGAAAAAAAGCTGCCCTCTAAAGCTTTGTATCATCAGATCAAGGGCATACAAGGGCGTGTTCCACCGGGCCGGCAGTTTTCAACTCCACCTGGCACATGCCAAACATGCTTATAAATAGTGTACAGCCCCACCGCCCATTGACTGCTGGAGGTCACTGGCCACTAATCAGCGAAAGCCAATTCATTAGGTTTTGATGGTTCATCGCTGTGTGGCTGCTCCACCACCCTGTATACATGTGTATTGGTGAGTTATAAACATAGCTTGAGTTTATCAAAGAAAGAATGGTTATGTGAGATCTCTAGTTTCACCTTGAGGCTAACATTGTTTTCTGATAATAATTCTACAGCTAGGAATATTTAAGGAAAGAAACATTTGACTATAGCCCACACTGTCTAATATGAAACAAAAATTAGTTTTGTCTAACTAAAAAAGTGTAAATCTGCGTGCATCGTGAATAACAGACCGATCTTTATAGATAAAATATGATGGTTTAGATATCACATATACATGTGTCATGTCTTAAGTGAGTGTTCTAGCAACTAGGCCTTTAACATGTGGGCAGGCAGGCCAGCCTTGTCGGTGCAGGGCGGCTGGAAATTTGCATATTGTCTGAGCTCTTCCACCAACCTACCTTATCCTAGCTGGTCAATAACTACAGAGGGCGAACCATACACTGCCAAGCAGGCAACCAATGAACGCTTCCACCGAGTTGGGTGGTAGGGATGGGACTGCCATGCTGTCTGGTGGACATTGGTATTCAGGTTATAAACACTAAACAATGTTTAGTTTTTATAACTTTAATACCGTACTTTCGATGTTATGTCATGTTACCTTCACAGTGATTTAATGAATAATGTATCGCGATGACCTATAGAAATAAACATTCTCCCGTCTCAGGCATTTCAGGACAAATAAAATGATAATATACTGCCAAGCTGTGATAGATATCTAAAATAATGGAGCATCATGGCAGATTGGAAAGTGGCAAAACGTGCATTAAAAACGTGAGTTTGTGACTTTATCACATTTATTGCTAAGAGGAAAACTGCAAATTTTTACATACGAATCAGACTACCAGTTCTCTTTTTGAAGTTCCTATCCACAAAGTGCCTTTATTTGAAGTTTCTATGCTCCCCAAACTCTTTTCCACTGCCTCTGATATTCCAGTCAGACTGTGACTCACATATCAAAACTTTTACCAGGAAACTTGACAGTATTGAGGATTGCAATGACTTTTTGCTAGCTGTCACACAACTGATCCAGGTTAGAACAGATATAAAATATATACAGCAATTATTCAAAACGACAATCATATTTAAGCAAACAGATGTGGATGAAATTCTACTGTTGTTGAGGCCCAGCCTCATCGCTGACATGAGCTGTGAACGGGCCATTCCCACACCTGTATCAAAACTAGGGCAATTCAGGTAGAGAAATAGCATCCAACGTGTCCTGGAAATTCCATGACTGAGTGTAGACGAAATGAGGAAACTTACCGAAACAGGGAAAGGCTTTGTCTCGTAATAGTCATACTCCGGTGTACCTGACATTTCAAATGTTTAGATTTCGTATAGCTTAAACTTTGTATATTCCGGAGAACACTATATAACTATTCGGCCCATGGGTTCACCTATCGACAGTCGAACCTCCTTATCAGAAGTTTGTTTATCTTTAGATATAGGTCGAACTGATAAGAGCGCTTACCTGTCTATGCCCCAGAGGCCGCCTATCCATCCTGAAAGTTTAATGGCACTGTAATCAAGGTCGTATTTCCTATATAGCCTGTAACTTGGCCAAAATGTGGTTTATAACTTTACTTCATCTTTTAGCCTAGCCCTACCTGTCGTGACCTAGTTATTTGACTCATTTGAAGACCGCAAGGTGAGGTGCGTGGAGGGAAAATACAAAATAGGTAACTGAACTACGAAATGAAACGACACAGTTTTCATTATAGACGGTTTCATTCAATTATTTTAAGCGTTTTCCAGTTCCACATTACGACGTAGAGAAATGATAAAATGTGATTATATAACATAAACGTTTCTATTTTAGATACAGGGGCGTTGGGAAAATATTGCAATTAAAGTGCGTGGTGAATCAACTTTTAAATAGTCAGACGTGGTGTGATTCTGTTCGTTCCTCACTACTAGTGATTGCAACATTTTCCCAACGCCCCTGTAATAGGCTGTATCTAAAATAGAAACGTTTATGTTATATAATCACATTTTATCATTTCTCTACGTATGTGGTATGCATTTTAAAGTATGATATTAGACGATTCCGAACACAGAATTTAAGTTGAAAATAATTGCGAATCATCGGTAATCCCACAGAGTGCCCGGGTGGGTGACCCTTTAATTCCATTCCTGTTATAACAGACAGTGTTCCTCGGTATCGACCCACCTCTCCGCGACAGGAGAGTTCCACTGGATGCAATATGCTAATGACTCTATTCAGGTGCGCGATTTGAAGTGAATGTAGGTCAGGGCGGCGCAGAGCCTTGGACGAACACAAGACACCTGTCTTGTTGCAAACACCGCTGTTCGGTAAGTGACTTCGTTATGTACATGGAAATAAGGCATTTACATGGGGGATGATCCGAGGAAAGCCGTGTGTCGCTCGCTATAGAAGCAAAGGGCGCACAGCTGACCGCAAGGCAGTGTGTGCTGGATCATGTGGATGGTACGGTGATGGATAGGACGTGGAGGGAGGGCTGGTATTTCCAACACCTGTCACCCTCAGTCGTGTCAATAGATCTTTATTTATCAGTGCATTTCGCTTAGATTCACTTACACAGTTCCATCCATCAATTCTTCTTCATACTAACGTTATTGGCCAATTAATAAGTGCTAGCTGCTAGTACTTGTGCGGTAATAATATAGGTTACTTTTCGTCACTCTTTATTGTTAATCCTCAATGAATGTTTATCCTGGTATCTCCGTGTCAACCCCAACCAAATTCAAAACACATTCTTGTAGATGACCTCAAGTCAATGGGCACTGTCACTGAGTGACAGTCAACAGACACACGGTGTATGCACTGAATAGAAGGTAAATGGTCAGTGACCATAGGTTTAACGCGTATCCACCCTGCTGTTACACGTCAGATTAGAAGTTAGTCACGAGTTATTCATTCATGGATGATAATTATACAACAAGGTGCACTTTGACAAGTCTTTGTATTTGGATCTTGATTCTAATGTTTTGCTATAGATCTAGACTGTTAAATATTGACGTCAGCTATTCCTAAATTCATTTTAGTACATGTATTTATAATTGGTCAGCATATACCATAATAACACAGCTTACACAGGTCTTTGATATTTCATAATGTTGACTTCCGTATCCAATCATTGAATCAACCATGTTAGATTTCTAGTGAAGGATTATTGTATTGCATCGATCATGGCTCACCTATTCTAGAGGTTTTATTATGGCCTGATGTGGTGAGAAAATACTTCAAGCTCTGTCTTGATTTTCCTAAAAAAAAATAGTGTTAGGCTAAATTATGTACATATCATTCATTATTTCGAGTACCGGTACTAGTATTTTATATATGTTCTATTTATATTATGATATAGGTTAAAATATCATGATGAGGTCCCTCAATTAACCACTAAATTCAATACGGGAAAGACATGACTTTGAACAAAGTTTGGGTGCATTGTTTCATGATTATTTCGGGATGCTAACATGGTCATATCCCCTAGGACTTGAGTGCTGTAAGAATGCTAGTCAACTCGTGCCTTAGTCAACTCGTACCTTAGTCAATTCGGGTTTTTCGTCCTTTTTCTGGTCAACTCGTCCTTTGTCATTAAACATATAGTAATCCTGGATGTATATACATCAAAATGTTCAGAACACAAATAAAGCTTTTATTCATACCTACTACTAAGTATTAAGAGAAAATAACCAGACTGTGGACAGAACTATGAGTCTATGTCTTAGTTCTCGGTCACCTGTGGCGGACATATGCTTGACGCCCTGTGTGTGCCTCCCGCTGCCGGCCGCCAGGTCCCCGCTAGCGGCCGCCGGGTCCCCGCTAGTGGCCGCCTATATACAGCACAGATCAGTGCAAATTTTGGATATATATATATGTAGAGGTGAGGATAATCCCTGATAACTGGCAACCCTGATAGGTGTAAGACAATTGGAAAACAAAAAGGACGAATTGACTAGGGAAAAGGACGAGTTGACCAAAAAAGCAAGAGTTGACTAAGGTACGAGTTGACTAAGGGACGAGTTGACCAGTCACCTGCTGTAACACTAAACCAAGGACACATTCGGAAATCTACAATTGCACAAATGGACGTGATAGCCTGATGCATATTTCTCGAGTGATGAGACAACACGCCATGACACGATAAAACCAAACAACAACTGATACCAAATTGCTAACTGTTCAGAAATGCTACACAAACAGTAGATGGCTAGGCATGCACAGATGGTTACACAAAGTGAAATGGGGATAGGTACTTACAGGCTGTTGTGGCTCACTGATGCATGAAATGAGAGGAGAGTGCAGAGACAACAGGCGTGCAGCGTGGACAGCATAGTCTGTGCAAAATAGAGACCTGTCAATACGTTAATTGCAGTGCCTCACCAAAGTTCACTTAACTTCGCTCCTGTCCAGCCCTCTGCTCCTTTCCTGGTCAGTTGTCTCTCTTAGCACACATTCCTTTCACTCTCTGCTTGGGGTCTGCCTGTGCCCTCCACAATACCCTCTTTTTATTTCATTTCACCACTCTTTGTTCCCTACCCTCGGCCAATCGCCTCAGGACATATTAGTTCGCCAAGGTTGTAGAACTAATTTAATTATCAGTTATATATAAAATAAATTCTTATATCCATAAAATTACTCAAATTAAACAGAGGATTCTGCATCATGATTGTAAGAAGTGGAATTTTGATTGTGATGTTGGAATCGTTCTGACGTGTAATATCAGAGCTTTGAGATGAATTCTCGGGATGCTAATAGATCAGCTAACGTGGGCGGCGACTTATTTTCCACGAGGAAGATTCGATTCAGAAGACTTTATACATAGGCCCACTCTCAGTTTGCTGACATTACATTGTTACCTATAGTGTAGTTACGTATCAGTATAGATACCCAATACAAGTCCTCATATAGTTTAGTGCATACTTTTGTAGAGTATATCAACAGAGTACGAAGTGTTTCATGTTTGCTTGGGATATCAAAGGCACTAAATTCCACATGATACATATGTCCACTCTTTTTCTTCCCACAACTAACGTCCCTGCAAAGTCACGTCTGTAGTTGGTAAAGTGATCTCCACTCCAGGGCCTGCCGTACCGAACTGCCACTTGACAAGAATTTCCCTCTGAAATGCCCAATGCTAAATGCAGGCACCTATCCCATAAGAACACTCTCTAATGCAGCCAACCTGGTAAAGCAGCTTTTCATATCTTTTTTTTTTTTTTGGATATTCAACATAAATTTTGTACATACATTATTCTTCCTCAAAGGACCCTCTTTCATATTTACGAGGGCAAAAATGAAGTGACTAGTTCGCGACCAAACACACAGTTTATTTTAACTTTTATTACGAATACTCTGCAAAATTAGGGTGTTATCATGCTCTGCGGTATGTTATTCACCTACAGCACCCGAGTCCCGGCGTGTTACGGGGGAAGATAGAAAGGAGAGGCATTGGGTAGGGTGCGGGGTAGGATTCAGAGACTGAGGTCAGTCTGCCCTAGTCCTCAGTTCTCCGATCACGACGCCCAGATGGTGAGGTTGGTTTTGGCTGAGTCTTCATGCAAAAGGCTGTGAGAGCTATCGGCGAAGGTCAATAACGTGTGTGTTGAGAGGATCAGGACGGCCAGCCTGGCATTTACCGCTTTAGGTGGTCAGCTGGGAGTTGCTCGGCGCACGCGGGCCCCACCCCTGGCCACACAGAGCGTTACCTGGTCACCGCCACTTATGGCAATTCCCGCCTGTCCCAGCTACCACAGAGGTTGTCGTAGAAAAACAACGAATGCGTGTGGATGTCTCATAGTATAAAAAAAAGTGGGATATTGTTGGACTTTTTCCTATTGTCCTTTATAAGCCATCACTCCAGAGCTCAGGCGAGGAAGGTAGGACAGGACTAGTCCTTTTTTGAATTTCAAAGTTTAGTTGTTGTCTTTTTGTTGCGTAGGAATTTCCTTGAGGATGAGTTGTCATAGAAAGAACGCTACTTGTTATCATGTCGAACCGGCCCTCATTTGTATATATCATCAGAAAATAGTCATTTGTTTCCTTGGTGTGAATCACTGAATATACTGGCAACTACTGCTTTGGGTTATCTGCTAAGGACATGGCAGCCCCCACTCAAACCAAAGTAAGCGTCATCTGGTCAATACCACTTACGGCAATTACCACTTGTCCTACCGCGAAGGCTATTTAAAAAAAAACAGTCATCGTGGTTTTTTTTCTCTTTAAAAAAAGAAAAAGAAAATAAGGGATGAGTAAGGATGTATCATCATATAAAAGTGCCACAGCTCAGACTAGAGGGTAGGATAGAATAGGTCCATTTTTGAGTTTTTACAACTTTTTAATACATAACCAGGATATTGCTATATCTTTTGTTTGGTGTTAAATCGCCTTATATAATGGAATTGACTGTTTTCGGTGGTCTGCTCAGTACTTAAATAGAACTGCATCGAGAATTGTATAAACAGACAATACTCCATGAGTTTGCATACTCCACAATCGCCGAGTAACGATTACGGTGCAACCAAACGAGTGGAGTATTATTTATTTTACGATTCGAGTGTGGTTCTGGATTTATCTCGCTCTTTTCATGGACAATAGAATAGCACCACAATATCAGAATTATTCAAATTATTTAGTAAATTCAGTTAGCAATGTTTAAATCCCCAAGGTGATATTTTGTTTTCTCTCTGAAATCCTGGCCGCTGATCAGTAGTCCGTCCATGCACCGCGCCGCCTTCGGGTTACGGTACGTGAAGGTCTAACAGAGCATGGGTCCCATTGGCCCATCTCATGTGGTAAGAAGCACTGCAGGGTTGGCTGTTCTATTTATAGCATCGGTTTGACAAGGGGGATACCGTATCATATTGCTGGTGACTGGATCGCAATACACACGAGGTTAGAACCAGCGATCCGCCATTTTCCAGGTGCATGTTGGGAAAAAGGTAGGAATTCCCACCTTAAAATGGCAGCGCAAAACAGTCCCAGTATGAGAGCCTGTGCGCCCTGGCCCTGGCGACAACGGGCTGTACTACAGTCTAGCTGATCAGTCGATCACATATGACGTCATCTGGCATTCACTCTGCCTTGGCCATGGTATAGTATTGTCATTTTACGAGTTTTTAAAATGGTATTCCCATGGCTGAACTTGTACTCAGGGTGAGATAAAAGGAAGGTCCCCTCTCCGGCCAAAGTGAGCGCCACTGCCGCTTAAGGCCAGCCACATGGTCACTGCCGCTTAAGGCAATTACGACAATGGTTAATGTTCACAAGAACAAGGCATGAGTAAGTCTGATTCGTAACAAATTAAAATGGAGTACGGTTAGTTCCCATTGTAATTTATCAACAACTCCAGAGCTCAGACAAGGATGATAAGACAAACTTTCTCCCTATTTGAGTGTCTTTTAAGTTTAGTTTTTTATAAGATATGATAAGATGCAACCCATATTTGCACATATATCAAAAACATAGACACTGTTGCATTTCAATTTTGTGAATCACTGAAGCCCTTACTAATGGGAAAACCACAACACAGTACCACAGCTAAATACAGGGTGGTAATAGAATTAACCGGATTAGAACTTTACATAAAACAAGCACTGATCAGAAATATTGGGAATTAGATATAATTGAAATGGAGAAACATTTGAAAAACGAGCCGAAAGCACTTCTGTAATCAACCGATGGTTAAGAAAAAATTTAGAAAGAAAGTACATTTTTATCGATTTCGTTTTAATCCCCCAAATGAGAGGCCATCTACATAGAATATGACTCCCCACTCAGGATAGTCTACAAGTCTAGCTTTCTACAGCATATAAAGAGAGAGGCCCCACAAACTGAATTGTCAGAAGACGAGGCGAGTTGTTATATTACACACTAAGTGGCGCCACCGTATTTCCATTGCGTTTAATCACGGACCTGTGACTGTAGTCATCTAATCCCTGGGTTTAGTGATTCAGTAGGCAGCATAGAAACAGAACAGATGAGAACCCTATTTACAAACTGTGTCTGTCTGTTTACAGAGATGCCAGTTTTCCATTTTTCCGTGGAAATCCACTTTTTCATATCCACTATACGATATTGCTTTTCATTGTGTGAAAATAGAATGACATAAAATGAGGCTCATCTACACCATTAACACATCAATTAAACCTCCCCACACAATTCCTCAGCCCCATGCCATGGCCGACATGGACATGATATCCAAGTTTTCAGGGTCTCTCTCTGAGGCAGAAAATTCCACATGAAAATATTTCCACTTTTTCCCCTGACCCCAACTGACATCCCTGTGTTTAAGAACATGAATCTGGGGAAGACACCGTAATAATATCAATGATGCGGTCTGTGTGCATCAGTGATACGTCTACATCCAGAAACCAGGTGGTACCCCAGTGGTCATAGGCTCAACTTTCACCTTGCTAATCTATTACACCCACTGCCCTAGATGAGCGCCCTTACCCCAGCTATGTCTCATTGAACAGATTGGACGTTAAACTTTCCAAACAAACGAACAAAAAATACCCTTTCTTTCAAATCTGATATTGTGCCGTATCATGATTAGCAGTTAGTGGTGATTAAGTAATGCAATTTAGTAAACAATAGGATCTGTGTTACTCGGCATTATGCAGCGTCACATAATTGCACAGTTATATGATTATGTGCCATATTAAATACTAATAAACCGCTTGAAAATATGTAATAGCAATAATGATTTACTAGGAAATATGTGTTACTGGCATGAATGACTGATTATTCACAGTCATCTCTGCCTGTAGCAAAGTGTCATGTAGATATACTACAAGTGAATATTATGGAGAATCGTATGTTTCTTGTGGGATCAGAGCATGTATCTATGTAGTTTTGTAGGGCGCACGGAAGTATTTTCATTCCGGGTACCACACTTGTAACAAACACCGTTAAGAAATCGCGCTCATGTTGACGGCAATACCTTATGCGTTCATTCATTCATGACTGCAGTAAACAATGTTATCCATAGCACGATGGCAGTTAATGGGATCAATTAGGCACAAAAACACCTCGTTGTGTTTAGCTTCACTCACGGTGGCCGAGTCCTAGGTCTCTATACTGCCACACACAGTTGGAGTAAACACGTAAAAAGCTCACCTCACAGATCTCCATTTCGGCAGCCCGGAGTGGCCTACTGTCTGCCATTAATAAACCTAAGTGGCCATCATGGGCTAAACGCTGCGTGCTTGACGGTACCCAGATCGGGATTGTGTAGACCGGAAGTGGTAGTTTTTACTTGTTAATTGGGATCGACTTTGAATAGATTGGATGCTGGCGGGAAAAGGTCATGAGATCCTTATTATGCAATACACACATGCGCAGTGGGAATTCCTATCCTGAACTGGGACCAGGAAAAGTATGAGAGAGTAACTTTGCAGTTCGAGAGTATATCTCATAGCATATAGTTCTGCATGTCCTTATCGAAATAACCAACACCTATCACTTCATTTCCTTCAACATTTATAAGTATCTATGGATGCACATTGCCCTTAAATACAATTTTTCGTTTTGTTTTGTGTGTTTTATTAAAATTCCAATTTTGGGAAATTGATAGTTTAGACGAGGTGCATAGATACGAAAGAGAGTGGTTTTTTTTCTCAAAATTTTAGAGACTTTTCATTAATCGTATACTGAAAAAAGTGGGGGGCCCTGATATAACACGTCAAGAATTCTGATACCAAACCAAACATCTTGTGCAACACAAAAAATAGTTTGAGTCATACTTTACGGGATAGCCAGGCTACAACAGGACAATTGCCTAAGGCATTTTTCAGTGGCTATAGATAAATAGGGAGCCAACGTGAATCTGTTAAAACGGCAGATACCCCTGTTCAAAGCACCATTTCCGGTGACCAGTAAGAACGAGGCCTTGTGCTAAACCGATCAGGATTTGAGGCTAGAATTTTTTAGTTTTTGGTCTCGTTTGTTACTTTTGAAGTTTAATTTACTACTATCGTCTCTGAATAACTCTGTCTCAAAGCTACAATGACAGTTGTTAAGTTTATCAAAAATATGGATCTAAAAGATTGGAGAATGATAGATATAATCTAATTTGAAGTTTAATTTACTACTATCGTCTCTGAATAACTCTGTCTCAAAGCTACAATGACAGTTGTTAAGTTTATCAAAAATATGGATCTAAAAGATTGGAGAATGATAGATATAATCTTGAACCTACATAGCCAAAGTACTAAGCACTGTGGTTTCAGCAGGTTCACTTTGGCTCCCTATGGTTTAAGAAATATTTGTTTCATTAAACACTCGATGGGTATTAATGATTTCCTCTATGTATGGGGGTTTTATCATGTTGGGTAATAAGATACTTTTAAATCAAACATTACCGTAGTTACATTGAATATTCGGCTTTAAATAGCTGGCAAAATGTCAAAACTCATGAGGCTGCCTGCTGTAATGTATGTGTATAGTGTTCGGAGTGCTGCCGTACACTTTCTGTTCTGGAAAAGTGTGTGATCATTTAAAAGGTTTAAGTTTAAATGTGCAATACAACTATTTACTATACTCTGTGACAGTTTGAAGAAAATTAGATTGGTATTTCTATGGAAAATACAACCTTTTTAGAATCTCTGTTTATATATCACGTGTATATTATAATAATATGCATCTCTAAATCAAAAACTAAAACAGTAACCCATAATTTTCTGAATTTACTATGTATTCTACAACACTTTGAGGCCATCATATTCAATTCTCAGAAAAGTGACATGGGTTATGGCACCGTGGTTATGACCTTTCAATGTGAATTTTCCGATATGCCTTTAAAGTCTACTTCTTGTTCCTGGTCGGTCGGAGGTTAACGGAGATGTGGTTCTCGCCGGGTTTAAATTATTCATATTGCGTTCTTATCATTGTATACATTTGATTTTTATTATCTAGAATTGGAAATCGTTTATATACTTTAGATTAAGGTATTGCCTAAACGCCTTACAACAACAAATCTCCTATGGACTTTACCTCTACCCGTGTCAGTACATCGGCTGATAAACCTAGATCTGAAGGGTCATATTCATTTTATTTTCTGAAACTGTACAATACAGATCTGTAGGTCACTTTGTGTAGCTAACAATCCTTCGTTTTACAATTTATGGGGAAATTTGGTTTTATTTATTTAACAGTACAAGGAAGTAAATTTAGGTGAGTTGTAGGTAGAGGACATGAACGAAGTGTGAGGGGTGGTTAACTCAATTCCAAGTCTCCACTCATTATATGTGAGACCGTTTGTCCGGTAGATCTTTGCTGATGGGGTGTTTGCATGCATATATAGTGACTACTCCTAAGAGGTTGCCAGTATGAGGGTGGGCATACTAGACCGAGGGTATATGCATCAAAGTAAAAATGTGACCGCAACTAGAGATGATATCATAGATCTCGTCATACCTAGAATTAAACTTCTACACAAAGAGATCGACCCGGGTTGTTTTGCCACAAGTTCATTACTTTTTCCAGACGACCGAACAGATAAACAAATTGATTGGTCATACACGAAGCAAATCGTCGAACTTAAAATCCCACGGTCAAGTAAACTGTAAATGTTAATTGGGCATTAGCGCTGGTGACAGTCTGTCATCAGCGCCATAACGGAAAGATACGGTCATCAGGGAGGTATGGCGACGTCACGCCGCCCCCGTCACCGGGCGGCGCTGGCGGCGTTCCTGTTTTTCTGTGTGTCATGGCCGCGGTTCCCCACACTCTCCCAGCCTCGGGTTTCGCTAAACACCACGTAAAAACCGCTGACAACAGATGTGGTGTGTGTTGGCGCATTCCCTGTGTCGTCTGCCGAGATTGAGCGTATTAAATCCGGCCGGCGTACGCCACTTGCAAATCGGTGCATGCCGCACGCCCAGATGTGGTTTATCATACCCTACCGGCTTACGCCGTGAAGTGTCTGGCGTACGCCACCTGGAGTTTGGAGTACGCCACCTATTTATTATACGCCGTAAGCCACACACCTAATGCCAAGCTGACATTTCTGGCCTCAGAAGTCTCCGCTCTCAGACTCTTCCTATATGTGGCACCAAGTGTCTACTAAAGCAACGCCTTGCAGTGATTGTTTGATACTAAACCCGCTGATCAGAGAATTGATCTTTCTACGGTTATATGGCATTTCAATATCAAGAAAGTAGTTGCTTGAAAAGTTATCAGTATCAAATAGCTTTACCTACATTATTAGCGACATGTTAGATGTCGTTTCCATGGTCATGTGATACAGAGACTTGACGCGGCATAAGGCACAACCCTTGAGGCTGTGACGTCAGACGCTGGCCGCGCGCCGCACGCTCCGCGAACGTCTGCGCGCGGAGACAAAACCCGAACGGCCTAGCGCCGTGTTTTTTTGTGCGGCAAACTCTACGTAAACAGCCTTAAATGGACGCTGTTTACGTCAGAGGTACTCGGCGGTGTGAGTGGGTCAGTGAGAGTCGACGCTCATTGTCTTCTGAATCTTCCTCCTCTGCAGACAGCGCTGTGCTCGTCTCTCCCCACGTGGAACCACTTATCGTGTTACTCAACACAACCCCACAGAGCCTTGAGACCTGCATTGACGTGTAGAGAACCCGGGCAGTTGGCATACCCCTCATTCATACTTCTTCTTCTCCTCCTGCGTGTGGTGGTCGCACTGGACTGCTCCATACCCTGTGACTTCTACATGGACTTACACCAGTGATTTGTGGACTTTGTACGTTCACCATACGCTGAGGTAGTACAGACGCACCCTGTGTGTGTGGGACGTTCTGGTTCACCGCAAACCCTACGACCTTCACGGTTCCTGCTGTGAGAGTGAGTAGTCCACACATTTAGCCTACTGCCATTAATGTGCTGTTAGAGTGGTCAACGCTAAACTTTTATGGTGGTTCATTGTTAGGTGATAGTTTGCTACAGAAAGTAAATTCTCGAACTTTCACCACTTGTTGGATATTTACCCTAAATCTGATATCCTAGTGGTTACAACTGTTGACTTTATGTGACATCGTGTATTAGGGGATTTCAAATTCTGAAATGCATGGTATAGCATGATGGTAGATTGTATTCAAATTATAAAACACTTCATGCCAAAACTAGATGAAGCTGTTGATATATAATTCTCAATTAGGGACCCAGCTACCCTGTTTATGAATATGGAATATAAGCACTGTAGACTCATGTGGTACCATGCATTTTGGAGTTTAGATATGGACTGTGCCACTGTGATCTTATGTGTAATTATGCACTTCGGAGTTTCAATATGGTACGCACCACTGTGCTGTATCATATATTTTAGGGTTCGAATTACTTCCTGCATTATTGTGCACTTAGGAGTTTGAATTTGTAATATACCATTATAATCACACGTATTTTAATCTGGCAGTCACACTTTATCTTTAACTTGGTACAGTGCGTTTATGGTTAACTAATTCAAGGATATATAGCGACATATGCTTACTCACCAGCTGGGGACATTGGGGATCTTTCCAAATTACTTGAACAGAATGCAAAGTCTGTAGACCTCACCATTTCTCCTGCTCTGTTCACCTGACCTCCACCTGGTTCAATCTAGGTTTCTGTATAAAGAACAATCGAAATTGAACAAATAAGACCACGCGTCTGTAAAAAAGTGCGTTGGACTTCACTAGATAAACCTAGAAGTCATTCCCCCGAAAGAGTGGTGTCAAGGCCCCCAGCCCCATGTCCTTCCGCTGTTGCATCGTGTCTTGGGCGGTGATAGTAGTATAGCAAAAGTGACAATTTAACCAGGGAAACAGCGACATCTTTTTCTATGGGCATTCTGAGTTTCCATATCTTCGTTGGAATATAATTCAAATTGTTATTACCCGGAGCCAATTTAACTACAATAAATGAACAGTATAAAAACACAAAACTTATTGAAGAATCTGAAAAGAGTATACACAATATATATATGCTTGACATGGCGAAATTATATTATGCCTTGTAGACCAACCCTAGTACCTCCTGTACAACACCTCTAAAAGTTGTACCCTGTCGCTAAAATATCTATGAATTCATGGCCTTATTCTAGGGATCTTCTTATATGACATCAATGCCTGTGCTATATATAAGTAACTGATTCAGGTGGGGAGAGTGAGGTGAGATATTTTTAGATTCCGTACAATAGACGTTTTATTAAACGTGCTGAGATGACTGGTAATCGGCGTATTGATGAGGCCAAATGCGGACTACAGCCAGGGCGCTGTAGGTACAAGTGGTATTTGAAGTGGCCGTACCCAGCGTGTTCACCTTGAGTAAAAACAAGCCAGCTGGCAGCACAGCGCGCTCACCTCGCGGACCGGAAGCCAGGTTTAAATTGGGCATGGCCGCTGGTCTATATGCGGACTAGGGCAGTGTGTGAGGCTCCTTGACTCCGTGTTGTTTTCCTGGCGATAATTTCGGCACGTGAGACCTAATTGTAGCCGGGCCGGGCGGCAGTCAGAGGTGACCTTTATGGCGTTCAGCGCGCGTCCCGACATAGCCGCAGGTGGGCGGCCTCTTAGGCGTCAATCCGGCCTAACTCAGGCACTGAGGCCGACCGGCAGGTGGAGCTGATTAGGGGGCGAGCCGGGGGGGGGGGGGGGGGGGGGTTCTGATTCGCGCAGGGGACGAGTTTAGAGATTACAAAATGTTTATTCACGTGAATAGAACAGCTGATGATGTGTGTAGACCAGGCGTGATGCAGCCCCGCCACGCCCAGCTGACCGTGTTAGGAGTTACCATGATGTCATTACTGGTAATAGTCAGTGAGTGAGACCCACTCTGTACTCTGACCTCAGACTGGTGCAACCCTCATCCGCATCTCCTTGAAAGGGTTTGTATTGAGTCTCTGCTGAGTAGGTTTTAGGAGGTGATACTTGAAGGATTGGAGTGACTAACAAATCTCCCCTTCGCAGACCTGGAGAGGCCATACGAGGACATAGTATATTGTTAGTATTAATCACTCACCTTGTTACAGGGATGTGTGTCACTCAGGGTCATAGCCTTACACTCAGGACGTGAATGATTATGCTACTGGTGCATGTATTTGATATACTGACTTTATAACATCATCTCTATTCCTCTGGATATGACCACGGTATCCCGTTAAAAGGAGTCTTGGGACTACACTGATTGAACTCGAGTATAGACATAAGGTTAGATAGATATATATATATAAAAGTGTCGTCCCTCCTATGAGCGTGCAGGGTATGGCTAAGAGGGTCTGCGGTTTAGTTTTTAGATGCCATCTGGTTAGTCTTATCATCGCACAGAATCATTTGGGTATCGCGTAACTCTCCATCATGTCTTGCTATAGCCTGTCTGCTATATCAGTTCTAATTGTATAGTCAGCAAACCTCATTTTTGCTGTTTATTAAAGAGAATTCAATTCTATATTTGCTTCTTTTGTAACCTTTAGTGTTTTTCTCTTTCCAGATTTTCGTTTTGAGGTGAGACTTACAGATCCACGATGAAGGGACAACGGGAATTGAATTCGCTTGGCCAGTGTGCCAAGTACCTCATGTTCATCATGAACTTCCTCTTCTTTGTAAGTACTGCCAGTTTATTCAAGCATGCTCCTAATTCGCATTCAATTTTACTGAAAAAATAGAAAATTCAACCAGGGAAAGCTCTCTAGACCGAGTTGCAACAAATAGATATAGTGAGAATTCTAATTCAAATATATCAGGGATAGCAAGGCAACCCTTTTATTCATTTCCAGTGAATAATTCTCTAATTTGGTATTAAACAAAGAATATACAAATTGAGTCTAATTCGCGCCAATAAATCAGTGGTTTGTAACTCCCCACACACCCTCAGCCTGTCCCATTGCCAACATTGATTTCACTGATATATAAACATACTATACTGAACACAATACGATAGTTATTATGTAACAGCAACAAGCATTCTACATTGATTGTTCAGAAGTAGAACTTGTACCTCATGTCTGTGCTCGTTTCTTTGATGCAGTTGTTGGGGTGTGCAGTGGTCGGTGTAGGAATCTGGATTCTGATGGAGCGGAACTACATGGCGGCCATCATTGGCAGTCACCTCATGACGGCTGCCGCCTACATCGTCATCATCGGAGGTGGCATCGTTGTTGTTATCTCCTTCTGTGGCTGTATCGGCTCAGTCCAGGAGCGCAAGTGTATGATCATGACAGTAAGTACATTAGATACAACGGGGATATTCAGAGCTTCTTCCCCTACCTCACTGAAGTGTATAATAACATGATTCTTCAATTACTACTGAGACACATGACCCCCCACCCATACACACACACACGTAGACCACATCCAAATGGATGTTCACCTCAGGATATTCTTCATCCAAACGTAATGTCATGAAGTCTCCCAACACCTAGAATTTGGGAAATTCCCGTTCGACTAGTCATCGTTAACATAATAAAATGGTTTTGTTTTTCAATTATAAAGATCTCATAGTAAATATCCAAAGTATCACAAGTTAGGATAGATCCTTTTTCTTCTTTTTCTTAGATATCTCATTGGCGTTTATGACATAATATGTATCCTAGAAGTGTTTAATGAGTTTGTAAATGGCGTATTTTTCTCCTATTTGCAGTACTTCGTAGCCGTGCTTATAATCTTTGTCATACTCGTCGTCGGCGGAATCCTTGCCCTCATCTTCAGAAGTCAGGTGAGTTTTCACTGCATCTTTTCTTTACCCCAGTAATGTATCACATGGCCAGGACATATCAATGACCATATTAGTGGTGTTCGCGTAGGTCTATATTGTGTTCATCCATGGAGCACAAATGGAGAACCAAGTACCTCTGATACCTGTGGTTCCTAGATTTGAACGATAGCTACTTTTTGAAATTCCAATGGCTAGTTGTGCTGCTTTCTGTGACTTAAGTAGACATTGGTTGACATTTCTCACCTTATTTTCCTCTCCCGGTTGACCTCCATCAAGACGGTAGTACAATCTCTGAGGTTTCTGTTTGCATTGTACCAAATTGTCTAGGTACAGGACTGTGTCTTTCACTAACACATCCCTCATTACTCACCTCACCTCTACCTGAGATGATCACTTTCCTGTAATGATAGTAGGTTTCAGGCATGTAGTGCACATGTAAACCCAAACCACAAACACACACTGAATGAACTCTGAGAGTAATAGATTTGGAATTTGATGTTTATCAGGATCTTATTAATTGAGATTGGAATGCCTGTGTGTACATTGATTATTTTATGTAACATCCTGTGCACACTCTACACCTCATTATCAAACCTACTAATAGCCCCCTAACACTCATCTACAGCAACACAGAGTTTATATCATTTATTCAGCGGACGGCCTACACAAATGTATAAATCAACTTCAATTAAAACTCTCGCATAAATATACACAAACAAACTATAAAATTGGCTTCTGGTTAACATGTAAAGGGGCGACAAATCGTTCTATATTCGTGCTGAAAAAATTGATTTAAAAGAGATAATGGAAAATTAACTTTTATATTAATAGATAACAGTGTGGATGTGTTTATAGTTATTGTATGTTATAGACGGGTGTGGGTAACGAGTGGTGAATTTGTCAGTGATACCTGTCGTTGTATTTTTTATAGATCGGTGAAGAGGTGGTAGGAGCCATGGAGAACTCTCTCCGCCGCGACTATGGCCACAACTTGGACAACAGCTACAACCGCTACCTTACCGAGGCTTGGGACAAGGCTCAGACCGATGTAAGTACACTCACCAGAATACTCATGGCCAACTTAGATAAAGATTATGCTTATCAGTTTTTTCAGATAGAATGGCGTATCATTCTTAATACGACATGAGTCAACGATGCACATACAGAAGGATAATGGGAAGACACTATAGTGAATCTTACAAGCAGTGGTTTGAGATACAGTGGAAAAAACACAGCGTTGTGGTGTCACTTACAGATGTCTTTCCTGGAACAACTATATTGTTTATTTTTTACTTAATTTGTTCGGCTTTTGTTAGATCCTAGCGACACCCTGTAAACGAACAGATAGATCAGATAAAGTGGTAAGGAATGCTTGGATATCCTTCTTTTTTTAATTCACCAACATCATAGATACAATCATCAATAGGGTATTTTACTGTTTATAGTTGTACTGCTGCGCCGTGCGGGAGAACAGCTGGAACATCTACCGGTCGTCAGAGTGGTACAAGTCTCAGCCCGGCATCGCGGAGATAACCAAGCCCTTCGTGCCCACCTCCTGCTGTGTCTACAACCAGTACAAGGAGTACGTGGACCAGAGCAAATGTCAGACGTGGGTGCAGGGCCCACCAGGCAAACAGTCCGGAATGGCCAACGAGGCTCTACACTACCAGGTAAGCTGCTGCTAAATTCCTCCACTCTCAAGTGTTGTCCTTGGTCAAAAGATTAAAAACTCTGCCTTTTTATAACCAGAGATGGCAGCTTTCCTCTTTTCCAATGGAATCTTTGTTTTAATTTTAGTCCATACTTTCTTCCTTGTGTAAAACAAAGAGAGAATACATTGGGTGTCATTCACACCACTGACCAGTGGTTCAAACATCCCCACATTTCCCAGTCAGACTCCGTGGCCAATAATAATGTGTTTTCCATGCATTCTCAGTCTCTTTGAAGCAGTAGCCTAAATTCCACATGGAATTACTTCCCCTTTTTTCATGACCCCAACTGTAATCCCTGTCTAATTATCATTATCTAAAAGAAAATTATATAAGCTCCCCTTAAATAGATAATACCAGATGGCGTTAAAACATTTGCCAAGGCCAGTATACAAAAAAAAAGTGGCTGTGGGGACCAATTCCTACCAGATTTGAGACAAAAGGCGAAAATAGATAATTTAAATATATCTAATTCATTCAAATAGTCACCAATGATGACAGGCAATGTGGTATTGACAGAATGTCAGGACAGAATCTACCTTGTTGAGAGAAATCTGCATTCGAGAGGACAAATACCACCTCATTGATAGCTATCTGTGTTATGCCACGACAAAAGTCAACTCCTTTGACGGTTATCTGCAGTAATATAACATGTTTATTTACTTTGATTACAGGGTTGTTACAATGCTGGAAAGGAATTCGTCTGGGAGTACACTGGATATTTGGCGGGTATTGGCCTTGGAATAGGTCTCAGCATGGTGAGTTGATATCCAACCTTGTTTGTAGTTTTCGGCTTCTAGCATGAAACATCCTACTTACAGTTTGGATTTGTATTTAACTACGCTTAATTCTTTTTTTATTATTCAACTATGAGAAGCGTACAATCACCATCTTCTGGCGTTCTTCCTTGTTAAATGCTTTGTGCATGATAGTTTTATAACGAAAATCAAGTCTTTTTGTATGCACTATCGGAAAAAAACCAACTTAATTTGTTTCATTTTGCCCGTCTGATAGAATGTCCGATTTGGACTTGCGACTAAGCCGCTTGAATGATTTGTCATTGCAGGTCTTCGGAATGGGTTTCTCAATCATACTCTACCTCCAACTCTCAAGGAATTACTGAACCTGAGAGGGACAGAAACGAGAGAGTCATTTCACGCACACGATCGACAATGGCGCACGGAACACGGGTGACACGCAGTGGACAAAATTGGAACTAGGGTGTCACCCCGAGAGACTAGTCACGTGACGAATCCCAAGTCCCGGATGTAGATTTTGAATTGTTGAGTGGTGGAGACTTTATGCTTGGGTCATTCAGTAGCAGAGCACGCAAACTGAGAAGCAATTCACAGGGAGGGATGTAATGAGTACCAATGTGATGCATTCATTTTGTGGCATTTTATGCCATAGAAACTGGGATAAGCACAAAGTGCACGCTTGCCAAAAGTTTCAGTGTTTACGGACTTGTTTAATTAACGTCGAGTACGTTTAATTGTCTAACAGACGTCTCAATGACTACCACAGTATTGAGTAATTATCTATTTATGGTGTGAGTACTGCCACAAGTACGATTGATTTTGAGAAATAGACATGATTTCAAGTTTTTCCTTGTGCAATATACCAATTCACCTTCACACCCCTTTAGGGGTAAGGGATTCAATTGTGCTCAAAAGGAGGTTCGCTTTTATTAATTTTAATATAATTTTCAACATTTATTTACTGGTTCCTACCAACTGATCTTTGATAGTAGGTGATGCCAGTCCTTCGCTATGCTATTTCACTGGTGCGTCATAACGCATATATTTCATTGCATTGTATTCCGATGATCGCCCACTGATTACGTCAGATCTCTGCTGCCACATATCTCGTGGTGAAAGACTAAACTAACAGATGATGACTACTCAAACCTTTATCAAAAATCGTGCTGAGAATCATTTCAAATATAATGATTTCTGAATGATAGAAAGAAGATGAATAATAATGAATGTCTTGTGATGTTACAAGAACAAGGTACACCTGATTATAGTTAGCTCTGGGTACTACTTAAAATGCAAAATGTCTGACCTGTCAAACAAAGTATATCAGAACTGTGTTAGCCACACTTCTACGTGGTACACGTATGCTTTTTTAAATTAGCGTCACCAGAAATTTCTTCGCTGTGATCCTATAGTGCCGAGACTGGAGAGTTACTAAAAGTCAAGACCTGTGAATATTTGTAAATAAGCATATTTCCCCTGAGCGGCTGTAGCAAGAAAATAAGCACAAATCCATTTTATAAGCGCTATTCCTATTTGTATTCTCTCCTGGACACGCGCCACTCTGTATCCAGGCCTGGACGCCCACATTCCAATCCGGTCATCCTTCTCGTAAATGTCGTCTGCTACTTTTATAACGTCAGAACAAGGTATATAGTACGCATGCGTGTGTAAATAGATAACTGCAGGGTAAAACTGGTTGCCCTGGTAACGAAAAGGGAGGATGGAAATACTGTGATGACGTAGGGTTTATCTGCCTTCCAGTTACAAGGGGATCACGTGTACATAACAGTCAACTAACAACTGCCGTAGTTATAATGCACATGGATTTGTGTCCATTGACTGATGCCTATAAAGAAACAAAGTGCGAGCAGTCTGAAATCCCAGTCCCCTTGTGCTTATCTGAGGAACCAGCAACTGCCTCAGTTCAATGGAAGCGCACACATAATGACGTCATGATGAGTGGATAGACGTCATAGTGAGGGTTTTGATGATGATGTGTGACAGTTCTATTTTACAAGGTCTGCAAACTACAAACCGTGATACATGCTTATCTTTCATTACATTCCACCAACTACTGATCCAACCTTTCCCCATTTTGTAGAGGCTTTGACCATAAACCATACACGTATCTGCATTCTGTAATTATATCGGCTGGGGTTGTAATGATGTAAGTCCCACAGATCCTTCCATTCGTTTTAACATACACAATTTAACAGGGTATTGTTGATATGTCCTGCCCTGGCCAAATCTTGTAATTGGGTTATTACTGTTTAATGCCAAGTACGGTGTATATTAGGAGTTTTATCAAGTCTTGTTATATTTCGGAACTTAACCATAAAAGCAATAGCTGATACATATTTATCAGTACAACATGATTTTAAACTGTTCACATTGGAAATTCTTAGACTTAAACTGTTTATACTGGTTCTATACTGTAACTTTAACTGTTCATATTGAGTCTATAAGGTGACTTAAACTGTTTGTACTAAGTCAACACTTTGACTAACGGAGATTGTCCCCCTAGTGGCGATTTACAAAAGCTTGAAGCCAGTAGTCATTGGACGATTGGTCGTGACATTCTCTGATGCGCATTAGCAGATTCCCACCAACATTTGGTTCAGGCAGATGTTGTCTATGTTTTGAGTCCCAAATATTTCAGCAGTTGTAGATATATCCATATGCGTGATTGGATTGGTGATTCAGTGATGGATGTGGGAATTTAGTAATGTATAACCATCAGAGTGTCATCTGTAGAAAATAGGGTGGTATTTACAATGTACAGTAGGTGTAGAAGGACCATGTATTGTACAGCATTTAAGCACGGCAATTACGGCGTTTTCTGAATGTAACCATCATTGGTGGTATTTCTTCTCTATTTCTTATACACCAAATCTTTTACGCTTTAACTGTTTTTGCATTTCTAAGCCATAAAAACACTTTTGTTTTATGCCTTGTCGTTGCCAAACTTGTAATATACGTGGAGGTGATTTGGTTTACATGGTCCATTACTGAAATTAGTTTATATATACCTGCGGGTTGAACCTTGGAAGTGACGTCACATAGTTCATGTACATATCAGGGTAAAATGTCGTTGTACCTTTTACGTCGGTTGTGTGTAGCTTGGAAACGTCGTCTTACCACGTGATTTTATAGTTTTACAAATGAAGATTACTTATACATGTATATGGCTTGCTCTCATCACATTTTATAAGGTATGGAAGCTCTGATTTTAAAATTAAAATGATCGCATTTTAATGTGTGAAGCAAATACATCTGGGTGCTTGAGTGGAGAGTAAGTGAGAGCTAGAGAAGAGCGAGCGTTTACTGGGCATATAATGAACTTGTGAAGCCCAAATCGATTAAAATAAATACGAATAAAACTTGACAAAAATAATCACTTTTTTTTGTTTTATGTTACACTGTATTTTAACTCGAAGCTAGTTTTAAGAATATCTCGCCCAAACCGAGGTTAATGCACATGACATTGGCATATTTGTCAACATGGAAATCTTTTACCACCAGTTGTTTAGTATTAGCTGATATCTTATATCAGTATGCCTGTACTATCCAAAGATGATTTGAAAAAAATGCTTCAACTGGATAAAGTATAATATTAGTTCACTAAGATGCCAGGGTTCTGTCTCTTAGCTTCGAATTTACTATTATTTTTGTAAATGTCCTTATATTAATGCAGCAGACCGGGCCGAACTGTCTAGGTCGAATCTGCCATGAGATACCACAGCATCCCGATTGTACCACTAATCTAGGAGTGTGGAAGAGCAGTTTTACAGGCAGTATATATGCAGAGTCTCTGCTAGTTCTAAATCAAATGCATGTATCTACAGTGAGTGATTTCCTCATTGCCCTGACAACCTTGTAACATCCTGTTTTGGTTAAATTTGGCTAATTGATTTGAACTGAAATTTGAAGTATATATAAGAAGGCTCTCAGTTGCAGACCAGGTGCAGTAACACTTTTACACAGTGACCTTCTCCTAATGCCCAGAGATGCACTAAAGAAATGACAGAGCAGTTTGAGCACATACCACTGGTTAACCGACTAAACAGTGTAGGTCTGACAAGAAGTGAACAGACACATTGAGCCGTTTAAGGATAGCCACCCAAGGCTGGCACATAGGAAAAGCAGAGTGAATTACAAATCCATGTGCCAGCAATGTCACATTGCTCTATCAATGGACCACCTTATGCTCTATTGCCAGGCAACAATGAATGCTAGGGATGAGGATCTGAAAGGTGCAATATCGATGTACATTGTATTTCAAAATACTGATAAAGCCTTTCCTTCCTCCAGACATGGATACTGTACTCTAGAATACAATGCTCAAGTTCTAAGAAATCCAAGATTTATGAGAAGCTAAGAAAAGTATATAGATAGGGAAAGATTTGTGCTCAGAATGTCCCTTGCTCTTTCAAGGATCACTTAAAATCATTGGAGAAATTCATGATTGTTAAGACAAAGAAGAAGTCTGGAAAGGACCTGTAATGGTTGACGAGACGTAAATCAATCAAACAATAGTCCTCCGTTGTGTCAACAGGGCCCCTATATTTACTTACTATTTGCTTCATGGGGAAAGCTCACTCACTCGCAAAACCTTGCAAGCGATAATTTTCTTATTCAACAAGGCCCTGGTATCTTAAACTGATCTGTAAGCCATCAGCGAATTCAGCAGCCTGCAAGTCCTTTGAGCAATTGAAAACTGAATATTAATACGTTTTCAATCAGGGATGTCAGTTTGGGTCAGGAAAAAAAGTAGAAATATTTTTCATGTGGAATTTACTACCTCAGAGAGATTGAGAAAACACGGAAAAAACATCAATGTTGGACATGGAACAGGGTTGACGGTGTTTGGGATGTTCAAAGCACTGTTTTATTGGCCAGAATGAGGCACAGTTTACATTGTCATTGTTTTATACATGACAAATAATTTTATAAATTGAACACGGAAATTTCAAGGATTTGCATAGAAAGGCGGAAAACTGCCATACCTGTTCCAAATGATTTCCTCCTACCTTCTAGAACCGCACCGGTCACGAGTAAATATATTTCATGGATAATTTGTTCTGTAGGTATGTTGTTCTTATTCTGGATGCTCTCGTTCTACCTTTTTCAGTTGGAATTGAATATCGTCACTTCAATGTCCACACACATGTGTAGCGACCAATTCTCTATAAAATACGATTTTGATTTGGTGTACTTCTGAAATACGTCATTTCTGTTGTCCTTGGTAAATCAAGTAATTTTTTACTGTTTATGTGTTCTTGAGAATACACACTATTATCCTTCTTTGCTATGGCTCGATATTCAACCAGCTAAACTACGAGCAATACTGTCGGTCACAGTGGCATTAGTAGACTAAGACAAAGGTGCTCCCCTCTGTTGGTTGTTTTGAAAAATGAAATAACGTAAAGTTCTGTTCCTTTTGTGTCAATTATTATCCGCATAACTGGTAGTCTGGTGGTTTGGTGTGAAGTGGATTAATTAACTTAGTGAAACAATTATAAACACACCCACTAGTCCTATGGTGAGAAGAAATTCTGACTAGTCTATTTACTAACTTAGTTATTACACGACATATTTGAAAAGCTGTGTTTTTTTCTAAATTCTGGATGGACTATCCCCTTCACATAAAATTAAGGGCACTCAGGGCAGCGACAAAGCAATAAAATTAAGTGAATATTTAGCTTCATGTCAAGACTAGGAAAATCTGAAAACGTGTTGATACACAGACTCAATGATGTAGGATTTACCTTATTAACTTAGAAACACTGGCATACATTCCTGTTCAGCTACTGCCAAGTTTCTGATCAACATGAAGCGATTTGATTTTTTATTATGCTACTTCATATATAGCTAAAATGATTTTACATTTGGACCTGCACTAGACCTGGTGTAAATTTTGTGTGAGATAAAGATGTTGTATAGTGAACCGATTAGAATTTTTGTATTAACTACAACTGTCATAATGCTTATTCGCGAATTGTTGACTTTCCTCAGTATTCATTAATGTTTAAACCTTTCTAACTTGTCATTTAAGAAAGTTGTGGCACAAATAACTCTATTAATAACACCAGTAACAAGGATTCTTGAACATTTACTGAAATATATCATTGAAGAAACTGACAATATATACTTTGGTATTTCACAGGCACATCCTCTTTAACACTTTCATTTTACAGGTTTAAATCTTTTACTTTCATGCTCACACAAATCACTATCGTTGCTTCTCACATACGTAAACTAACATAGAGTGAGTTAGCGCACTATGTTTGAACTTTGCTTCAACGTGGATATACTATATATAAAATACACTTCTTCCTTCAGGTTTCTAACGTAATTAATACATAATTATTTCAGGAGATTCTTCTCTAAAAGCAGAGTTATATGCCATAATTCACCACTTCAGTATGGTGCCATTTGTCTTCAGTGATTGTAGACTATGCCTACAAAATGACGTACAAACTAAGTAATTTTATAGAACGTCCTGATCATGCTGTACAAGCATGGCAGATAGTTCTATATTTACAATGTACCCGAAATTAAGAAAAATCATTAGTTTCATTAGGCTTAACTTTAAAATATTTCAATAAACATTTACGGAAGTGTTCCGCATTTCCCCGCACTGTTCCGTACAGTATTTTTACATTACAATATGGCGAAACGGTGCGTATTTACAGTATATACGGCATGGATATATAGTAAATGCACGTATTTAATCTCTATGCTGCCGATAACGCCCTATCTCTTAAAACAATAGATATTTACTGAATTCTGGAATATTCAGTGCTGTTTTCTCGACCTGGCAAACTAGTTCATTTGGATTTTCTGGCATATAATATTCATAACCCTTAATCCAATGCATTAACTAAGGTTGCACTTAAGGTAACAAAAGAAAATATATTATGTACAAAACAAAATTCGTTCAACCGTCTATAAGTCGTAGGAGCTCAGGGAGAACAAGGTGATGTATTTCCTAACAACTGGCATAAAGGAAGACTATGAAGAAACCAGTATAAATAAATGGAGTAAAAAAAGAAATTAATAAAAAAAAGACTGCAATCAGTCAATCTCTGAACGACGTCATTTAGTTTTCTACATAATCGCAAAAATTTAACAACAAAAATAACGTCCATTAGAATCTATGTCAATGTTCTTCAGCAA
The DNA here is from genome assembly GCA_950022655.1 of Alentia gelatinosa. Taxonomy (NCBI): domain Eukaryota; kingdom Metazoa; phylum Annelida; class Polychaeta; order Phyllodocida; family Polynoidae; genus Alentia; species Alentia gelatinosa. The sequence goes on from OX465584.1 coordinate 38,006,053, forward strand.
TGTTCCTCAGTTATGATAGAGCTACTTTGGGTGGATATGACGAAGACATTCAAACAATAGGCAAAATATATTCATAGCTTTACATTAGTGTATTTTGATTTATAAAATAATGCCTCTTCTACTAGAGGTGAACTATTTCTCTTAATAATACATGAATATTCAGACTGAGCTGAAACTTTCTTCCAATGTACCAGATTTCCTTACATCAGAGCCAAGCCCTATATAAGTAAATATCAGCTATTAATGAGTTTGAACAGTTATAATACTAGATGATGGACAGTGGAAATTTCCTAAGAGCCGGATTGAGCACGACTGCATGTCATGTACAGAGGTTGAACATTACTAGGAAATACACATTATAAAAGACTCTTACTACAAACAAATTTAAGAGTAAGAACAGTTACTACATAACCAGCACTCCAGAAACAAGTCACTCTAATTATATTGCACATAGCGGTTGGATACCCTTATGTACAAGGCAGTGCACATAAAAGACCATGCACGTGATGGTCACAGTCAAAACAGTGGTTATATGTTAAAAACTGAGTATAGTTTTAGGTAATCAGGAGTATTATGTATTCAGCTGTCAGTTGCGAATGATGCCTACAGAAAATATAGCTGCAGTACAACTAGATACATTTTCACAGACTGATGAAGATTAAATGAAATCATGTGTTGGGAGCAATTTTTTTCCAGCCACAGAACTGTTTTCAACATTTCGCTCGCAACATTCCTATTGTCCACGATCAGTGATCTGTTTCACTGATTCAACATGGCTAGGTAAGATATACTTTCATTTGCCAAATGGTACATTCGATTATCAGTAGTTAAACAAAATATTCTCTTTATCTGATACCTTATTTGCCACCTTTACGGGATGGGACTGTAGGGAGCTTTTGGGTTAAATTTGGTGTGAAATGTCTTTATATCGCATTTATCCCACAAGTCACATGAACCGTATTCTGTAGCAAATCTCTTAATTTGGAAGAGAACACCTTAAAGACATAAATTAGTGGCCTAGGCCAAATTCTTGGCTATATTTATACCGAAGTGATCTCCCTGTGTAAGAACGGCTGATAAATTGAAAAATAAACCCGATATTTTTGGAATGTTGCCATACTATGACACACAAAAATCAGAATTACTGTCGATAACTGTGTTTAGCAATGTCATCAACGTGGAAGTTAGATTCTATATCAGGAACCAAATTCGTCATATCGAAAATCTCAAACTCTACGCATAACTTCTTACTTTCGGTATACATTTGTAATCTGTTCTTAAAAACAGACCTAAAGTTGAAAGCAAATAGTAGAACAAATGCATAAATCTTCTATATAATACTTAAATAAAGAAATATATGTATTTATCGAATCTCATGGGCAATATAATAGAATTCATTTTCTTTTAACTCCATTGCTTGAACTACTGAATTCATCACAGCATTCCTCTGCAGAGTGTTGAAAATTATGCAATCCTCTGGCGCAAATTTCTCGCCATACAAAAGATCTTTCACTTGAATGTTTTGTACCGAAGACGCTCTTTTATGCACTTGCAACAGACAAGATCATGTCGCGGCGACTTGTAAGATCGTCATCAAAGAGGGATGAGTCCTTTCAGTTTAAGCCACTTCAGTATTTTCGTCGTTGAATGAGGAGTAGCACACCAAAGAGTAGAGCAAGGATCTACAGAAAACAAGCAGTAATTGAATAATTAGTAAAAATCATGGACAAAACTGCGATTTGTTATATAAGATCATGGACAAAAATTAAGTTTTCAGTGAAAACATGGATTAACTGTATTATCAATACCCTTTTTATGTAATATTGTTTATTCCTTACAAGAGACATATTGGAATTGTAATATAAAGAAAATTGGTAAATTTGATACAATACGGTAGTAGTTGATCGCTATAATATACTTTTAATATTTGCACACGGTATTTTAGAGAACTTAATGAATAACTTAAAACTACATACATAAAATGCATATTGTTGATATTCCCAATGACTTTAAAAGTGCAACAGATTGGACGCAGCACCATACTGAAATATGTTCACTTACTATAACAACGAGAACCCCAAGACCTATTCCTGCGGCGTAACTAAAGTACTCTTCAGCGTGTCGTTTTGCTCCTGTTAGACATCCCTGAAAACAAAGCATAAACACTTCTAAGCTTCTTACATACGGGAACAGTTGCTGAGAAGTTGGTGAGGAGTCAAAGGGTAGTTGGGCAGGAGTCAGAGGGTAGTTGATGAGGAGTCACAGGTAGTTGGTGAGGAGATAGAGGTAGTTGGTGAGGAGTCAGAGGTAGTTGGTGAGGAGTCAGAGGTAGTTGGGTAGGAGTCAGAGGTAGTTGGTGAGGAGTCAGAGGTAGTTGGTGAGGAGATAGAGGTAGTTGGTCGGGAGACAGGTGTAGCTGGTGAGGAGTCAGAGATAATTGGTGAGGAGGCGGGGGTAGTTGGGTAGAAGTCAGAGGGTAGTTTTTGAGAAGTCAGAGGCAGTTGGTGAGGAGTCAGAGGCAGTTGGTGAGGAGTCAGATGTAGTTGGTGAGGAGTCAGAGGCAGTTGGTGAGGGGTCAGAGGTAGTTGGTGAGGAGTCAGAGGTAGTTGGTGAGGAGTCAGAGGTAATTGGTGAGGAGTCAGAGGTAATTGGTGAGGAGTCAGAGGCAGTTGGTGAGGAGTCAGAGGTAATTGGTGAGGAGTCAGAGGCAGTTGGTGAGGAGTCAGATGTAGTTGGTGAGGAGTCAGAGGTAGTTGGTGAGGAGTCAGAGGGTAGTTGAGTAGGAGTCAGAGGTAGTTGGTGAGGAGTCAGATGTAGTTGGTGAGGAGTCAGAGGTAGTTGGTGAGGAGTCAGAGGCAGTTGGTGAGGAGTCAGAGGTAGTTGGTGAGGAGTCAGAGGCAGTTGGTGAGGAGTCAGATGTAGTTGGTGAGGAGTCAGAGGTAGTTGGTGAGGAGTCAGAGGGTAGTTGAGTAGGAGTCAGAGGTAGTTGGTGAGGAGTCAGATGTAGTTGGTGAGGAGTCAGAGGTAGTTGGTGAGGAGTCAGAGGCAGTTGGTGAGGAGTCAGAGGGTAGATGTGCATTGCTGTGTACTGACCTGGTAGTGCAGAGCCTCGTTGTCGTTGACATTCTTCACGCCAGGTGGGCCGTTCTCCGTGTATTGACACTTCTGTTTGTTGATATATTCGCCATACTGGTTGCGTGCACAGCAGCTCAATGGCACAAATGGCTTGCTGTAGCCTGGCTCACCTGGTGTCTCTTGGAACCAGGGCGTCTTACGGTACTCCGGCCAGCTCTGCTCGTCTACCCCGCAGCAGTAGAGCTAAACAAAATGTACACAGTAAAGGAAATGATACAAGTATATATAATTATACACTTCAATACCTTCAGCCCACAAAACAATAGCATTTCAACAAAAGATTGGAGTATGCAAAAGTTCAGGCATGAAATTTGGAAACTACAAAGAATCCGGAAAAGGGTGCCGGGGGTTGGGGGACGGCTATATTTTTAGCTATTCAAAGAGAATTCTAGCCTCAGCTGAGAGCAATTAAATATCTTACTTTATTACTTATGTGTTTTCCTCAGATTAACATTGATCTCAGGAATGACCCTCGGGACATACAAATCCGGGGGGAAGCCCATGACTGATAGATGATGTAGGTAAAGTTAGTGAGGCATGTGTTTGATGTGAGGGTTGGTGAATGATTCACTCCATTGAGGGAGACAACCATCCGCCTCTTCTGAAATGGAAAGACAATCATGGCCAGTAGGGGTCTCCGGCTTTGAGACTATGGGATGTGAATTTGGCAGACATACCTGTTCCTGGACACGGTCCCACGACCTCGTCACGTGCTCCTTACCGCGGGCGCCGTACACGTGCAGGGATTTCAACATGGACGAGCGCACCTCCTCATTTATCTACGTAACAATAATACCTAATGATCAGGACCCTACTCCATCGCACCTTGTGACAAGAAATAAAAAGTCTAGTCCAGAGGGTAATTATAGTCTATTATCTTAGCCTGGTATAAACGTCCATAAGCTTAGCATTACGAACTCGTTCTCAACAGGCTTGCGAGAACGGTAACTCGTTCTCAACGGGTGATAAAGAAATAAATATTTCCAGGCTAAGAAAAAATCAGAAACATATTCGTGCTTGGTCTGAGTCCCTGTTCACCATCTCGTTTGGAGTGCTTCTGAATATTCACTCGGCTATCGCCTCGTTCATATTACTGCGCACTTCAAACTCGATGGCGAACGAGGACACAGACCAAACACTTATCAATTTCTTTCTTAGTCCGATACACTATACAAATAGAACATATGCTGCGGTTTCATGAAATTCAATATGTTCTAGACAGTCACTTTGATTTGATATTTCAAATATAAATTTTGATACTATTGTCTCTCTAGATGGCAGTATCATTTTCTTTGACAATTAAATATAATATAATATAATTCGAATATAATATGTAACCGTCTGTTCTGACATGTAATTCTGACCCAACACATTTGGATGAAATTATCGATAAATTCGAAATATGTTATAAACAAATGTACAACTGACCTGGGTTTTGAAGGCAAATGCCATTATAGCACCTCCTAGCAGTAGTAGACAGATTAACGTCATCATGAGGATATACTGTGAAAAAAAGATTAGATTTATTAATGAGTGGTAGGAGAAGAGGATATAATTACATCAGTCGTGCTTAACAGATTCCTTGTCTTAATTAGTTTATGTATGCAATAAAAAAGAGAGGCTTGAAAACGCGTCGCACTTACAAATAATGTCAGTTCACCATTTTATTGGTCTTAGTTACATTCGGCTATCGTGAAAATTTCCTATCATCGTATTATGAATATGGAATAATGTAGGAAATTTCATGAAAACTTTCAAGAACTTAACATAGCTTTGCAATACTTCAAATATCACTTCTCCGAGAGGAAGCGCATGCACGACACCCATCAATGAAAAATCCATGGTTCCAATTTGTTACAATATATGCATAATAATATAGTTGAAATTACGTATTGATGTAGCCATGCAAATGCTGATATTTCAACTATGACTGGAGACACTATGCTGCAGCAATAAATTCAACAAGAATAAACGAATGCTGCCTTCTACAGGGCATATACAGTATACAGTATATCATTGGTACCAATGTATCTTGTCAGTCCAGTTGATGTACAGTAGATCTATGGCCAATAGGTGCTAAGCTTTCTACTAACTTATTTCCCACAACAGAGGGACCTCATTTACTTGGGCAAGGTTTAGCAGGCACTTCCTATTAACTACCTTTTGACCATTCATACCAACTTTGAACAAAAAATGACAGGGGCGTCAATTGGGGAGAGGGAGAAAAGGGGACCTATTTATCACGTGGAATTTGCTATCCGGAGAGACTGAGAAAACATGGAAAACACATTAGTGTTGTCATGGAATGGGACTGTTTTATTGGCGTGAATGAGGCTCAATTTATACTTTCTTTCTTTTATACAAGAAAAATGATTTCATAAACTGGAACTGAAAACAAGGATTTCCATGGAAAAGTGGAAAACTGCAATCTTAAATGGCAATGCTCGAATTAAGCTATATTAATGATGTTGGACATTCGGGAGAGAAGAACTATAATATATGGGTCCTTAAATACAAGACTTACCGCAATCATCAACCCTTTATTAAGGGATATACCACTGGCGAGACCGACTATACCAGCCAGGATCATCATGAAGCCTGCGACGACCAGCACGGCCGCCACGATGGTCATGAAGGCGTGACCCATGACGCCAGAGACCTCATTCTCGTGTAGAAGGAAGTAGAGTCCCAGTCCTGACACAACGGCGCCAACAATCTGCAGCGGCCAAAATCAGAAGGTGAACACAATTGAATTACAGTGTACGGGTTTTGTGATAGATTAGAGGCCGCACCCACCTACTCACGATGGCGAGACTAGCGATGTAGGAAAGGGTGGCGCTCAAACGGCTTCGTTACTTCTTTAACATAGCACTGTTGTACGTACATGTATATTCAAACATGTGCACAACTTTTTTATTTCTTAGTTTATTCTGAAAACTGAAGGATCTCTACTTTACACAGAAATATCGGATATATCTAGAATAAATACCTTTAGTTATAGAATATCCATTACAGAGCCAGGTGGCGTAAAGTCTGCCTACTAGTGTTCAGAAAACGCCTGTTGCAATCCCCATACATGATATTCATAATTAAAGCATTACTAAAGGCCAGCGTTGTTATGAACACCTCCATAAATGATATATGAATTAGGGATGCAGTCGGGACAGCGGAAAAAAAATTCGAAAATTTACCCCCCCCCCCCCCCCAAAAAAAAAGAGACATTAATTAATTTTATAACGTCACTTTGTAACATAATGGCTGTGATACGAGAAGCCTAGATACATTTACGTGCATGCATTGTAATTTCTCTTGATGACATTCCTGGTGAATGCACGAGAAGTCAAATATCGAAAATTCTTTGTCAGAATTGTTTCTACGGTTACATGATAGTAGTTTAACAATTTAAAAAAAAAAGAAAATGTAAAAATGGGAGCAATGGAAAGTGTTCTGAACGGTGTAGGTTATACTGCTATTTTGAATAATGAAAACAAATTTTATACCGTTTACAGGGTTTTCTCTAAAGAAAGCACTATGATTTCTAAGGAACCTAGAAGCAATTCTGATAGAATACATGAACTCGATCTTCAGAAAACATTGAAAAAAGAAAGATTTCGCGGATTCCCAACTTCTTGTTATGTTGAACTTTACTCACCAGTATGAGAATACTGAGCATTATGACCAAACATCGTGAACAGATGCCAAGCGAAGTTAGCGGATGGTCTTGGTCTCGAATCCCCATCCTGAGTCTGTCTTGTACCACGAGTCTGTAAAAACAACAATGCACATCGTAATCAGCCCATCCTATTCTCACTTCCCGACAGGTGTTCGCATATCTTTTTTTTTCGCCAGGGAGCACTGACCCTCATTCAGTATAGACTATCCAACACTCATCATACTTTGATTCATTATTATATATCCATGTACTATATTTGATGATTACGTACTGCTGCTCCCTGTGCAGTATAAATTGTATACTGAACCCTATGCAGTACACTGTTATACTGAACACGTTGAAACATCAGCAGTGTGTGGGCTATCACATAGATATGTGTTCTATGCCAATATATGGCTACGATTTTCTGTCGTAGGCAGAGATGCGCAGCACAGAATAGACAGTGGCGTAATAGTTAGTTAGTCTAATCTGTGTAATCGACACCCACGCATCCTGTCATCGCCGAAATTAAGGATTCCATAACATAACTATGTATGCCAGTGAGGACACCCCTTTTGCACCCCCATCCCCCCTCCCCCCTCGCCGCTGAGCTGGAATTTGTCGCCGACTTTTCCTTAAGACTTTCCTTTCTTTTTTCGTATATACATTTTTTTTCCATTTGTAACTTTGTTTTTTTCTTAACCCCTTATTTTGTAACCCCCTATACAAGCCGAGAGATGTGTATGTAGGGGATTAATGTCCAACCCTCACCCACTCTCTCCATGCCGAAGGTGGGTTAGGATTAAGCTTACAGAATATAGAGCTTATGACTGGAGATTGAGTATGTTTAGCCGGTTCCCAGGGTAAGCAGGAATGATACATCTGTTTTTACATAATAATTTAGTGGGGTGTTCGGGGGAAGCTGGGGGGGGGGGGGGGGGCAGAAAGTTGTGGGAGGGCAGGGGAGAGGGGCCCCGGAAGATGTGAGAGCAAATGCCGCCTTTTTCGCGAAATGCATAGTTTACAAGCCCTCCATAAACTACTATAGTTAAGGCATGTTTTCTTACACCCTCGGTATTATTCGCATCTCTGAATAGCTGCATGTAAAAACCAGGATAACATGGCCTCGTAAAGTTTCATAGTATACCAGAGGTTAAGTCTTTGATTATGGACATCCCTGATTAAAAACTAAATTAAGGTAAATTATGTTGCAGTGTGACTGGTCCAGGGATCAAGGAGAAGAGGGGTGGGGTAGTTGAAAAAACATACAGGTAAGAGCCAGTTATTTTGAAGGCATTCAATGACAAATGGGTATATATCTATTGATTGTATTAGTTTCATAAGTCAAGTCGGTGCAGCAACAAATAACGACCATACTGGTGTGAAGTATGGGGCGCAACCCGGCCCTGTTGGGTAAACTACCCTAGAGGTTAGATTCATATACCTGTATGTTTTATACCTATGATCTACATACCATTCGGTATATTCACTCATTGACTAGGTACCGCCTCTATACCTGACCCACTTCGCCACCGAATGTATTTTAATCCCTTTATGTGACCCACATCCCACCCACGCCTCCATAGTCTGAGGGTTACCTATCGCTTAGCCTACTTAACATACCATACCACGCTCATTACCACGGTCTACTCATTAGCGTATTATATTTCACATATAACAATTGCCCACTATTCCTCAAACAGAGATAGATAGATAGAGATCATGATATTAATAGTACAACGCTTGATCAGGTCTTGAGATTCACTTCCAAGAGTGCGTGCATTGACGTTTCAGAAGCAGCTCGGATTTAATAAGCGTTGCATTGTAATTTGTAGTTTACACGAACTACTATTTATAAACCTTTACAAGCATTTGCGGACAACAATTAATACACTTTATACGACCTTTTGTAGAAACCTGTTTGTAGGATATTTTAGACCAGGCAAGGGTCTTTACCTTGTCACAGAATATACACAATAGAGTTGGCCTACTTATACAACACGAATGTAAACAGGACAACCCAGCTGCACGCCTTCTGTTCACCTGCCATTTTCCTAAGCATTTTAAATTGCAGTATGGTCACTAAGTATCAAACAAACAAACCAACAGGGTATTAACCCCTATTATCTCATATGTCAGGTGTTCGAGTGGCTTGATGACACAAACTTACCTGAGTTTTGGTGTTTAAAGGTGTGAGGTCGTACCTGGGCTGCTCTCAGTCACCGACACAGGTGAGATGTAGACGACCTCCAGGTACCAGCGTCATTGTACCTACCGTCACACAGCCGTCCGGGTACCAGCAAAATAACGGGGAAGCCAAATCCAGGTACAAGTTTTTCGAGAGGGGCGGGCGTTTCGTTTCATTATCTCACCCGTGGTATTTGTTCTCCATAAACTTAACAATAAAAACTCGTATCCAACGCCCGTGAGATATTCTTTTAAAAATAATCGATGGGGGATTATGCCACAAATGTTAGGCAATTAGTCAATTTGAAGGGTGAGATAGATTCAGAAACCCATATTAACTTTTATAGGTTCCCTCTATAGTATTTCAAAGTGGAGGAGGGGGGCAGCTTTTTGAGAGTACGCCCAAAAATTAGACTGGTCACATACGCTTTGAACTTGCTGCAAAAACGAATCCTTCATCATCAATGTGCTAACACGGTGACATTCGGAGAGGAGTAGAGGACCAGTGTCTCAGTGTCATTGAGGCGTGTCCAGCTGACCATGACTAAGTCCTAGACATCTAAAACCCTTATTGACCCACTAGTGCTTGATATATTTGGATCCTAGAAAGGCTTTTGCAGGTTGGAAAGTGTATGGATGCAAGCGGATTTCAGAAAATGACCCATGAATATAACCCTAATCTTTTATTTGTTATGCATTAATGTAGCTACGAGAATGAAAAATTGAATTTCATATTCATAATTGAAAAAATGCATGCATAATATAACCCGAATAGAGAGGATCACAGAGACTTGATTTTTGAAAATTGGTTTAGTAGTTCAAGAATTATGGAAGAAAGTCTAGTCAGATTGAAGTTGAATTTGAGGAACTCAAGCATATAGAAAACAGTAGACTGGATGGCGCCACAATAATTAGAACAGATGAACAGATTTATCAAAATAACTATCTAGATATTCATGATAGAGCCATGGTATTTGATATAGGGGTATTTTCATGTGCTGAATCCAATGGAGATATTTATTATCATGTATATTGATGATGCCATAGTTAATTTGCATATTAATAGTGTTATCTGTAAGAATACTTCATAAAGTTTGCAAAAAAACACTCAAATAATACTCCTCTCAAATCTAGATCATGTCATACAAAGCAAAGCATATCTTTCATTTGTAAATAGGAATTTGGACAGCTAATTTGCATAATTTATTTTGAAAATGAAGTCCCCAGCTGGATCAGAGAATTGATAGATTCAGTTTTTCAGTGTAGTTATTTCAAGATGTTGGCCTTTTACATCTATCAAACTATGGCATATCATACATCAAATTAATCCTCTATGTATGCTCTTTGTAATGGCAGAGGTACATATCTGTTTGATTTATTCATATTTATGTGAAGAGCTTTTCTGTTTTTCAAATTGCTGCTTGATCAAGTTATTCTGGTCATAGAGATTTTGTACCAGCACTAAAGTGAAGCCCAATATGTCCTCTGATCGGCTAAAATAGTGATTTGGCAGCTAAAATAGCAGAACTGGTCAACAAATGGATGACCTAAACACTGTGTCTGACAGAGCAGTGGCCATGGAGCAGGGTAGAGGCCCAGGCCAATCCTTCTTGAATAAAGTGGCAATTTAAAAAGAATATTGCCCCATTACTCCTATCATTATATTCCCAAGAGAGCCCTTAATCCCAGCTTTCAGTAGGTGTAATTTGATAGGAGATGCGATGAAAAAATGCATGCGGAGAGCCATTTGAAGAACAATGAATGGGAAATGTACTGTTTTCCCACTGAGTGACAGCCACCGTTCACGTAGCTAATTAATGATGACCATACCATTTGCTCCTAGTTATATTACTATGGGAGGGCAAATTCTTTTATATATATATATATATATATATATATATATATATATATATATATATATATATATATATATATATATATATATATATTAAGTATTTCAAAGGGGTTGAGGAGGGGGGGGGGGTACTTTTTCGTATTTCTATTGTCTACAGAGGGATATTTCTGTGGAGGGGGACCAACTCCTTTGCTGTCTTTTTTTTAATTCATGTACAGTAGAACCACGCGTAAGTGGTCACTCACTTAAAGTTTTCTAAAACGTTTACATGGGGTTTTCAGTCTGTCGGCGGTTATGCTATGAAACGCGGGATGGCCGCTTACACTGGGTTGAAATAAACATCTAGATAATATTTTCTCTGTCGGGGGGATGGGGGGAGGGCTTTTTAACACAAAATTATGAACCAAAGGCTGCGCATTCCCCAAATCAAATACGACCAAAATTTTGTAATATTTTCAAAGAGTGTGCGCTTTTTTTGTATTTCCATGAATGTGCACCCTCCCTCGGCCTGACTGACCAATATGGAGGGAGACAACAGTTGATAAACACCAGAACATTTGTCCCAGAATCAATGTAGTCTCAGAAGATCTTCTTTTTTTTAATCAACTATTTGCATGTTAAAGATACCCCTACCAGAAACATTGAATGTCATGCGAGGGAGCTTGATAACTACCAATTGAGAGCACAAATAAAGAAAAAAAACAGTTGGTGCTAGATATTTGAGTATGAACAATCAAGTCTCAATGAGTGACTTCAGTGAGAAGTACATAATCAACCCATTCACTTGTTGAGAAACGTATCATTGTACACCTGTGGGTGAATGTCTCACTAAAAATTACTGATCAGGAGTACAGACTCCATTTGTCACTGAGGGATATAAGAATATTCATACAGCAGCTGGACATCATTAGTTGTAATAATTATAGATTTACATGTATACATATAATAATTGTAAAGAAACATAGTGAGTGCGACTTAATTACATTTGATCCTTGTTGTTTTAATCAGAAATATTCAACTTGGAATAGTTCCATTAAGTCACACTAACCTCGTCCTCATATTAGGCCTACTATATATCTGCTGGCATAAGTGACCTACTGCAATTCATACAGTAAAAATATGCAGTAATTCATGGTTCATTCACAATGCCAATGAACAGATTTCAAATACCAAAAATATTTGACTGCTGTTTGCCAATTAAAAAGTTTATAGTTTTCCTTTGTTAAATGATATAGTGCATAAATACAGCTTACTCTGGTCATATACACTGATAACCTATTTATACCATATTGAAAATGTATCAAATATTCCTTAAAGGAAGCAAATTTGTATAATTATGTTTCTGAATGTACGAAAGGGAAGGAACCTCGTTTGGCCACTATGTAATTCACGCAGCTTCGCTTTGTAAATTATACTCCGCGGTACGGACCATGTTATTTTCTTTTTGTGAGCTTCATTCTAAATACTCTGTATGATAAGTAGATCCATGGATAAACATTACCTGGATTGTTAATGATATGATACGCATGTAGAAAATACGATGACAATAAAAAGTTGGTTTAAAAGATATTGCTCGTTAACTTTTATAAAAGAAAAAAAAGAAGATTCCCTGTGGACGAGCCACCTAGGGGATTACACTGGCCACCAGAGCAGACGTTTGCTACGCACCTTTAATAGTCGCAGCTGAGCGCAGACAGGGGTTGGTGGACAATCTACCTAGGGGATCGGCTCTCTCCGGCATTGAGGTGTCTATGTGTGTGTGGGGGGGGGGGGGGGCTAAAAACAATTGAGCAAGTCTAATCGCAGCTCAGAGTAGATAGCTTGGAGGGTGGTCAGTCCAGTTGGCTGGTGCTCGCCTGTGTAATGTGTACGAACATTCCGACTAGCCTTCTAGCGGATACCCGGGGTGCCAGCGTACCAATCTAGCCGCCTCCAAGCGGTCTTTGCAAGAACTGCTCCCGTTCATTCCTTTCTTCATAGATGGCGTCGCTGTCTGTTTTTGCCGGAAGTTTGAAAATGCACAAAGCAGGTGGCACGGCGTGTCCACTGACCACAGATTTTGCCAGCCTGTTTGAGAGGAGGATATTTCCAACACTTCTACGATATACCAGGCAAAGACTTTTACCGGTCTCCGCCAGCGACTGGGAAACAGTGAGTACAATTTCCCTTTGCATTTGTATCCAAATGGTTCTGTTGACAGTAGGTCTGTATCATAATATGGATGCATCCCCATTCATTGTTTTGGTTGGTGGGAGTGACAGTTTTGACGGATTCGGTAACCCGTGCGCTGTGGTCCAGGCGCCAAATCCTAAACATGGTTATTTAAGGGGCGCGGGTTTCGGCCAGTGATGATATTGCAGTACTGTTGCACCTAACCCTAATTTCCTTAGATGACATGGAAGGGCAGACGGTAACGCAGACTGTATTCAGTATAGAGCTACGGAAGGTAGGCAACGCATGCCACGGGCATCGGGATGACTGAAGAGGAACCACAGGGATGTGCCATCGATTCTCAAGATATCGGTGTCAACGTTATGAATATCGGTATTATCAGTGAAAGGTAATAAGATAAAGTCGCACTCTGCCGCCCAGTAATTAATTTGTCTTGGAAACTCTATAGACATGTAGGCTTACACGTACGGTATCCTGCATGCTGGGGAGGTGTGTGTGTGTGTGTGTGGGGGGGGGGGGGGGGGGGGAGGGGTTACCTGGGGGGAGGGGGTGTTCAATCTTCCAGTTCATTTTGTAGCTTAAATGGAACCAAAACTGGTGATGGGGTGATGGTTGTTAAATCCAGTACGGTCATGTATCAGTAGGAATGCGACTGCAGGGCGGAACATATGCTCGACCTCCTCATTTTCTACCATATTTCCTGCATGTAGAAGTTGTAAGCACAAACTAGTGCACGACATAGTTTAGGAGCACATTGAAGCAAACTCTGTCCACTAGCCCGATCTAATATTTACCCGGTTATGAAATAATTACGTTTAATATGACATGCCATTTGTCAAAATGAAGGGGTCTTTGAGACAAAAAGAATATCCAGAAATCATGACAGGTTGGACATATCGGTAGTGATCAAATTGAGCATTGCGGGAAGAGAATTGTTCAGACAAGGGGCATTGGAAACGGAGATGCAGGGTGTCCAAGGCCCTTCAGGACAACAACAAATACCATGTGGGGAACGGGCGGCAACCCTGTAGACGAGATGAGAATAACTTGGCCCATACTCCATCGAGTTTGATTGCGGAGTAATCCACGAAGCGAAGCTGAGTGAATTATGTAGTGGTCAAACGAGGTGGAGTGCAGACCAAGTTATTCTCATCGAGTGGGTTTCTGATTTTATCTCACCCCGTAGGCATCATTTATTGCTTGAATAACTCGCCAAATTAGCCATTGAGTAGGCCCCTATTGGGTACAATACTTTCACGGCCGTGGAGTACGAGTTCCTAACGTTTAGCCTATGGAGAAAAATACCGGGGTGAGATAAATGATGGTTCCACCGATTCGACATATGTGAATTGATCTTTGATCAGACATCTTTACAGTGTGAGAACATGTGGGATCAAGCTTAGGTTCTCCACCAATGCATTGAATTCCTCAAGTGCAATCAGATTCTCATTTAGAATTGTATCTTGAAGAATCTAGCTTATGATATAGGCCTATCGGTACCCGTACAGTATGTTTGATAACTTTCACGTCAAAATGTTTTCTATTCCAATATATAGTAATGATACGTGGTAAGATTTTATTAATTTTGTGTATATAATAGGCCCTAAATATGTAACTACCCACCATGCTTTCAGAACATGCTACAAAACTTAATAATTGATGTTATTCACGGAACTCGGCCGGCGGCCTAGTTCCGTAGCATGTTTTGTAGCATGTACAGCATAGTAAGAGGGTTCTACATAAATACTATTCTGAGTTCGTGGTTAGTGAAGCATGGTCAAGTGATTGGTCATGGTCAGCTCTGAGACACTAAGATACTGGTCCTCTGCACCCTGCCAATGTCACATAGTTGGCACGCAGATAGTGCAGGGTTAGGTTCAGCAAGCTCAGAGTTCATACTATGTATATCTATCACACTTTTGTGTAGCAGTACCGTTACTCCATTTGCCAATGTTATACGTAACGTGGTCAAATCCTGGAAATGATAGCAACATGCATGTCACATCCGACCAAAGTCTAATTGAACAAATTGTACGTTAAACTATCCAAACAATCACATCCGGTGTATATTTCTATTTGTCCATTTCCCTTTAGAATGTAAATTTTTAGGTGTGAGATGTTATAGACCTCTGGGCATTCGCTTGCAATCTAGCCCTATTACAAAATTAGAAAGAAAAAAAAAACATGTTGTTTTTCCAGAATCCGTTGTTGGCTAAGAACAGCCTTGGTATGAAAGTTTCATGTTTCACATGTTGCGTGTGGCAAGATGGCTAATAGTACAGTTTCCAAGTGTTTCATTAACTTTTACTTGATAACACAACGGTGCATTACGCAACTGGTATTGCGGAATGCAGGCTGGGCACGTATTGAGTGACCAGCGACTAATAGACTGTTCAGATGGCATCTCCCTGTGACCACACACTGAGCCATGGGCGTCTCGCCTGTGAAGTTTGATGATATTTACCTGAAAGGAAGATCCGCTGATCTCTTCCTGATCCCAGGGATGATCTGTGTTATCGGGCGAGGGGGATGGCTTTCGATTATATTGCTTATCCTAACAACATACATGCGCATAATGCGTAGTCTGTGTGTTTGATATACGGTCGTGTTGAAGGGGGGGGGGGGGGGAGTGATTTCCGGATTTTTTTTCTCAATTCTATTCTTAAATTCAAACCAATCAGTTCTAACACAAGGTTAAATCCTCCACAGAAAGTTACAAAAGGTGATACAATCAACAACTTTATATATGGTACATTGCTACAAAAAGAGTAAAATTCTAGATATAATGATGCGAGCAACCGGCAGCATGATAGATATTCATGCCTCAATCTCTTTTAGTTCTCAGTACACGACGACGCACTGTGCATCTGGATGCCTTCTTCACACTAACTTCCATGTCGATTCTACCATTCAAAGCTATACCACTCTGTTAAACGGTACCGCCTGCTATTACTAAATTATTACCCACCTATTACGGAGCCTACACAGGAAACGTATAGGGCACCTAGAAATCGCTACCCGGAGATTGCATAAAAAAAAAGTCCCTACACTGAAATATTATTCTTGAATGTTCATTCAATATTCATCATTTATGATCAGCCATAATAATATAATTTACCATCAGAAATCACTCACAAAAAGCATGGGGAAAATAGGGAACAACATAGTCGACGACGTGGTATCCTCGCTAATCTCTCGGAAAATACTATGCGTCAACTACTTGGAGATTACGGCCACTGGTAAACAAAACCAGTTATTAGCTGAAATAAATAGCTCACACAGTAGTACGACATTTTATAGGATTATACGTCACTCCCTAGAAAATTGTTACATTCTGTAGTGAACCTCAATAAAGACACAATAAGGAATTTAAGTGCACAAGCGTTAAACATTTTGTATTCAGGTAAATTGTACATATTCTTAACGGGTAACTCTCGGATCATTCGTAGACATATAGTAAGGTAGTCCCATACATGGCTTTGATTGTTACCTTCTATCGCTTCTTGAGGCTTCACAAGGTTGTGGGACTTTATGGGTTCGAGCCCCACTGCAGCCACTTTTCTCCTTCATCAGCCAGAAATGGTAGATTTACCAAAGAAGTAGAGAGAGACCTACACTTCCTTGGATTTAATGCTATATCAAAGGCCAATCCTTCTCATACCATATCTATATGGTGTGAAAAGTAAAAGAACTCTCATTTTGGTAAAGGTGCAGGGGTATGATTTCTACCTGAATTCATCACCGTCTTAGTGGTGTAAAAGCAGTAAGAAAAACTGAAACTTAAGAAATTGTGGAAAGGACCTGTTATAGCTAACTGGACGTTAGATCGAACAAACAAACAACAGACACTTAAAGGCGTGATGTGGACTGTGTTGTTGTTATTCCTTAATTGAAAAAAAATCAACTTTAGATTATGAAGTGATGAATACCAGGATTAATCAGTTAACTGAGTGCTGGTTCCAAATCTACCTCAAATGTAAGTAGGACAAACCACGAGATATGCCGGCATAGGAATCTATACGTAGGTTTGAGTTGTAGCAGACATATTTACAACCAATACTCTAACCCGCATGCACTTGTCTCATAAGTAACCGCAAATTGACCCAGATAAATTGTTGGGTAATATTTAGCCACTGATAATGGTCCACCCCAATTGGGTTATATCTTGTTGTAGCCCCACACACTGTTATTCATGATATCAATTTCTGCATAAAATAACAGAAAGAAGCCTAGTTATTACAAAATTATATGATCTGATGCTATAACTGTTCCACTTATATATTGTCGCGTTGCCAAAAGGTAGAATTATTATCTTATTTACAGTTATATCCTGAGTAACCTTTATGTCTTTCATACACAACCTGTTTGTAGTAGATTTCATGCGTATGGTAATGTGCACATCTAAATAGCCTTAATCAACAATATGGATTCGAATAGAAACTTTACATCTGCATCATTGTCTATATTTACACCATTCCGCATTTAAAAAGGACAGATAGAAATTGCTACATGTCTGGAGCAGTACAAGACTCCGCCAATTTGCATGTCTTTAGCAGCTTACATCTCTCTAGCATTGTGTATTATTACATGTCTACAACAAAATATATCCCCCTACATATTCTGACCACAGTGCCATCCTACATGTTAACACTATCTTCCATAGTTATATCTTGTGACCCGAGTCATTTTACACGTTACTACGATACGGGCACGTCCCACATAATGACGCGTAAATGACAGTGTCACGAAACGTCAGAGTTGGTTGTGTTGATTAAATCCCAGGAAAGAGCAAGACAAATAATCCACGTTGCAAAGAGAAAAGGCGATATGCTGTGCCAAGCAATAAAGCAGAGCCATTGACAATGCCCAGTTATTAATCAGGTCAGGGGAACTGGAGGTAGGCACAGCGTTTTCGCTGAGCTCAGCATCAATGTAAGATATCTGTCACGTATGTATTACACCGGTATTCATGTTTTCCCCCTGAGGAAATTATGCTTATCCCGATTTAAAATTTTTTTTTTTTATTCAATATGAAGACAACATTCACCCAGTTCAGGGCGTTTTTACATGTCGACGTAAACATATATACATATTTGACTAA
The DNA here is from genome assembly GCA_950022655.1 of Alentia gelatinosa. NCBI lineage: Eukaryota > Metazoa > Annelida > Polychaeta > Phyllodocida > Polynoidae > Alentia > Alentia gelatinosa. The sequence goes on from OX465584.1 coordinate 38,024,155, forward strand.
GAGACAAAGATAGATAGCAGAGAAGGAGCATATAACACACAGGACAGTACAGGTAGGTATATATATATATATATAAATATATGTTGGTTATATAGCTAGAGTTAAGTTCTCAATGTCCGGGCCGACAAATTGGGTGGGTGGGGGGTGTGACTTGTTGTAGTTTGTTACTCCCATATGGTTTTATTCTCTTGCAAATATGTTTTAACAAAAATCTTAAAGTAAGAATTTTCTTCTGTTTCTTGAATCTGTCTAGGGAGTTTATCCCATGTGGCTGTCCCAATGTAACGGGGGCTATCTCTATATTTTTCTATTTTTGGATGGGCAATCTTTAAAATTTTCTTCTCCTGTCTTCTGGTTACTCTATTTGGTTTTTTACAGTTTGAGGGGTCATTTGACCACCACCATGTGAACATTAATAAATGTAGGTGTCTTCGGTAAGATAAGGGCCTTAGCCTGCATTTTTCATAAAGTTCGTATATAGAGTGATTTCTTAGTTTTCGTATTCCGAGTGCAGCCCTCATACATTGGTTGAAGGATACATCAAGCCTTTGCTGATCCTTTTTGTTGGCTCCAGTGTAGATGAAGTCTACATAATCGTAGATAGGTAGAATTGTCTGTTTCAGAATTGTTATTCTAGATTCAACTGGTATTTGATATTTTAGGATTCGTAACTTACCTAAATTGCCCCTAGTTGTGTTTATTATTTTATTGATTTGATCTCTGAACGTGAGGTTGCAGTCTATTATTATTCCCAGATAGTTGAATTTATCTACCCTTTGTAATGGGGCGCCTTGTACCAGATTACCATCTATTTCTGTATTAGATGCTTTCCTACCTATCCACATTTGGACAGTTTTTTGTGTATTCATTTCCAACTTATTTATCTCTAACCATAGTCTGATGTTGTCAAGATTGGTTTGCATTTTTTTATGGGTTTCCTCTATTGTGGTGTCGTCAGTTATCAGTGCTAGGTCGTCAGCATACATATAAGCATCGCCGTTACATATCACATTAAAGATGTCATTTATAAAAATGATGAACAAGGTCATATTTCCCTATCCAGTCGCTTTTCTGTATAAGTTATGATGTATTATAATTATCAGTCCTGATAATTGCTGGATTAATAGAAGGGATAGTTGAACAAAGAGAAATCTAAGATAATGGGGAATCTAAGGCAAGGGAATGGCGATAAGGTGGATACACCGGTATTTTAGTAACCAATAACTATAGGACGGAATTGTGCATGTAAGCAGAATTTTGATATTTTGACAAAACGTCTGTTGAAGTACTGTGCTATTCTTTTGTCTATCTTACTTGATATAAACCACATCGATGGTTAGTATAACTGTTCTCAAACACTAATCAGCAAGGGATAAACAGATAACATTAGCAATTTGTCAATTATAATCCAAATGTGTAGAATAGGCTTTCGTAGATATCGAAGGGATGTGTCAAAAAGCTTAATTATTAGTTTCAATACCGGGTTTTTTTTCAAAGAAAAAAACCGATGGCGCCACTTGAGGTGAATGTTATATCAATTTGAACAGACGATTGCGCTTGTTTCATTATATTTCCAGTATGAAAATCAATTTGGCAGAAAGAAAAGCTGACAGAAAAGAAAATACATGTTTTGTCTGTTGACCATTCCTTCATATGGTGGTTTTATATGTATGAAGAACAATCCACTTTTGTTAAGTGAGTTCATGTAAAGATGAGGGGAGAGAGGATGTCAGATAGATCTATATGGCCCATGCTTCGGCTGCTGCAATATGGGCTAATTTTGCATGACCGAGCCAATTGTTTTGCAACAGAGAGTATTGGTTCCAACAAAACCTGAGATGAAAGACTGATTGAGGGGCGGAAGCATTTTCTTAAAGTCGGCAGATAACCCCCAACTTATGGTCGCAAGAAGATATCATGATGTCAGCACCGTAAAGTATTTTAATCAGTTTCTTCAGAAGTGCCTACAATATAGATACTCAACCCCTATTCTCAGGAGGATCTAAGAAAATAAAACACATTGCGTTTAGTTCACGTCTCTTTACTTTGTAGCTATCGCGGTGTGGCTACCGGGTATAATAACGTATTGTATTGATACCTGCTTTTAAAAACCTAAGTTGGTCAGCAGCCAGATACAAAAGTGTAAATTTTTTTAATTTTTTTATTCGATCACACAAAATATACAATTGACATCATATATTCGCTTATTAGCGTTCTTCCATATAAATAACTGCATCAAAAGAAGGACGAAAGCGTACTCACTTGTGGCATCCGCATGGGCACCATGAAATTGGTTATCGACATCATGGTTAAGAATTCCACGGTATGAAGTCAATAAGGACCCTTTTAGGGGATATCTTCTAAAATCTAGCCATCTCGTCTTTAGGTAAAGGTATTATTAACACCCTGCTTACTGTACTTTTTCCTGAAGTTATACACAATAATGACTGGTTTTGTGTACGAGTGGCCATAATCTCTGAATAGTTGAGCCGTTAATATCCGAGCGAATAGCGGGCATATTACATCGTTAACTATAAAGAGATTAAGTTTTTTTTGTTTTTCTTTTTAATTTGGTAAATTTTACAAAAGGGCACTCGTATACAGAACCATTCCTCTGTGTCTTAAGCATATAAAACAACATAAACCTTTGATTTATGATGAAAATTAGAGATCAATATTATCAAAATTAATATACAGCGTTTACATATATTTTTAAATGATCTTTGCTCTTATTCATTATCCTTCGATGAGCATAGCAGGTTGTCAAATTTCCATCGACGTAGCCTTTTGTTCTCATTCTTACATAGTAGGTCTAATGACAGAATACACAATAAATAAATGAAAATCTGACTGGAACAAGCATTTAAGAAATAAACTGCACACCATTCATTCAACTCTGAATGGGAAGAGAAATTGTAGGGACCTAAGTCGTTGTGAACGAGTGAAGTTGACTTGTCTATGAATAGGTCATTCCTGACTAACAAACGAATACTTATTGAAAGACCAAAACTTTTCTATTTTTAGTTTCTTTAGTTTTTGAAGCTTATATTTATCCCGGAGTGTGACCGTAGGAGGCATTCACTTCCTATCTTCCCGGTTCTCCAGCACTTGTAATCGTTCATTGCCTTACATTGCCTACGGAGTAAGCTTACAATGTCTACGCATAGTTTATAAGTTATTACAGGTTTGACAAACATCTTACTATCTAAAATTATATGTAGGTAGTCTTCTTTACTGAATTCTAGTTAATATTTGGTTGAATAACTAGACTGAATAACCTTCACATTGTGCCAAGAATGTTATGTGCCTATAACTGTGCAGTATATATTCTGCTGAACTATCAAACGGTACGAGGAAGTAAATGAAAATACTTAAAAAATAGTAACAACATGAAAATATTGTTCCAGACTATTCCAAAGAAAAACACAATAAGCTTTTACAAAGAGACTCTTCTCTGTGATAGTTTATAAAATTGTTGAAAAAGGCTGGAAACTGATTTATGAAATAGGGGAAAAAAAGGCTGACAATGCCAGACACTATGAAAATATAGAGGATATAGCCTCTATTCACAAATTCGGTGTCATGACCTTTTCACAACACAGAAACATGCAGAAAGAACTATATTCAGTTTATCTCCATTTCTCTCACATTGACCACAAAGAAGCTAAAAGCCTTAAGCCGGTGCTGCTATGCCTCTTAAACCAAAATGCACAAACGAGGGATTCATAAATCATTTCTAAATGCCATACGGAGTTACGTGAAAACATTCGTCTTTTGGTGTTGGTAATTCTGTCATGAACATGGCCTTTCTGCACGTATGCAATATTTGTTTAGAATGGAGTTAAAAAGGTCGGGGTGTTGCGCTCGAAATGGGAAAAAGCCCAGACTATGCCGACTTGGAATGGTGCGTCAGACAGAATAGTCAGTGTTTAGTATGTTTTCCGGTGCTGTTGTAGAGATTCACGCTTAATTATTGCCTCTAGGAGACAGGTCATTTTCTTGCTAGTTGACGACACTTTACACTATATTAGAGGCCAGTGTTGTATTACGGCAGAGAGGATATATAGAATTGAGATATCAGCAGTCTATAGAGTGCAGGGTACAGAGTGGATGTTACTTCTTTGATGAGCTGTTAGTGTGCTCTGGGGATGTATAGTCTCCAAGCAGATCCTTCGTCCTGCTTGGAAGCCCAGTGGTAATCATGCATACAGGGGAGAAAGAGCCAGAAGTCCACACTCCCCAAAGAGAGTAGAATCAAATTCTATTGAATTCGATTGTATTCTCATAGCACTCTCCAAGCAGATATCACGCGCCGGCATTCCTGTCGCAGCAGCACAAATTATCTACCAGGAAACAAAGTCTATGTAAAACCTTTATTTCCCACTGTATTCCATAGGAACGAATATATCGGGAGATTGTATATAAAGATTGACTTCATGACGGGTGTGTCTCTGCCTTGTGCCTGCAGTATGAATAATTATTATCCACCTAGTACGGAGTCTCTGTACTAAACATATCGAGCCTACAAATCGCTACTGAGTAGGATACCAGTTATGAGAAGAATACGGAAAAAGGTCCCAAGCTTACAAAGTAGAGTGTGAGAATATCGGCGGCGATTTTGTGTTTCCTTTGGTAAGTTATATTTGGAATACTGGATGTTAAATACAACATTACCATAATTCTGATCTGCACGGTCGTATTCTCCTTGTTGTTGACACTACCTAATATCGTCGCATCATAAGCCATTTTTCACCGCGCAGTCGTTAGTCACCATCAACCGACTCTGCGGAGAACTCGAATTAATCGGTACCATTTTTGTAGGACAGTGGAAGATGGCTTATACACAGTACCCTCACCGATTTTAGATACCGACATGCAGTCGTTGGCCACCTCCGACCGACCTTTGAAGGAGAAGTTAATTAATCGGTACCATAATCGGGAAAGACATAATTCAAGAGTCAAGAGCACTCATTGAGTCTAGAGAGAAACCTCTGTGTAAGCAACACCCGAAGCACCACTGGTGATATACTTGTGCAAGACCATTGATAATGAGTACTGTGTTGATAGGAGCCTACCCACATGTGGGAATACACTCATTTAGTTTACTATTCACGCAGGATAGTAAAAAAAACCTGCTGGAGACATCATTAATCTGCAACTTCGGGCTTGCTATAGTAATGCCTCGACACTCCTGGTTATAGCTTGGCTGCCGACTGAGAGTAACATGTAGCACACATATGTTTTTAGCAAGTCGCAATTAGTAATATGAGACGGGATTAGGTCTGCTCCTCTATCGTTCGGCATTTAGGAACACAGCTTACGCTGATTTTTCCATTTCTCATTTAAATGAGATAGACTTTTAATCAGACTATTTTTCATTCATTAATAAGAGATCGACCATAAAGATGCAAATAAAGAAAAGAAACATGCAAGACTTAACGGAGACAAAGGTCACCCTACTTCTATCTGTATCGTTGTGCGTCTTAGATAAAAGAATGTCATCTTTATTGGTGCAGGCACGGTCATATCCATTTGCAGCAGATAAATCTTTAGAAAAAAAACATACAAAAGTTGTCGCGTGAGGCTAATAAATATAGTTCCGATGTTAGAGTAGCAGACAGCTACCTCACGTAATATGCTTTAAAATGAAAAATAAAATACTCAAATAAAAGGACAATAAGATCAAAATCGGAGTATATTTAATGTAATTGAATGGTTTCATTATAGTTAGCCATCGTCTGTCATCATCACCACTCAGTTTTCTATCCGCACGTTCCCCAAACCCCTTCCCAGCATTGAAAGCCCCGCGGTGATTGGTAAATATTGATTCAAAGGGCGACCGCCGCTTAAAAACGACCCATTGTTTAAATGTTAAAAAACAATCAGACAGATCTCAGGGCCGCCAACACAAAGCCCCAGCTGCTTCTATGGTTTCCGAAAAAATAGATACCTGTAACTTTTGTGCGGCACTGAACGATGCTTGTTTATACTCTATTACTTCATGTGCGGTACTTTGCTAGATACCTTAGTTCATATCCTAAAGATGTAGAGTAAAGGTATGTCCATGTCATGGATTATATTCTGATCGGTTTAATGGGAAGTTGAGTCACCCCTTAATAGGAACATTCCTAACAAAATCAACATGTACATATGGATGTATGTATACATGAAATCCTTTAATATTTAGCATAAACTCTAGGCATTCTACTATAGGAAGATTAGAATAAAAGTAATTAATTGAAGCACAAGCCATGGGAAGTTATTGTTAAGGTAGCCATTCGATTCTTCAAATTTAGCGGCTTATTTAAGCCATCTAGAAAATATTTTTATTTCAAATGATTATCCAATTCCTTCGGCTACGTAAGTGACATTTAATAAACCTTACACCTGTCCTCCTATTATGATCTCTTTTAGAGATACACATTATGTATCAGTAGACAATGCGCCAACAATAGGTTTTATAGACGAAATTTAAGACCTTCCATAAATAAGTTAACCTTGTAAGCAAATCAAGGAAGATGGTCAATAACAGTGCCCTGTGGTATACGTAGGGCCCTTAAGAGGATTTGGGCTGCGTGAGGACCGGCCTTCTGTTGGTACTGGGATAGTTTCTGGTGTGAACGTGGCATCAGTATCCAGTGTAATATCACGGCGATGATAGCTGATGCTTTTAAGATCTGAAGGAAAAAAGTCCCAGTCCAATCTCGTACAGATTCAAGTACCATTGATCACTATCACGGTAACTTTGTATCATTTGTAGTTCATATTATATGATTAAATAGGATACATATCAAACGACAATAGATATAAATGTGAACACTACTTTGTTATCAGATAAAGGGAATAGTTGCCGGTTAGGTCTAAAACTACGCCTCACGTTGTCTTGGTCTTCGGGGTAATGCTCCTACCTTTGTGGATGGTGATGCTTGCTGAAGATGGGTTGTCGATCTAGTGTTTGATTAGTAACTTCCTGACAACCAAGACCAGCATTGCATATTCAAGTCATCTCTCCCCTCATGGGGATAAGTGCTCGTTCCAAATAGGCAGCTTGTGTGATCAAAGCTCCCATCGTGCATGTCTATAACCCTCCGAGCAGAGAGGTGCCCACTCTCCAAACACAGGTAGCCATAAGAGTGTCATTCGTGTTTTACATGTTTCATTGAGGGGTTACTTGACACAGAAGATAATAGGACATAGTGAGGGGTGAACATATTTACATTTGCACCAAGACAAATTATGCTCTACTCGAAAGTTTTTCCTTCTGAATTTGATGAATCTCATTATATGAGATAACACAACTACTGAAAGTTATAAAAGGCATAGCTCGGTAGTATCCACAGTGATTCCTGCCAGGTGCATGTATATATTTTTTTCCAAGATTTCATCAACAGATGCAACGCATTACACCCTAGAAGTAGACACTATAACTTTCAGCACAATAACTGCTGGGACTAGGAACATTGATCGATTTGATGAGACCGTCCAAAATACATTTATTATTTATTATATGAAAATATAAATGTAAACCTTTACGTAAAAGAACCAAAGTGCAGATATATAGGGGAAATAGATTAACACTCTTTTATTCTTGTAATTCAGAAGATGTCTCTTTTGTATGTAGCGATTAATGCCATGATTTTTTAATTAGGCTGATAAATGACATTTGGGGTGCATTGAAATATTGAATTAGATAAAATTGTACTTTAAAAGATGTCGTAAACCGGCAGTCAACTGTGACTGAATCATCAATTCCGTCATGCTATCTCTCCTAATTTCTCAAAGGGGGTAAACATCATTAACCTTATACCTAGCAGTCTTGTAACTCGGACTGGAATAAAGAAGTAACCATAAATAACAGAATATTCTTAACATCGAACCCGCCGTGATGTCTGTTAGGATATATTTCTAAAAAGCAAATACCTGGCAGTGAACAACTGAAGGGGAGATGGTTCTACCATTTGACGCTCTGCCAAGTTTATGTACTTGAAATGGAGCATTGGGTGTCCTGGTCTATTGAACACGGTGAATACAAGTTGTTGGTATTTCACGTTATGGGAGGCAGTAAATAGAACACGTGTAAGCTTGACGTTTGTAAGCTCGACTTTATTTGAAGTCGTTGTAGAAATAGACTGTTATCCATTTATAATTTAGAAATTCAATGTTATGCTCAGCATTGAAAATATCATACAATAGCGACCACTTAATTGCTTAATTTTGGAACGAAGTTACACTTATGCACAACCATACAATCCGTCTAGACGCGACATCAGATTTTTCTCATGGCGACTTGCTGGTCCTGAGTGGTCAAAGTGCGTCACCATGAAGAACATGCAGAATATCCCAGACGCCGGGTCTCCTACTGTCTGTGCCTCCTGGGTAATGGAGTAGACAGCAAATATTATCTTTTGAGGAAACAAAGATTGTTTGTCCAATCATCGATGTTGTTTTGGTTTCATTGGGGTAGCGTGATGCTGCATGAGAATTCGTGAGTGCCGACTGTCTTTGAGATTAGCTGCGCCCTGAAGCTCTGATAGGACGTGGCTGCCAAGTGACGCGTGTGAGGTCCTAAGTCCGTTGACAGAACTCTTCTCTCGCCACATTCATATATTCCTGTCATGAATTCAGGATACTGTACGGTTTACTCATCATAGCTGCCCCAACACCCCCCACCCTCACCCCAAATATCTAGATAAGAATAGCAACTCTTTTTACATGTAATATTTAGGTTTATTCTTAAATGAAAATTTAAAAGTTTTTCCCCATTCTTTATTTCTAACAGAGGGTGTATATTTATTCATGATCCATACTCCTTATTTTCCTTAGTTATGCCTCGCTAAAACTTCTGCCAGGCCTCCTCTAACCCTATATAAGTGTCAAGTCAGAACAGGTTGTCAGTGATTAAATGACCATGGTCAAGTCCAAGGCCAAGGGAACAGAGGTGTTTCTTTAAAGATGAACCACGGCAATTAGGCTAAGTTAATGAATCCTAAAGAGTAAGCCCCGCCTACAATGCCCGTGCGCAAAGCGGAGCTAGCAGGTCAAAATCTCAGCCGGGAGTAGCGTGGGTCACTATGCCGGCCGCTCAGCTGACTTTGTATAATGCTGGCGACCTTTACGACGCAGTCGATTATGAGTACTTTACTGCGTACTATGAAGCAGTCTGTCCTGTCCTGACATGGGACGACACTCTTCGCCCCTCTGCACGGGTATATATATATATATATAAGGCCAGAGCCTTGGCAGGGTGATCCAGTCAAGCATGGTAGGTAGGAGAGTGTACAGATCTCGACCTGTCTACACACAGGTCTCTGTGATTACCTACTATGAAAAGCAATAACAGCAGTTCAATCACCACAAGAATAAAACATGGTAACTAATACAATATATGCACTATATCTATGTATATCTGTGTATCTATTTGTGTATCTGAATGTCCTTTTCTGTCTGTGTAAGTGTCAGTGTATATATCTGTGAGTACCTGAGAGGGTGTCAGTGTATGACTGAGAGTATCTAAATGTCTGTCTGTGTAACTCTGTATGTCAGAATCTGTGTATGCTTGTGTCTCTGTATGTCTATGTATCTGTGTGCATCTGTGTAATATTATATTTTTTTACAACTTCTTTTAGGGGTAATAGCTTTGTATCAGCTTTAAAGCTAAAGTTTTTGGATGGAGCAACTCTCTATGTAGCAGGAACACTTTCCCTAAAGTCCAGCCTTGATGGGGAAAGTGTTCCTGCTTCATAGAGAAAGCAAATGATGTTTGTTTCACTTTTGCATAATCTAAGGGGAGTTAGGATATTAACATACACTTTGTGGATAATGCCATATCCTTTGGGCCAAAAATATTTATAATCTATCTAAATTACTATTATGATTAAAAACCAAATATTGACCTTATTTCAGTGATTTCGTTATAATATATCATGAATATGATGTGAGTTATTAGACTAAATGCACATACAGGAGCCAATTTTGCATGGAAAAAACTTGCATAGTTTCTCAGTGTAAGTATAAAACACAAAAACATTTTCTTGATCCGGATAATGAGGGTGAATCCTCAGAGGATGACATGAAAGAGTTTTTCCGAGGCAATCAGGATGACAAAGAAGATTTCAAATGTTCAAATGAAGCCATCCTGCATGGAAAACAGTGCCAACATCTTGTTCTACTTGTTGGCCAGGTACAGTAAATACTTTACATTATTGGCAAGTTTTCATCAGTGTCCCCAGCCTTGGACAGAATTCAGCAATAGTATTGCAGGATTTTGTCAGATGGACAAGTTATTGTCTGTCTCCATGTAGCATAGTTTGCTGTGCTGCAGTAATTTCAATACCGCAGACAATAAATTGTGACGTAGAATAAGACTGTGATAAGGAAAGCCAGATCAGAATAAATTTGAGACAACGTGTGGGCAAGAATTGAGCCTCTGTCAACTAGCAATGAAATAACCATCATCAAACCTAGAACATCTTATTTCCCAAAATATCAATCAAATGTTTCTGCCGACCTTATGAAGCAAAATGCCAAAGAATACTTTCTTTTATGTTTTCAATGACTGTGATAGCAGAACTAGACACAAGATTTGCTGAGGGGGCTGATGAAGGTTTCCGAAAACAGAGGAACTTGAATTAAAAGTTGAAATTTAAAAATGTAAATTCATTTTTGAAAATGTTCCAAGTGAAAACTATCCAAAAGATGCAGCTGCTGCTCTTGTGTCTTCTGATCAGGAATAATATCCTGCAATTCACTAAATTTTCCTAATCCTTTTACTCGAAAGGCGAAAGGCTACAAGCTGCATTGGCTCATTCTTATTATACTATGTTAAGTGCAGTTCAGTTCAGGCTATATATAAAAATCATTTGTTTTTGCTTTTATTATGATTCAAAATGTACCAGAAATGATGATGATGATTATTTGCAGATACCATTTTCAAAAGTTTTCATATCATGATAGGGAACCCTTACCCCTTTGGATCAAATTATTGCCCCCACCCCGACATTTTCCTCAGGCTACGGCCCTGGATTAGCTTTTTGAAGATGATGAAGTTGGTTTGATATATCAGTAGGGTTTCTTTTTCTACTACCACTGTAAGACCCTTAAAGGTAGACTTAATGTTTCTGGATCAGGCAAGGGCAGAAATAGCCCTGACTGCCTTCTGTGTTTCAGCTTTCTTCATTTGTCTGTCCAGTTGAGAAGTCAACTTTAGCGACCTGGCAGTGAACCCTTCCTGTTCATTTAGTCTATTATTAAGTTCGCTGACCCTGTCAAACACTGTGGATAGCTAAACAATTCCCTTTAATGCAAAGACTGTCCTCTTACCCGCCTTCTCTTCATATATCCACCAGGTCCAACCCTCTGAGTACACATGCACGCTTCATTTTGGGCGTGTCATGTATCTGATGTTGAGCTTCAGGGTTTTCTGTAATTTCACTCATCGCCGGTGGAGATTTGCAAGTTAGTATTTGACTTTTGAAAGTACTGCGATCTTCTTAGTGAACTAGATTTGCTTATTTTCACCTATTCTCAGTTTTAAAGGCCTGCTCGATTGGGATCATGCCCCTGTCCTCCTGCATCCTCTCCACGGAGCCCTTCATCGTGTTCGTCTTTCCTGACTTAGTCTCCCCTACGCAAAGTTTCAAACGTTTCTGCCAAGCAGTGCCGACTTCACATGAAATAATAGAATGGGAGGACAGGAAAGAAAAATGTATTTCATGGTATATATCTTAGCAGTTAATGATAGAGAAAAAAAGACATTAAACTGAAATTTCAGGTTGTTATATGTAACAACCAGTAATGATATATACCAGCAAGATATATTAGGTTAAATATCACTCTTACATACTGAATAGAGAAGACACAATGTACATGTTTTATATTATCTAGACAAGTTGGCTGATCTCGTAAAGGGCTTGCTGGATTATCGGTAGCTACGGTGAAAGAGAGACAGTGATTTGTACTTAGCTGCGCATCTACGATACAGATGAACCGGAAACACAAACACGGGCAGTGTAAACGGTCTGGCCTCGTGCCCACTGCCTCTGTCTGAGAACTACTCATCCATGACCACCTTGAAATGGATCTGATTGCGTGTGATCCGCTTCCTCTTCAGCCCTTACAATGAATAATTAACATAAGTCTATAAAAGAGCACAGTGTAAATGAAAACGAATCGATACACCTATTTATTTACATCCTGGATCTCGTGAGCGATTTCGCATTAAAACTTGTATACCTTAACGATTTTTTTTTCTAGTTAATATATATTGCTGGAATTTCTAGGATTTAGGATTGGTAAATATCGGTAATAGCCAGCAACTGCCGTTTACAAAGAGCAGTCCTCCCATGACCTAGCATGGATTCAGACGCTAACCGGCCTTATCGTATATATTTAACCATATAATTCACCCTACGCCCAGCAGCCATTGATCAGCTGCTGTCGGCCATTGATCTGTAATCGGTGATGGAGACGGCGGCATTGACTGCTGGGGGATGCGGTAGTACATGGTTATGTGGAGCACGCAGCCCTGTTCCAGGTAATAACCCAGATATCCGGGAAGGTACTTCCGGGAAGCGCTAGCTGAGGTTGTGATTTCCTGGCAGTGTGCCTCGCTCAGCTGAGCCAGGAATGCAACAGTGAGACAGATCAGTTGATCCAGATCACGTTATCACTCTCCAGAGATGCTAGATTTTCACTTTGATTTTCGATAAATAAAATTCCTTTTCCATGTTTAAAACAGGGAATATCAATTGAACCTCATCCATGCCAATAAAACAGGGATCGAACCACTCAACAGACACTCAGTCCCATGCCGTGGATAATACCGACATGTTTTGACTGTTTTCCTAGTCTCTCTCAGGGAACAAATTCCACTTTATTTCACTTTATTCCACTTTATTTCTGACCTTTAACTGACATTTCGGACTTTCATGCAATCAAAATAAACTGATGTTTAGATAACATTTTAGTATGATATTGACAGCATCCTATATTTCTGCTTATGATTCAGAGATGTCAGTTTTCCATTTTTCCGTGGAAATCCACTTTTTCATATTCAGAACATGTTATTTCTTTAGCTTGTGTGAAACAAAGATGATATTGATTTAACCTCATTTACACCGATAAGACTGGTTTGAACCTCCCAACAGACCGTCAGCCCCATGCCATGGCGGACATTGACATGTTAACCATGTTTTCTCAGTCTCTCTGAGGCAGTCAATTCCACATGAAAAATATTTCCACTTTTTTCTCTGGCCCAAACTGACATCCCTGTTATGATTAAATTGATCTATGTAAGTAGTCATTTTCAAAAGCAGCAACTTCGTTGGCTATAAATGATTGTGGGCTTAAGAAACTTTCTCCTAAAATCTAGTCCATGGAACGGGTCCCTCATAATTTTGGGATATTGTTTTCCAGAAGAGTATAAATAAAAACTAATTCTATAAGGCTGAACTAAGAGAGTGCTCCTAGTGAGTCAACATCGATTGATTTTGAAACAGCTAATGAAAACAAACACACGCACGCACACATACACGCATGCACAGACCCACACACACGTGTGTACAGATATAGCATAACAAGCACTATAGACAAACTTCTCAGTGAATTACTGAAAGACAGTCTACATGGAAAAAAAGAGAAAAAATGGCAGGCACCCACCAGAGCCTGTCAATGGGAGGAATCTGATTAGAAATAAATTACTGAATGTTTCCCTACATGAACATTAGTTCTAGCAATGGTAAATTGTATCCCATCCCGGATTAGCGTTATGGACAGTGTTAACTCTGGTGACAATCGCACTGTAGTCAGCAGTCGCTCGCGACACGCTCATCCATCATCGACCATAATGTAGGATCAGTTTATCTGCTCATCTATTAACTATGCTGTTTGTTGGCGAGGCTCCCGGCTGTAGAACCGGTATTTTCAATTTGACCATAGGATACAAGACCTCACAGATTAGATGAAATTAAACGAATAGTCGCACATTGTTTGGTGATGAGCCATTCTTAAATGTGTGTGATCTAATCAGGATAATCTAATCGACAGATGTAATGTAGCTATGTGTTTAGGTTTGCGAGTATACACTGGTAATGATGACTAGGTATAGATGGATTGAATTATGAACTACTTGGATTTAGTGGTTCTGGATTAGGGTGAATACTTATGCTGGGCGAACATTGAAACGAGCTCTTGAGCTGGGTAGAATAATTAAAAGTAAAAAAACAAACTCTGCTAACCTTACCCTAAACCAAACCTAAATCAACCTTACCCTAACACTAAACCTAACCCTACTCTAATCCTACCCTAAACCTAACCTAAACCTATTCTTACCCTAAACCTACCCCTACCCTAATCCTAACCCCACTGAAAGCATGGTGATTTCTCCTTTGAACTACGGGTTGAGTTCCCGGGGCGAGTTCTCCAAAACAGGGCGAGTTCTGTAAAATACGTGGCGAGTTCGTTTCGGGGCGAATTCTCCAGTAACCGTTATGGCGTATATAGATCAAGAGACGATTCTAGAAAGTTCGAGCTAATCCAGCTGGGTGTGAGGGAGATAGGGGCGTGTGCGACCAGCTTTGAGTGGCTATGCGCAATCGGATTCTAAATGGGGTGAGATCGTTTCGGGACGAGTTCTACATATGGGGCGGGTTCGTTTCTGGCCGAATAAATCACGAGGTGTGAACTGGCTGGAGTAGGCGTGAATAGGTCTTCCAGACCCATGGAGAGATGCATTTAACAATCTGTCAATAACATGATCATTTGGTTCAATAAGTCTTCCATACTTAGGCCGTAAAACTTGAAAAACATTTCTATTATGCCACTGTATTGTCATGCGAGTCACTGCGCAGTACGTATGGACATCAATAATCGCAAAAGAAATAACGAACGGTGTATTATCTTTCTATTCCTAGTTCAAGCATGCTTACCTGGTTATGGTTACACATATTATGATATACCACATCATAAAATCCTGATTACTTTGCAGGAGAGATATTAACCATTTTACTATAGCTGTAGACAATATCGTGTCCGGTTTCAATAATTAATCATCTTGGTGCGTAAAAAGAATTTAAACGAGTAATTGGACACCTGGCCTTGAGCTGGTAATTACTTAATGAGTTGGTTCACCCTACCTGGTGTTGTGCAGAGAGAGGAGAACAAGCTAAATTATTCACCCCGTCCTGGTATCAACATCAGTCATTTCCGAAGCCGGGTCTATAAATTACAATACCCAGATTTCCTGTAAACTGCGTACCCAGCACCTCTACGGTATCGATTAACGGCGTTCTGCCTCCGATGATGACCCACAACTTTCCAGTTTTAGTACATGCTTGGTTCTCTATGGGATCATGCTCTTTAAATCATTAATCATGTTAAGATAGGTAATTCACATTTTTATTCTACAAATTAACCATTTTGATGAGCATGGTTGCCATATTGACATCAATTTCCAATGTCGAGGGCTTCAATTTATTGTTATATTGATGAGAAGCCTCCATGGGGCGAATAGTTTCCTACTTTTCTGTATCTCATTATATTTTCATGATTGTCTAGTATCTCCTGTCTAGATGACCTTCTCAAGGACTGCAGCTTCCCCTGACAGCCTCCTTGCCCGATTTCCCGTGGGCCACAGTAGACTGCCTTCAGCCTATTAGATTCTTTGTGCCATTGTCAATGCTGGACTCAGTTCAGGAAACTTAAACCAGCTTCAAGAAGCTGAAGCAGCAACCTACTGCTTTGATCAACCTGAGCACTGATCATGCAGTTCTCTGTTGAAGCTCAATCTTCGCAAAATTCAGGTTAACTTCAGAGACCTCTAAAAGGTACACCCTCTATTCACAAGTTCATTACCCAACTCAGTCTTGATGGAGCAGCAAAATCTTTTTTCAATCTCATTGTAAAGAGTCGTGAGAAATGAGACAGCTAATCACTTCGTTATGGACAATGGCTGATCCATTTATCATTTCCAACGCAAGTACCTGTTAAAAATCCGAATAACGTATACATTTGGCCCCGGAACCTTATCTGCACCGCTCATTAAAGTCTTGCAGTTGCGTGTAATCTTTTATGCCTACTGTCAACCTTCAACAAATCTATCTAATATTGAACATCACACTCTTGATGGAAAATAACTGACTCATCTTCTCGATTATTATTTCTCTCAAATGGATGTGCCGAGGAGAGACATGACAGCCAGCATTTTTGAATGAAAAATTAAGAATTGGACATTTTTACGTGCCTTTCAACTACTGCTGTTTACACAGATACTGTAATGTCAGCAGGCACCTGTTCCTTAAGCAGTTGTAGTTGCTGGGTCTTATCCACTTGCTTTTGGCAATGGAAAGTAAGTAGTGAACAACTCCTACATTGGTGGTCCCTTTCTATATTGTCCAGAATCAGGTATCTGTGGCTAAGCTACAGTAATTGAACAAACTGGACGTTAAACTACCCAAACGAACTACAGCGGACGAGGCAATTCAGCAAATACCCATTACCTCAATCTCAACAGAAGTGTGATGCATCCAAATTCTTTTGAAAGTTAAATAAACTTAAATGAATGAACCTGAAGATCATAAGAATCGTAATAATGGTAATTATTATGATCAATAAAGAAAGGAAAAAGACTTGTTCTTGTTCTCGTCACGGTTGCTGATGGTCGTTGAGGAGTATTTGTTGGTCAAGCAGGATGAGATTTACTTTTGCTGGGTAATGAAGCCATGATTCATGCAGAATTCATATGATAAGACTATATGCTTTAAGTGAAAGCTAGTATTTGTCTATGGATGAAATTATTCTACCGAGGGTGGTTCGACTCAGCAGGTTCGAGTTTTTTTTTGTTTTTTTAAGGTTTTTATTTATCCTTGAGGTTAGATTAGGTGTCTAGCACCTTCTCCAGCATCAAGTTTCAGATGGCTCAGATTACCCAAATAGTGGGTGTACCAGGTTGAGCATGAACAAGGATTTTGTACGAAGCAGTTAAGTCTAGTATACTTACAAACAAAATTACAAAACTATACAAATTTCCCAGTTCGAAATTTCCCAGTTCGATTTTTGGTCGTAACAAACTCTTAGCACAGTTTTTGTGCCCAGATCAATCAAATTTATGTATCGTAGCAGATAAATCATTTATAAGTAGTGATAGTTCATAATAAACTTATGCAGGCAAAGGTATATATGCACCTAGGTCTGATATGCTGGCGTAAATAAGTCGTGACTCTACATATACCCAGCTTCAACGGGTAGCTTATGGGTTGGTGTATCCTGCTAGTTGGCCTTTAAGCTTTGCCTTTTTGAATGACTTAAAGTTGTCTATCGAGGGAAGTTTCCTGATATCAGGATTCAGAGAATTCCAAAGTGTACTTGATTTAAATTCCACCGAAGTCATATAAAATTACTTTCTATCCTATTTTCAGTTTTGATGACCGGACCCTCAAACGAGCGAGTATTGAGTGATCTTTGATCAAAATATTCAGCTTTCTGCGCACGAGAGTAGCCAGTTATCAGTGAGAAATCTTATCACGCAAAAATATGCGTTCCTCAGAAAAATTAACTTATACAGTATTACAATATCCTCGATCATGAGACCACACAATAAAATGACTTTGCTATAGGATGAACTCGACAATATATGATGAGATTTCATACTACAGCAGTGCTTCCTATTGTATGACTGATGTATAGGACCGCATGCCGAGCTTTTACTGCTGACGAGCCTCGTAGGAGCAGAAGTCTGACCTGACCGCCGGGAAGCCTGTCGTGGCTATGCGAGCTTCCTTTCAGTGATGCTGGGCGAGCTGCTCTCGCTGTGTGAGCAGCTTGCCTGGCTCGAGACGCAGGTCTTATATTTCCCACGCGATTATACCAATAAGAGGCGCGTCCCAAGCATTATACAGGAGAGGAAAGTAGCGATAGAACGCCCTACCACCGAAAAGGGAGACGGCATATTGACGTGGTCTCGTGTGATGTAGAATGCCGGCCGCCGGTCGGGTAGCACGTACTGCAAAGAGGGTGGGATTCACCGATGCGTGACGATGTAGGCCAGACAGCGTAGACTCAGACTGAATAGGAATTTCTGATAACTTCAATGTTAAAAAAGGCGCTGCCTCCCCAGCTGCCTCTCATTGTGTGTATAGCACGCAACGGAATTGCAACACTATGCCAGTCCTGAAGATCATACTAATTTTATTTCTGAAGACTTAAAAGATTTGATACTACAGAAGATGAGTATGAAATTAATGGAGCTTTAGTTAACTTTATCAGTAGTTGTATTTTGTCCACCCGCTTCATAAACTCATGGAGTGTCTCTGCTTGCATCAGATGGTAGGGTCTTTCCATCCCTTCGTTTGTGGATTTTTTTTAACTAGTTAGCTTTACCGCCTGCCTTTTTTGACGGAGTAATGTCATTCTAACAAAAGCGTTTTTCTTCCTATAGTGATTTTGCAAGCCAGGAATGCCATCATTAGAAACAACAATGACTCCTCTCATTGAAAAGCCCGCAACCGTACAATGAATGATACCCCAGAGAAAAACGTCTTTCCTACAGGCGACCGCAAAAGCCCAAATCACAGGAACTCTACTTTTGAGGGACAGGTCAAATCATAGGTCTATTGATCTCGACAAACAGACTGACGTCACCACCGTAGTTGTCATGGTGATGACGGCTTGGGGACGCAGTGTTGCCGTGGTAACCTCGTTGTTGGCGGGTGTCCCCGAGGCTGTCTTACCTCCCGTAACGATTTCTGCCGCCGCTGTACATATCCCTTACTGAGTGTCTTCTGCCTGAACGTAAGTTTGTTGTGATAACGCATGTCTTATATTCAGAAGCTCCTCGTCTCATAGCTTTAGAAATACCACAGCAGAATACAGCTTGATGAGTTAGGTTAAGGGAATATATATCTCCATTCCTAAGTACAAAATTCAGAGAGGATGATGCTAGTTTATTGGTGTATGTATCTATATACCCCCTTTATATACGGCACCGAGAGTACCCTGGTACCTGGGTCATCCGTTAGAGGGTTGATATGGAGTTTCGGTCTCCCAGGATAACCTTCAGCCTGCTTAGAAGCCAAGCGAAATGAAGGATCCGCTAGGAGAGAGGGATAGCCTCCCAGCAGATAATTCGTGCTGCTTCGGCTTAACACTTACTACTGGCTCAGGATCTCCGCTTGGAGAGTCGTGTGCCGGGGGACAAATGGTGGTCTCCACATGAGAATCGCTTAATGCTTTGATCTATATGAAAAAGTTAGGAAATAAGAGATCGGTTTCACTACATCAACTATATTGTACCTGGTAAAACTGAAGTGATATTCACTGAACATTCAAAATAGAATGGATGGTTGATTTTACCTACTTCAACTTGGGTACTTCAGTGTATGATTGATTTATCTTTTATTTTGATATGACAATTCACACCTTTTAAATATTGGTGCTCGTTTCGGTGTTTATAAAAGGCTGCTTAGACGCAAGAGGCTGCACTTTAGATTGTAAGCAATCCTATATTCATAGGAAAAACAACATGTTTTACCATGTGTTTATAAGGTGACAACGGACAGGTCTGATTGTATGGCAAATGTGGAGGGGGTTTGTATGGGTGGTCGGAGGATGGGATGCAGACCGCGGAGATTAGGGGAAAAAAGAAGACAAATATCAAGACCAAGCCTTTTCATTTTCTAAAGTCCACCTTTATTACCAGGACTCTTACTTCCAGTGCCATTTCTAATTAATCCCTCTAGATATCAATTGATTGGACATGTGTACTCGTCTGGGGAATTCATCATAGGGACATTGGATGGCTTGTCTCGCGTTTATACATGACAGTGTGCACCGCATAATCACCCGTGTGAATGGCCTCAGGTCCTAGCGCTGCTAACATAGGGTAGGATGACACCCCACTGTGGATGGGTGGACAGGCTGAATACTCAGCCTTGACAACACGGCTTGTGGCGGTGGAAATCTGGAAGGACTAACGTCACAGCAGTCAACAGATGGTTGTTTGAGAAATAGATCTTTCATGTGTATTATGGCGATACTCCATGATTAAAGTATGATTTAAATACCCTGAATGGTAGGTATGCGTTCACATTTTATGATCTATTAAAAGTTAAGGAACATAGGAACCGATAGCACTGAGGTGAATGAGCTCGTCATATTATACCTTACAAAAAACAGTTGCTTGTGCAATCTCTGCAACTGCAGCTCTAGCTTACCACAGATGCCATGGCGCTAGCTGATGTATGTCCTGATGTCCGTATCACCAACACGAAGCAGGTAGTTTATTGGGGCCTAGTGCTTATTGTGGACGCTCTAAATGAGCGGACATGTTCCCAGATACTCCCATTAAATGGAAGATATGTTTCTATAGGATATTTCCTGTTCTACTTTAATACAATTAGTTGAGTGTGAAATCGCGATCGAAAGAATATTGCCAAAAGAAGAATAGTCTATGATGTAGTTGATGTTTATACCACGTGGTTCTAACACACTATCATAGCCATTGATTTGCTTTTACGGGTATACATTGTATTTCTTAGAAAATACTCTAATGAATCTCTCAGATTTAATTCAAGGCATTTAACTTTTATAACTTCAATTGGTTATTCTTGGAAGAATTTCAACTCAGCGATTTGATAAGCGGTCGTGCGGGTATTGGCATTCTGGAAAGGTCCTTGCTCTTTCACTAGTTAAGTTGTTAGTTAACAGATAACTTATGACCTGAATATATGCTGCTACAAGGGGTGAACGGGTTAAATTCCTCAAGGAAGTTCGCGAAATGGAGTAGTGTCACATTGTTTTGATGTCTGAATGACTGGACGCTCTGTGTTCCTGTCAGATGAGGTGGTCGTCTGCATCTTGGCCTATTCTGATCATGCCCGGATCCTTTCGCAAAGTAAACGCAGAGTTCGCCATAGCATCCCTCACTCTCCCTGCACATATGTCTGCGAACAATGAAACACACCTGTGCAAAGCCTCGCGATAAAGGATATGCTTGGAGAATGAGGGCTACCTCCCTATTCAAGTCACGTAGATTCTCGCGAGATTCCCTTTGACTGCGATCGACACGCCATCTGGCGGCGGTGTGTGGTGTTTTCCGTCGTGTTTTTTTCATTGCCTGCATACGGCAGCGGTTTTCTACTTTCAAGGTGGTGTGAACAGGGGCCTGCATATACATGCCTATGTCGAGCCGCTCTTACGTGTTCCCTCTTGGAAATAAAATTTTCATTCACAAGACTGACCTGTAAGACGAAGCCTATAAATCGACGACTATATGTGTACGTATCCATTTGAAGATCATGTCTGATCTTTAACATAGAAGTTGTGTAATATTCGTGAAGGATTATATCCACATTCATTTGATTGTAATTTATGATATTCAACATACCAGATACTGGAAGATTTAGTGATGAAACGGCTTGGCATAACGTTCAGTATGTGACATGAAATTCAAGTTCACCATTTGGGGCCCCAGGTACACAAAGATCTCTCTCTTCCCCTGTCGGCAGCAGACCTCTTGATGACTGTTCACCACGTTCAAGGGGTGTTTATAGTGGTGTCTAGGATGCCCTGCCCAGGAGGATCCGGTGCTCATGACCCCGGCCACATGTTGGGCCTCTCCTGATACCAGGAATACTGTCTTGTCCGAACGAAAGGATTATTACTAAAAGTCTTACATGAAAATCATCTCCAGTTTCAACCTATGTTGTGGATTGTAATACGACCAAGTATTTTCAATTACAACTAGTATAGACTGCTTTTTAATTTAAGTAAAATCAGAATTAGAGACATGATGTCAGATTTCTTTTAGAATGCATGTATAACTTTTAAAATAGGGTTACTGATAGTTTTTAATCCAGGGAGTATCATTATAATTGATCCAGATATTATCATTATAATAACAATACAATAGAAGATATAGAAATTCTAAAACTGAAGATTCCACATATTAAAACCCATATCATTTTCATTAAACTTACACAGAATATAGTGAATGTTTAGGATTATACTTCTCTACAAAACTATAGGTCACCCTCTTTGTGTTTTTTTAACAGAATTGAGGAAAACCATACTTTTCAATTCATTCCCAATATAGATCAGATAAATGCAAATAGGCCCTTATATCTATTGGGTTAGGTTAAAGTAGAGGTTAAAACATTATATTGCACTCATTTAGTACTGAAATAAGTCACAAGATACGAGTATCAACTGTTGCTTTTCAGTATTTGAAAATCATCAGTTGGCGGTAACGGAATTGAAAGGCATCCTCCGAAGATACAAAAAAATCCAAAGAAATGTATCTCTGAAGTTTCTGATTTATGTGTCTCGTCCTTGCATTGAACGCATTATTGCTCCAGTTGATTTCTGTAACTCCTCAAATGCTACCCTTTTGGCTAAATATTGCATTATAGAATCAACTTATAAGCAGGAAGATATGTTTGCTCTACAAAGAGGAAGGGAATTTTATGGTAGATTGGTACACGGAGACTTTCATCGTTACTGTACTTTCCAATAGGGTGATGCATGCGTACTATGTATGTAATGATTTTCTAATGCTTTGGAGTAGTTAGTTGAGTGTTAATACTGAACAAAAATATGTGCCCTTTGTCGAGGTAGTTTTGTATTGGTGTTTTAGGGCGTCGCAGCAGGTAGCGTAGCAGCAGTTAGCATCACATCGCGGGCAGTATTAATGGGATGAGGATGACAGGAAAGAGATCTAATGTAATGCACCAGCTGCGACTTAAACACATGCATCAGCACTTTGTATATTGCTATTCCACTGTATCCGTACCCCTAGCTCGTGTAGGACTCATATGGAATTATATAGAGAATCATACAAATACACAATACTCCATGAGTTTGGATGCACCGCAACCGTCCTCGAAGCGAAGCCAAACTCGTAGAGTATTGTGTATTTTACAATTTCAGTGCAGTTCTGTATTTATCTCACCCCTTTCAATGACATTAAATAGCACAATATCAGAATAATTCAAATTGCTTAAGATACTCCAGGTAAGATTTAATAAAGCTTTTGCCTACCTTCTCAAATCCTGCCTGCTGATTGGCCAGTTCCTTATGACGTCATCTCCCATCACTCCGCCACGACCATGGCGTAGTATTGGCACTTTACGTGGTAGATCGTTGCATATATATTTTCAATGTTATTCCTATGGTTAAACTTGTACCAGGGGTGAGATAAATGTGAATAATCTTAGGACTCTAGTAATACGGCTCCCGAGACGAATCGCGCGTATTGCCCTGCCCAAACACCCACCGCTCCCCTACGTGTGGCGCCACGCTCAGCCAACTGGAAAATCACAGCCCCTGAACGATCGATCGACTTTTAATTGTCTTTTAATTAAAAACCAGTCGGACGTTGGGCTCTTTTTAGGGCTCTGAGCTCGTGTGTAAAAGCGGATCATTACAACATGCATGGAATCCCCCTCAGTAAAAACGAAATGCCAAGATCGGTGTCACGATTATAAAACAGGAGATCGTTGTCTGTCGGCTCTCTCTCTTTACATTGATTTTTTACGCTCTCACAACACCCTAGGCAAGCTTCATTCTTGATTATTTGTTTGGTCTTTATTTTGCTGAGATCATAGACAAAGGCTTTAAAATGGCATCTGGATTATGCCATATTACTCCTTAGGATTCATTTTTATTCATTCCTAATTTTCCCCTAATCTTTTTACAGTTTTATTGGAATTGTTCTCCCGAAGCAGATTGCAATTGGTATTTAATTAAGCAGTCACACAAACCATACGTTCGTCTGCATATTTTCACCGACAAGAAATCTAGATTCATTTTTGCTGAAATACCCAATTTCTCAGAAAGTAAACATGTATTTGAATCTTGAACTCCTTTCTTGGAAAAAAATATCCATTATTTCAGCGAGGCTTTTTAAGTCGGACCCTATAATGAATCCAGATCGTATCAGTGTCGGTCTTGTTATGACACGATATCTCTATAGATGAGTGATAAGTAGTATTAGTATACGTGAATAGTCCTTTATGTAGTGAATAGCGTCTACAGACATGCGTATCTTAAGTGGGGTCTGATGAATTGCAGATAGATTAGACACAGGATGAGCACAGGTAAGTATGGGTGAGAGGAGTATCAAACATATCTCACCTGTTGTCTAAAGCTAGCGGAGACCGTTCTAGTATTTTCATCTATGATATGCACACCTAATTCTGATTATGAAAGAATATGGGTCATCAACTAATAAGATTGGCCCTGTTCTGTTCATTATTTTTGTAAATAGTAATTTCGATATTTTTGCACATGTTAGTGCCACCATGTAAGCAGATGACCTGCTGTCGATAATAACTGGTAAAGACATATATGTAAGGTATAAATATAGGTAAGATGTAAGAAGACCTGGCACGTTTGTTGAAGTGGTGTGAATCACACTGTTTAACCCAACTCATGTGGTTTGGTAATGGAGTATGCGCGCCAGAAAACTCTTGTTAGCTAAATGACTGTCAACTGCAAACAGTAAAAAGTTATAACTATTTAGGAGTTACTCTAGACACCCATTTAAAATTGAGACTTCACCTTAACGCACCTATACATGAACTGAGACAAAATCTCTTTGAATTACGCAAACTGAGAAGCTTTATCACAGAGAAGGCTGCGATTGTAAAGCACATGATTCTGCCAAAGATCGAATACGTGGATTATCAATATATATATATATATATTTTTTTTTTACAAAACAAGGCAAGCACCGATTGCAGGTAGCCGCTAATGACTGCCTCAGAACTGTAATTGGTAACAGGAGAGCTATTGAAATCAGGAGTGTAGAATTGCATGATAGGTGTAGAATTTCGACGACTCTGCTTTAAACGCGACATCCACTTGTTCCAACTGATGGGTCGATTAGGAAAATACAGAATCGATAGGAAACTATGACTAATATCAAAATTAAGATAAAACTAGATAGACCACGCACAGAAAAGTTTCGAAACGGCCCTTTGCATAGTGCAGGAAAGTTATGGGAACTTTTGCCAGCAAACATTCAATATATAAATTCGAAAGACAACTTCACACACGAAGTAAAGCGATTTTTGTTGGAATTGAATATTATGGAAAATCTGAATTAGTAGATCTGAGTCATGTGACCAGTTGCCCTGAGAATACTTAAAAATTAATATTGAGGCAAGCATATTACATAAACACAGTAACATCACAGGCTGTTATTTGAGTTTACTGTAGTGGTTAATCGTAGACAGCAGATACAGCAGATTTCTTATGAAGGTAACATTATGACCTTTGAGATATATTGTTGTCCCGTAATTCTGACGCACACGGGTCTTCAACCTTTGAGCATTAACATAACAAATACGGTTTTATTTTTCATATTGTAATTTCTCATCAGATTATACAGTTATGATATCCTTTTGATATTTCCCACCAAGAGGTCATCTATTTCACTACACTTGGCGCACGATCCGCCAACCTCGTACTGGTATATATAAACCTGTGTATATTATCTTAAAGAGACCGAGGAAGCACATTCAACAGTCTGGTGCATTCATTGACATACGCCACGAGATTGATCTTACAAACGTAATGATGTACTGTCTATGTACCTTTAAAACAAAAGAAAATATGATTATTCCATTTAAACATGAGAATATAAGATGAATGCCTACGTGAGGTACTAGAAGAGGTGCCGGTTGGAAAGCCTGCTGGTTTGACCCCGGAGCATTCCCCAGGGTGAAGGTTTGACTGTTGTAGTTGATCTTCTGGTCGTGTCGTCACCACACTGGAGTACACAGGTGTTCTAGAGGTGGGTGTTACCTCAGTGACACGCTCAACGAGCTGGAGGGAGGGCGCAGGTGTCTTCAGTTTTTTATCAGTCGTATTATGTCAGGAGGAGAACTTTCCGCCGCCTGCATCTATCTATAGAATAATCATATTATTGATTATTAAACCTATAACAAACCCTCTTATATTCTGGTTTTTTTTCTTCATAGAAACACATTTAGTCAGTTATATCAATGTATTGTTGGAAGGCAAATACCAGTTTGGTGGGTGTTTATCATAGCTTTTCATAACACCTAGACGGAGTATTGATTTGTGATATGACGATGTATGATGGATTGGGGCAAGTTTTAACCCCACATGAACCACACCCCAACGTCCCATCAGGCTCAACGAAAAATATCTTGTAAATATGGGAGAAAACGGAGGGTACTTGACGGAAACTGTACCTGGTGGAACGAAAGGAAGAAATATCGCGTAATTTGAGAAGGTTGACTTTTTAAAGAAAGACCTTACATGCATAGGAGTTGGATTCGCTCGGGCAAAAATACCGTTTACATCTAACTCTAGCTGGCTACCCTGGATTTATTTTAGCATCTTCTGGCATAAAAATATAAGGGAAGACGACATGGGAATAAAACTTTGTATGGACAGTCCGTCCGGCGTATGCTTAGGGGAGGGGGTGTGGAAAAGAGTGGTGCTACTGCTTGGGAAAGGATGTGGGAAGCACGGGGGTAGGGTGAGGGGTTGGGTTGAGGACGACCTTTTAAGACTCTTATAACGCAGGAGGCGGACGACCACCTGCGTCACATGTACTCCAAGAGGCCACACGCAGAGCACCAGCAACCGCACTGCAGATGGGTTTATCACTGAGCAACTTGGGATTACGCTGGTTCCCTGCCTGAGGCACCCACTGAGTCATTTAACCTACCACTGAGCGGAGAATTGCTGGTGCTTGATTGATACTCGTTGGAATAGCTAAAAATAATGTTCTGCGTGGGAAACGTCCTTAACAGAGGAGCGGAGATTAATACGCGGTCTGCTACCCTGGGAAGTGAGCGCCGAGATATGGGATCACGTGGCTATTATCAGGTAACCCACCTGAGGCCCCAGGTGTGGGATCTAAGCATCGCCACGCTCACAGGCCGACCGTACCACACCTGTCCCCGGTAAGATACCCCTCCCCGAACCTGTGAACACCTGTAAGGTCACCCCTTTCACACCCAATTACGTAAACGTCAGGGTACATCACACCCCGACCACACTCTCATATAAATGTACTGCCTCAAACAATACTTGACCTGTTTTACATTTCGTTCACCCCTATGTACCACTTCTTTTGTACTTTGAAACTAATTTTTTGGGTATTTTATCTTTCGACTGTATAGGGGACATAGTTATTCACATACGAAATCCGCAGCCCTCCGGGCGCACTGGAACTCCCCCATTTTCCCGGCAGATCGTTTGTTCCGATTGCCATGCAAGCGGGACGAAGGATCTGCTGGGAGACCGGAACTCCCACGTAAGGTATGTACCCAGGGTGTGATCTGTGCCCTTAATATAAATAGTATAAGTGGGGTTTTGAGGTTCCCCGTTGTGAATAGTCACCATTTGTAATATATATGTATTTTTTAATACATTTTTCATTGAAATTATTCCTCACAAAAAATCCATATCACACCCGTTCTAATTTGGGGTCCACACTTATAGGGCAGATAGGTAATGTTTCCTGGGCACCACCATTTTGACCCCCAAGTAAGTGTTCTTCCCCCATAGATGTAGGGAAGTCGGTGTTCTTCACTAATTGAGGTATGGTCCCTATACACCCTCAGGGTCCCCTGGGACGTTAAATCACAAACAAACAAACTAGTGGAGGTGAAAAAGAAAACGTTCTTCACTATTGGAGGTGAAAAGAAAACGAGTGATAACATGTCACTAATCCAGCCTTTCTCACATATGTGTATATAACTTTCTATGTCTGAGAATCAACTGAAAGTCATCCTGCTCTTGGATGGGTGTAGAGAGGCAAATGAGACATGGCAAAAGTTTGAAAGTAAGTTTTGATAATGATTTAGATGATGCCTATCTTGCATCGATCTCAGAATCTGTCGCCTGTCCTTGTTACCAGCCTCCCGTTGACAAGCAACTTGTTGGGTTCGAGTGATTTGGTCGCAAACATCTATTGTTGTGACAGATTGCTGACCTGTAATTTGAGGATTTCCTGAATGTACTTTATAAATTGAAACCTATCCTTTGATTTTATTATCATATTGTGTGAGCCTATCCTCTACAACATAGCTTGCATCACTGTTAGAAATTATCTCCAATATATCCATGGGTCTTATTTCTCATCTTATACAAACTGTAACTGATGAGAATTTTAGAACATTGCATCCTTATTTCCTATTTAACCCTTCATACATGTCCAGTATTCTCATTTATAACCGAAACCAACAATAGTCTATCAGTGGTAAAATCAAATTGGTTAATATGGTTATTATTTTCAACATGATTTCGTTTAAGTAATTATATAGAACGTCCTGACCATGCTGTACAAGTCACAGAAAGAGATGGTAATTTACGGTTTGTACGGACTGAGGCGTTTACGCCGAGTTCCATATAAACGGTAAATTATCATCGAGTTCTGTGACTTGTACAAGCATGGTTGGACGTTATATATTTACTATATACCCTAAATTTAAAAAAATCTATTTCATTTTGCTTAACAACCAATATTTTAATAAACGTGTATGGGAAGGTAGTCCGTATTTTCCTGTACGGACCACTGGTCCGTACAGTATTTTTACGTCATATGCCGAAACGGTGCATATTTACAGTATATACGGCATGGATATATAGTAATAGACTGGAAAGACAACGATGATACTGTGTTCAGAAATCCAAGGATGTAATATGTTGTGAAATAAGATGCACAGGACGTTAAGGGATCATGTAGGCCTACATGCTGCTTTGGGACCATACCGTCCTGGTGTTGAGTGAGTCCTACTTTCGTGACAGTTCCATTCACACTTAAGTAGTGCCAGTGTCCGGGAGTTGGTTGCGTTGACATTGTTGTTATCTGCTAGCACACCATGTGATCTGTGCCATGAAGTACCGGTCATGGTTCCTGCATTATCTCCATATCAGCTATGCACCTATCATATCAATAATTGTTACCGATTGCCACACCATGTGAAACGTGCTCAAGTATATCAAAGCACTCCTTAAAGAGCCAGTATACGTACTGATGTCTTGACCCTGTTCATACACTATTCTGGTCCATGATTACGTTCTAGAGCTGTGTATGGCAAGTGTGAATTGGTACTACAGTTTTTAGACTGCTATGCATTTTTTCAGTGAAAGCATATGCAAGACTATCAAGATTACAAATTTCCAATAAAGGAAAAGCTAGAATACGTTATATTGTTAGTTGCTCTAGAAAGGGTGGTCAAACCCACCATGTCCACAGCTTTTGGGGACCGCCCTTTCAATTAAAGTCTGTGACGAGGGCAGGAAATTGAGCAAATGTTAGATATTACATGTAGAATAAGGATTGGTCACTTACACAATACTCACGATATCGACAGAAATAGATGTACAAAAAGTTTACTAGTGTTTTGTATATATCATTTGTTTTTGAACGTGGGACACGCTCAGATATGCTGCCTTGGTTAAGGAGAGGTGACTTTCAACACTATCCCTTCCCTATCTGTCACCATTGTCACATTGGTAAGACGCAGAGGGCCAGTGTCTTTGTGTCATAGGGGACCATGACCAATCAGTGCAGACCAAACTACCTCATTTGCCCACTGGTACTTGACGTACTTGGACCTTACAAAGCCGGTCATAGAAGTGGCTAGTTTGCTATTCCCAGGTGGGTTACAGCAAATGATCCGCAGAGGGATTTCTAATAATTCCATGTTCGCTCATTATTGACGAACATGCCATTTGTTCCTTGTTTGCAAAGGCACCTTTTGACATTAGAATACAGTAAATAATGTTATTATACACGTACTACCCGCTGGTAGGGATGCAGTATAAATAATGTTCGGGCACACTGAGACGTAGTGAATAGGCTATGAATTGATTATTTAAAAAGTGAATAAAATGGGTTTTTAGGGACGTATTACATGTAATACAAAATACTTCGAACAGCTATTCATTAGTAACAACGTTTTCTAATAATGAGATATCCTGCTTCCCTTGGAGTCGCCATGCTAGGGCTGTAAGCGTAAACATGAACGCATTTTGATTTTCTTATTATTACTCTCCTTACTTTATTTATCAGTAAAAACTATATTCCATTCCCATCAGAGGCTTTCTACACGTCTCTGACTATTATAATGGGCTTCATTAATCGTCCAATTATGGTTAGGTTGGAGCCCTAAAGACATGAGCCACCGATAGTATATGGTATTCCTTGCATGATACACGCACCAGGATGCTGTTACTACTGCACGCCATTCTGATTATTTTCGGTTGTATTTAGAAAGGGTATATTTATGCCAGCTTCATGAATGAAGATAGGATAGGAGGCAGCAAAAACACCTCTCACACAGCCAGGAAAAAAGCCCCATGAATGAAGAGCACCTAGCATAAAAGTGCCAAATGTACAGTAGTTAAAACGTATCTACTGTTTTACTAATAACAGTCATGTTACAGAACCTTTTACCTGTTCACATTTTGAGAAGGAATATTGCAGTTATGAACGACAGGTGAGCGGTTGGTCATTGGTCTTTCAGAGCGAGGTTACTGAATATCTGCAGTGTGTAAATTTTCATGCGCGAAAATGCTTACCAGGAAGAGGAACCAAAAGCAATCTGAGCGTGTGGCACGCCCACAAGAACAATGTGAAAGACATTAACTGTTTGGCAATAGTTGTTTGCTCAGAAGGCTTTTCATAGTTTGACCTGGTAAGTGATCGCTTTGTAAATAGATTTATATGACGTAATGATAGGTGTATTGCTAATCGCAATATGGAAATAAAGTAACACAGGGCTGTCTAATAGATACTGTATTTGTTGTGTTTTTACAACTACCACTGTCCAATTATACCTGCAAATGGTATGTTTGTTATTGATGAGTGTGCATGCAATTATAAATAGATAACAATTCAAATGTTTGACTTACATTCAGTCTGTGGATCGTTTTCTGTAACCCACTTGCACCCAGTCAACTTGCCATTTCTGCAACTGTCTAGGATCCAAACATATCAAGCACCAGTGGGTCATGAGGTATTTTGGTCTTGAGTGATTGGTCATGGTCAGCTGGGCATGCATCTAAGACCCTGAGATACTGGCACCTTTCTCCTTTTCAATATTACAGTAAATAGCACGCAGATAGTGAAGGGATATCTTTTGTCAGCAAGGCGGAAGTCTATGTGACCACTCTAACCTTTATACCACATATAGCATGCTCTAAAAAGTAACTGCGCTTAGAGGTTGTTATTACTTAAACCGGATCCCCGCGGTGACTTTTGATAATACCAATATCCAATATCACCTGTCTATATGAGCTTCACCAGGGGCGGTGATTGTCGCACTATTTAGACTGTGACATTTGCACCTGAATCGCGTCGTATCACGTTCTAAAACCTTTAGTTTGGCTCGGCCATGCAGAGATATAATGATACCTCCTATTTTATGGTTCTATCAGCAGGTAGACCTACATTTTTAGAGGATTACCACATGCTTTGTAACTCAAAAACACTTGATTAAAACTGTTTTCACGACAGAGACCAAGACTGGGAAGAGTTGTCCCATTCTTGCGTGATCCTGTATCTGTAGTTCTCGTAAGAGAGTAGTACGTTACATCAGCTCAATATTTTAATTGTTTTTTGCACGATGTCATTTACCCTTTATTTTGTCCTGATTCTATGGAAGACCAGGGGGAGATTTGGTCGTAAAATAAGTTTGCCATCCTCGCATGTTTTGTAAAGTTTTTCTATTGCACTCATGCGATCTGAGTAAACAGTAGACTTGCGTTATAGTAAACATATTCTAAAATATCAAACCTCAACCGCCTGTTTAAAAATGATGCTTGGGTAAAAAGATGCTCGTTATGCGAGTATTTGGCATCGGGGAGCTTTAAGACTGTGCTGTCGTGTTGGCGTCTAAGCTACCAAAACACAAGCTCTAAAACACCCCTTCTTGAGTTCAGTGCTCAGACCAGGCTCACTTTTACTGTACATTTGTATTATGATTATGATAATACGGAGACTGTACTAACGGTGTTCCCCATCCGAATTTATACGTTGTAAAGGCAAAATAGTTCCGCTGTCACATTCCAGAGATAAGTGCTCTTAATCTAAGCATTTAAGTCTCTAATCTGAGTTTAGTCAATCACAGTTGAAACGTCGACATGGAAATCGTTTGGCAAAGTTAAACATTTCATATACTGGATAATATCCTGAAGAGTAGTACAATACATGTATACCTATACTAAATGGCCTCGCTCGAATGTGAAGTGCCTCCCCAAAATAAGACCAGTCTTCGGG
Organism: Alentia gelatinosa; assembly: GCA_950022655.1. Classification (NCBI taxonomy): domain Eukaryota; kingdom Metazoa; phylum Annelida; class Polychaeta; order Phyllodocida; family Polynoidae; genus Alentia; species Alentia gelatinosa. The sequence goes on from OX465584.1 coordinate 38,056,412, forward strand.
TCTACTGAGGGCTGCTTGGGGAAGGGCAGCAGGGACAGGGACCACGAAGAAGCGCAGCTCACTGCCGTGGGAAGTACCCGCAATTGATTGCCTGGTGATTTAGTGCGCCGTTGTGAGGGCATGCGGCGCCAGCACTGACCCCTGTTCGCCTTAGAGGCTTGGGCGCCAATCCTGTTAGAGATAAGAGTGATAAGACTGTGCGGCGAGCTTCTCCCAGCCCCCAGACAGGATTTGCCCATTTGCAGCCGCCCTATGGAGGAGCGGCTCCAGCACTGGGAGAGGCTGGCGAGTAGCTCGGTGGTCCTACACAGCAGGTTGCTGGACGGTCAATGACTGCTGGGCCAGACCCAGACGGTACTTGACCCGAGGGACATTCCCGCACGAAACTCTAGAAAACCTGCAAGCATTAACTCGCAGGATTAGATCAAGATCAAGATAATGGGATCAGCTTTCGAAATTCCACGACTCAAGATGCTTGAGTGTGATTGATTTGATGTCTCAAGGCTTTCACAGCTGAAAATGTGAATGAATAAATGTCACAAGATTTATTCATATTTGTTGTTATTAACACAATAGAACAATACATTACCGAAATACATTAACTCATTAGCGGTATCTGCAAGATATACCTTACACAGGTTTTATGTCGACCGATTGAGTTTTATATCAGCAGCAATATGCACAAGAGGGTGTCAGTTTGATGGAAGAAATGGGTTACAGTAAAGGCACTTTCCAAAACATGAAAAAGAAGGAAAACAGATTTTTTCAGACGAGTACAACATGGGAGGCAGAATATCTGCAATCTATGGATCTCCGTTATAATCACCCTATTACTAAGTTGCGAGAAGGAAAAGCAGATTTATTTGTCATTGTATTCTATAGTTATTGCTGCCCTCTCTCCCCTATCTTGTAGATGGTATTGGATACTAACCATTGTCAATAAATATCATACAGCATCATGTGGTTTTCCTATTAACGCTTAGACAGCCAGTCTTACGCATGCTTACCAGAAGCTCTCACTTGGTGGTCAATGACGATCTATTTCCTTGGCTTAGCCCCATTACCAGTACCTTTATAGGAGTCTAAGAAAAAAATTATGTTTATGATTTGACGCAGGCATGGATTAGCGACTGCTTAACAATGTTAGATTAGGTGCGTGCCATGTTGTGAGAGACGCAATATAGATATGATGCGAGTCCTCCTTCCGAAGCACATCTACTCGTTTAATTCATGGACGCAAGCGGAATGCGTAGGCACTAATATCTGTGACTTGCACAGGCGCGTTGCCTCACTTCCGGGCAGGCCCGTCCTCCACAGGCTGCTGGTTGACGTGGGTCTGACGTAGTCCCTTTTCAGCATCTCGCCGAGACGGAGCAGCATTCCAGTACTGACGTCACATCCTTTGATGCTAGTTGAGGTCACGTGACTCTGGGCAGGCGTCTGCTGTCAGTTGTGGCGCTGAGGCGGACGGGCTGTCGACCATCAGCCTCAGGATTGTTTGACAGTAGGGGAATATGATATTTATAAGAAGGCATGGGATGTAATAGAATAGTAATGGTTCTCTTTTTGGCAGATCAAACATTGGTTCTTGACAGCCCCATTATGTCTCCTCTGCTGGAGGTGTTTTTGAAATAGGATTCCAGTCAGGTAGACCTAGACTGAAATGTGTGTTTCTGGTTGTGTTTCTGGGACGTATTATAAAAATATTGTTGGAAATATGTGTTTTTTCTGCAGTCCTATACCTTTGACCGCTAGTGGGATCTGGCTGTCGAGAAAGATCACATTAAGGGTACATGTTAATCCAAGACTATAGCATGCTTTAATGCAGTTTCAGCTACGTGCGATATCTAGACCCACGCACATGGAAGAGTATACAGCTTTAATGTATTTCTTTACAAAGCGCGACGCGATTGAGATGTTATTTTCTCCTTTAAAGGAATTAATGTATATATACATGATCGTATTTAAAAATAGTCCACGGTATACATGGGCAATTAAAGTCTTCATACTACAAGTGTTCAAACATCAATTAGATATATATATATATATATATATATATATATATATATAGAATGCCGAGGGTTATTGTCGTTAAACTTGGCATCATAAACCATATACATATTTGGGTCATTTGTGCTATGGTCAGTAAGAATTGTATTGTATTTGTTTGTACTAGTTACAGCGTGTGACTGTAGACCAATTGCCATGAGCAGTGATGTACAGAGATAGATTTGAGTTCTTTGGACAAACTGCAAATTGCAGAGGACAGGAGGTAATCTCTACTTTATGGATTCCCACCTGGTGGTTGGGATGCGTGTTGTCGCACGTGTCAGATCGGACGTGAGGTGCCCCCGCACCTTGTTGGTGGTGCCCTCTGGTGGTGGCAGGTCGCACATGGCGGGGTCGGTGACTTGTAAGCGGTGGTTGTGAGACCCGGCCGCTGGTCACCTCGTCTGTGAAGTCGGCGCGGAGTACGGAGCGGGGACTGACAGCCACGGCAGAAGAGTGACGGTAGGCCGGGAGTGGTGGCCTGTGCAGACAGGTATTGGTGAAGAGAAATTGCCATTGCTAAAGTTAAGCGTACATAAATCTCTATCCAGTTCAATTCTGATTTCGTACCCATCTCTTCCTCGCAGATTTTCTCTTTAATTATCCGCCTAATACAAAGTGTCCAGAGTAGACCTGTGGGAAGTCTGTATGGGGATACCAAGCGCATACGGATATTTTGTATGCTCTGGGCTGCAAAAACATGGTGTGCATGAAAATATAGTGTATAACTAAAGTTAACTCAAATCGCCACCAGTTGGATACAGTTGGCTAATAAATACAATATATACACTGGTCTCAGATAAAAGCGGTTGTATGCTCCTGGGAGTTGACCCTAAGCAATATCCTCCCATGCGCTCGGATATTACTACGCGTCAACTCTTCTGAGCATAAGGCCGCTAATATCTAAAAAAAAGTTAATATTGTGTATACATCCCATTACCCCCCTTTATTTTCCCTTATAATCCCTTCACTCCCGTCTGACTATACTCGTTCTCTCTATCCACTCTATTTAGTGAAAATATATACGCAACTCATAAAGATCGCTTAGAACACTGGTGGTAGCCAATGCGAATCTATGATTCTATTTAGACTTATCTGGTTAGGCAGTACTCCTTTAAGAAGGAATCTATGTTTCAATGTGTGATAGGTATAGATGGCGAGGGAAGCGGTTAGGGGAAGCGACAGAGCTTATCTCATTGGGATGCTTCCCGCCTGAAGATATTTCCCTTCTCCTAATGTACGACCGTCACTTTTTGTCACCCAACCCTGCACTCGCCAAGCACTATTAGCCTAATCACACGCCCGTTTCCCTTCATCCCGGCACAGTATACGGTCTAGCTTCCGCTTGGAGAATGGGGCTTCTCAGATCGAGGCGCTACCAGCTTCGCGGAGGACACGCCTCGCCCCCTGGTGGTGAGAGGCTCAAATGTTACCCATTGCGCTGCCCCCGCCCCATCCTCTCTCCACCACCATTACAGCCTATTCACACAGCCCTGTCGCAGAGACCACACGGTGCAACAGCGCGTGCAGGCAGAGGGGGAGGGCGCCTGCACGTATATCTAAGAGACTATTTTTACCTTCACGTCACTGGCGTCATCCCTTAATCGCCAAGGCTTAAAGAAGAAAAAATAAACCCTGACCATTTCAACCTTGTCGCTGCTCTCTTGGCATTCGAGGTCCCCAATCTAAGCGGCACCGACCAGAATTACCCTCATATCGATTCTATTGGCGTGCCTCATTAGATTTCGTCGGGTAGTGAGGGGAGTTGCCAATTTAATCGAACCCAGTGGAGCGAGAGAGGAAAATAAGTTGTCCCCTTTCCGGTGTTGGCACAGGTTTAAGCTAGCGTTATGAACGAGTTCAGGACGGGTGATTGATATCAGGACCCATATTACCTGTTGGCTTAATTAAATCACTGTGTGAGAGAGGGATTGGAGTCTTTCAGCCGTAAATACAAATATTTTCAAACTAATTGAATTCACATCAAGGTTTTTCCTATATGCCAAATGCCTCCAGTCATTCCCGAGCTAAGAAAACTTGCCGAGTGTTTTCAGTGCAAGCGTTTTTGTTCCAATATGATAAGAGAAAAATAAAAACGTGACGCCTCAAACCACTCTCTGGGAAAACAACATGGTGTCTCGTGGCTTATCCGTGTTTTTCAGCTACATTTAATCACGAATATCCCAAACATAATAGAAAGTCTGTAGGATATAGTATATAGGAGGTTATAACAACCAAGAGGCCTCAAATTTGAAATTAGGCGACTTTTATTTCTAATACCGTATCTGTATGAAAGTATGGTGAATATTCAGATGAACGATAAATTCTCATTTCCGAGATAACGCTAATTTCTGTAACCAAGTTGTATTAGACAATCATAGAAACCATCATATCTTATCTATTAGGTTTCAATTCATATACTACTTATTAGGAATTACGGCTCTTCAATGCAGTGGCTCGGCCGAAGCCATATAATTATATTCCCAGTAGAGGCTTATCTCTAATAAGTAGTGTATGAAAAGTAGCATATCACTCAGGTAACATACGAGATCCGTTCTGGCACACGGCAGATGTTGCCAGGGAGGGGTGATTTATTTTGTCTGCATTATATTTCTCTCTTGTCATCCTCATTTCATAGATTTTTTTCTGCTACATCGCAGCCATGATATATTCAGAGTATTTAAGTCCTTTGTTTTAGTGCACATGTGAATAAATACATATATACTTGTATGTACATGTGTATATACAAAGTATTACACTTAGTCAATGTTAAAGGATTGATTTTTAAGGAAAACACATGTCAATAGACGTATATCTTATCGTAGATAGACTTAGTACTTTAAGTGTTCATCAGCCTCAGCATGAAATTAGACTGTTCAGTAGTACTGTCAGACGTTTTCTCAAAGTCCACATCATTTTTTAGTCTTCTCTCCGCACTATGCAGACAGAGGGGAATCACACGGCATTTTCATATTGGCTGTGTCCCCGTGTATGGTCAGAGGGTGTGACGCATGTAATTGGCTGGGTGTGAACATTGCCAGTGACTGGATGTGACACGTGTATAATGCTGGTGGATGAATGTCGGCCAGTGTGACGTATTGCGTCAAACAAGGCGTGAACGCCACCCACCACCTGACCGCACCCCCTCTACCGGCAACGTTCGTAAATAACCAGTAGGGTGTTGCGCCGCGTGCAGTTTACACCTCATACTGTCACTGAAAATGTATTTATGATCTTAGCACATGTCGATGAAAAAATATCGTTTTTTTCTTTCATGAAGATTTGATGATTTACTCTGCGTCCTATTCCCGTTCAGTATCAATATCAATGTATGTGTGATCTGGTAATTTCTCCTAATGAAATTTGCACATTGCATGTAAGATTGTACCTCCTACACCATGGTCAAACCTAATAGCCATTTGTTGCTTCAATGCAAAATATGCCGTTATGATTGTTACCACAAGAGCTCACTAGCGGGACTGAATTTTGTAATAAAACAGAATGCAAATCAAGTAAAACTTGCGATAAGGGTTTTTTGTAATCTCCCGAGATAAGGCGCTTCCTAGATGGACTGCAAGGCCCCTTTAAGACTGATCAAACGCAGGCAGTTTGCGAAAGCGGCCGATAGAGGGCAGTATTGGGAGTAGTCGGCGGGCAGCCCGCCAGGTGGGGCGACGACCGCCGGGAGCGGGGATCGGGGCGCGGCGGATAATTGGGCATCAGGACCCAAAGGTGATGCTGGTGAGGGTTATTGGGTGTGAAGCAGCTCTTTAGGGGCCTGTGCCATAAGCCCCAGTGCAAGTTGCAATCAGCGCTCTGAGTTTGCTACAAGGACCTCCCAGCATCAAACAAGAAAAAAACCCTATCAAAATATGGATATTCTAAATCCTCTTAAAAATAATGTAATATGTGTTTCGTGTCGCTGATACTGAACACGTTCTAAACCTCATAGGGGATGTAAGCTGATATTGATTTAATTCGAAAGATTTCAATTCCAATTTGCGACGTATTCTCTTGAGCTATTTTTGCGTCTGTTGGTGATACAGTACTGTAAGAAAGTAGCCGAGTCATTGCCACGCCCAGCCAAAGCGGTGGGAGTCTCAGTGTAGTTCAATGCACACCTTCCCGTAGAGGAATTCTCCTAATTCCAAAATAACGACCTTGGGTAACGGGTCGACCTACTCACTGAGAGTTCAGTATTGGCCTGGCTTCTTACCGTCTTGTCTTTTGGCATTTCTGACCTACGAGTAGTGCCTTTTAATTCATTTCCAAGGCATTTCTCATATACAAAATCATCGGAGTATGAATAGGTGAAATGGAACAAGACCTTTCTTCAGAAAATCAAATAAAAGTTATACATATTAGCCTGCTGGGCGTTTTACGTGCTTGGCAGGACACTATGATAATAGTCATTAGTATTGAACTATCATGACCCTAAAAGCCAATTGACTGGTTGGCTTGGTGCAAAATGGGTTCCAGCAATGACCCACTGACTGGGCAACATCCAAACCTTTTAATTGTTTACGTTTGGAATTCCACACCTATTTATCAATGTTAGCTCAGTGCCGAGTGGTTAAGGCACTTGACTTGTAATCCAAAGGTTGTGCGTTCGGATCTCACTCCAGTCACCTTTCTCCTTCGTCCCCAGCAGCGGTAGATTTACTGCTATACCAAAGGCCAATCCTTCTCATGGCATGTCTATGTGGTGTGTGAAGTAAAAGATCTTTCACCTCGGTGAATGTGTAGGGGTGAAATTTCTGCCTGTCCTCATCTCATAGATTCGATTACCACCCTTGTGGTGTGAAACCCGCGAGAAAAGATGAACCATGAGTTAGTCCCTACATACCCTCAGGGTCCCCTGGGATGTTAAATATACATGTACAAACAAATATAATTAGTCATTTCGCCTTTTACCTTAAACAATGTTCCCTTTATGCTAAACCTTCTAATAGATTGCAGCCAAGGTGGGTGTTTTATGTCCGTTAAACTACCAAAACAAACAATTATGTCCCTAATGAGTCACCAAAAGACCATAACTTCAATGATGAGCCCTGAGGAGCATTTCCATTTACCCGATTTCTAGGATTTCCATTAACCTGTATTTGTAGGAGGAATATTTAGAGTTGCCCTCTAACTCGATAACTGCATGTGCTATTTTGAAAATGTCTTATCTAAGCACTAGTGCCGTAGATTCTGACTATTTTTTCTCAGGTCGCCATGGTAAAGATGATATCCCAGAAATGGGATGGTCATACTAACATCCATATTAAGAAGGTCTTCCACTGAGCAACCACCGACACTATCTCCATTAAGATATTGTCATGCAGAAATATGTGGGTAGAAAGAAACGTGGCATTTCTGCACATCAGTGTGAGTAAGAGCTTGTTGCTGTCAGAATTTTTTTATTACATGTCATGACTGAGAGCGATGTAGTCTCATTATTTCTTAGTTATGTGGCCTATTTTAGAATCACTTTTGATATTCTTACTGGAACATGAGTACATATGTACACACGTCTATAAGAAAGGGAAGCATTTGCCTGATGTGTCAGTCATGAAAATATCCTTCAGAAAAGGATTATCATTCATCCATTTTTATGTTTCACATGTGGCGATAGTGTAATGCAAAGTCGTCCCAAATAAGAGAATTTTGTCTCAATAGACAGAGGATGCGTACCGCATGTTTGCCTTGTAGATTTCTGACTCGGAGCTTATTGACAAGAAGGTTATCAGACAAGCACCCATCCCTAGGGAAAGCTTTCAGGTAATCAGAAGGGAGTCAAACCTAAGCAAGGAGAATGAACCAAATTTGTCGAGTCGGATCAAGGGCGAAGGGTAATTCCGTTGCCATGGCGACACTTTTGTGCTGGAAAAGGCCATTTGCACATGAACGTATTGCCAATTCCTGTTAATTATTTCAGTCGAGCTTCGAGACTTTTTACGCTATGGGCGCTAACCACCGCCATTAGCTATAGGACATGTTCCCGAGAAGGCTATAAAATGCCCATGGATTCGAATGGGTGAAAGGTTCAAGACTTGCATTAACTGTGATACATATCATCTAATACTGGATTCCATACCCGTGATAAAGACTTCTGATTTACTTTAACGTGTAATTGATATATTTGACTTTGCCGTTAATTCATTTACATGAGTACAACGTGAAAAACGGAATATTGTTTCATAGAAAGTGAACCAGTCAATAAATTGTACATTCCTCTTTAACGTTATTTAGGTTTGCCCTATAAGTAGATCTATATATGTTCTTGTAAATGAAAGTCATACACATGGCGATGTCTTTTAAAATTCATTTTTGTTATGTGATTGAGAGTTGAATACAAAACAACCACTTGTCCTTCGGATGATGGTGGTTAGGCTTAAATGGTCATGAATTGATACAGTAGAAGTAGAACCTACGTTTCGACACTATTTTGTCTTCATCAGGGTCATCATTTTTTCTATTATTGAACAATCCATTTTGGCGTACAGTCCACCAGTTCTTCCAACGGTAGTACAAGTTCTAAAAGGTTTAAGTATGCATAGTATAGCTATGGATAGACAATGAAACCGAATGCCTACAGTACCAAGTTACCATTACTACATTTGTCTTCAATTTGTTGCTAAACAAAATGCACTCAAGTTATTTCAAAAGCCATTATCTAATCTAAAACCCGCACTTGTCTCGTTTAAAAGAACTGATGGTATCTGTTATTACAAACCGTAAAAAGGAATAAGCACCCGCGATTCTGATAGAGCACATATAGACACAAACACAGAAAGCGATGAGTTCGATTATTTTTTGATGATAACAATACTTTGAATAACAGCTCTGCAATGGTACATGACAAGGATATCAGGCTGTGATACGTTCTAGACGTCTACTTTTCGCAACTGATATAAACTAAGATATCAAATAGATCTCTCCATTTTACCGAATAATTTAACTGTCGTGTGCCACTCCTCAACTCGGATTTATTCTTCATCCATCAGTTAACGAACTGTAAAACCCGACGGAAAAGTAATCTTCTCAGTTGTATTAAATGTAATTTTGTTAGTGCGTTATTCTTTTTTTAGCCCCCTGTCTGTAAATGGAAGATTAAATCGGTGAGTGGAAATGCGAACTGCTGGTATTCGTGCGCCGTTTCACAATACAGCTCAGGTTCTGGGCAAGCCAGATGGTCCTAGATATAATCTAGATCAGTGGAAGGGAAAAGTGACGAACTAGCACCAAGAGTTAGGTTTCCTATAACATGGAAGTAAAATGATCGCCTCGATAACCATGGACGAGATCATTATTACAAATTACCTTGTTCGTTTCCTTCATTGTTGTTAGTAAAATTATCAATAAGCCATTTTTAAGAATGTATTCTATTTAAATTTATTTCCAACCCCTGATTTAAACATCAGGGAAAGAAAACATATTCAATCACATTAGAATTCAATTTTCGCTTTTATATGAGTGTGCACATGTTAATTTATTTCTCTGTAAAACTAGGACCTTTATAAGTTATTGTTGTCCTAACAGATTGAATGTTAAAGGTGATAAAATCAGTAGAAGCATATTCTAGAAGGTTACGGGAGAACTCAACCGTTTATACTTAGAGGACTCAAACGTCGAATTTATTTTGGCCCGGTTTGGGAAGAACATCGGGTTAGGTAGGTTTAGGGTTAGGGTAGGGATCGGGAAGGTTTAGGGTTAGGGTAGGATGGGGTAGGATTTAAGGTTTAGGGGGAGATTTAGGGATGGGGGAAGGTTTAGGGTTACGGTAGGGTGAGATAAGGATTAGGGTTAGGGGATAGGTAGGGTGAGGTAAGGTTTAGGATTAGGGGATGGGTTAGCGTGGTTTTGTTCCCCTAGAAGTCCTATCTCTAAGCCAAGATATCATACGTCCTACCAAGTATAGTATTTATCCGTGTTTCTATTAATAAACACATTCGGTATCGGTATATTTCAAACTGATCGAGTTGGTAACGGGCCGAGTTCATCTACCGGGTCGAATTGTTATGGGTCGAGAAAATCCCGGGTCGAGTTCGCCAGTATTCCTCCAGAAGCCCGGCAGCAACCATAAGTCTAAATCAGTTCAACAGGAAATGTTAGGGGGCGCCACCTCGATAGTCAACCGTAGGCCACTGAAAGTCTTTCCGACCGAACACCATATGATGCATCAGTGTATCACCCATTGAGGTCATTTTGTGTTTTAAGGTGCGTTGTCTCGTTACGCGGCCGCTCGGACAAGCATGGCTGAGTCCGGCCTTACACCTATAGGGTACTCTGCAATCACAGCTTCAGTTTGAACGCTGGGTGTGATTGCAAGACTGCTGTCTTTTTGAAAGATATGAAAATCTGGAACAAACTTCGATATTGTATCAATGAGTCTGGTCTGTCTAAACTTTATTGAATTGATAATTGACTCGGTTATTCCATAGATAAAGATAGGCATATGATGGCCAAGCCTGCTAATGTGTTATTCTGCAGACTTCTGAGGTGTTTCTGTGTTATCTAAATCATATCTATCCGGGATAATAGTCATATGTCAACCCACCAAATTAGAGCTGCAATTCCATAGAATATGACGACAATGCTATTCTTTCTCTGTAGATAATATAAAGGGTATTATAAGTAAACGTATTACGCTCATATACTCAGTCATTCAAAGCTAAAGAATGCTGCCAGGTGTGTTTGGCTTCAGGCATTGCATAGCCATGCAGATACGCTGTTGTTTTTCATTTCAACAAATGTACTTCAAGGGTGGTCTTCCATTTGTAGTTGGTATAAGTTACATCTAGATTCCACTTTGTTTCTTATGAATACCGACAGTGCATTTGGTATTGCCGTATATACAGACTGCAGATATATAATCATATATATATAAATGTATGTTGAAGAATACAAAATACGAATATTCGATGTCATAACTTTAAGGTGGCGCCTTCTCTCTCGCAGGCGGGTGCGGCGCCCGTGGGCGGCGACGATGACCACCAACCCGGCCATCGAGGCCAGCGACATGCTCGCCGCCGCACTGGAGCAGATGGACGACATCCTCGCCGGTAAGTCCCGCTACGACCACGGCCTCCGCCCCCGAGTCAACCCCCGGGACAGGGGCCCGTGTAGACCTGCCCAAGACTTTGATTACGAATACTCTTTGAATAATTAGATAAAGGTATGAGGAAATACATTTACAATATGTAGCCATTCTCTGGTAGGTCTACGAATCCCCGCGTGGAGGGGTGAGGTAGGTTGAGGGCTGGTCATGTGATGCAGGGACTGGAGCAGTCTAGCATCTTCGCACAACAGGGGCCGTCCATACATGATGTCATGCAGCAAGGGGGCAGTCTCTATGAGTAACAATGATAAGGGTTGCATGACAAAACATGACAAAGGGGGGAGGGGGTGTCAAAATGCCTAAAGATTGCATGATGTTATTTACGGACAGCCCCAAACAAGGCTCACATACGAGAACTATTTCTCGGAAATCCCTGTATCGATCGAAGCCATATGAATTGTTATTAGACGTGGGTATAGTATCAACGTAGGGTTTTGTATTTTTTCGTTCAGTTGCAGATTTCCTTGGTTGGAAAATGTCCGGTATTGGAAATCTCTTTACTTAGTATCAATGTAGAGTTATATCCTGTTACATTGCAGCTGTGATCCTCGTCCTGTCAGATGTTTCGTCTTTTTTGTGGATGAATTTATAAACAATGAAGCATGGTACGACTGGTGTGGAATATTTTGATGTAAAATAATCAGTCCAATACTAAACACCCATGATGAAATGAAGTTGTTACTGCAGTATGTCGTGCTCTTTACCTGAATATTAAAACTTAGCTATATCTTACTTTATTCTTGTTGAGAAGGTTTGGGGTAATCCATCAATGACATTATTCACAGACAGGAGAATACTTAACACATAACTCAAAAATAGCCTTTCTAACATTTGTAGTTTCAGTAGCCATTTTCAGTAGCCATGTGTGACAGACTTGATCAGTACTTAGAAGCATAAGCATTGCTACCAGAGAGGGAGAGATAATTCCGGGAACATGTGTACCTCATTTATGGATGTCTCATTTCGTTACTAACCTGTATCTTAATTATTACAATAATGGATAGATAACCAAACTTCTAGACTTGAAAACACCCACATCGCTCTGTACTATGACGACATGAAAAAAATACCCTATAGAAAGGTATACAATCTACACTGCTCACACCTTATATGGGTATATCTGTTCTACATGTATTTTCCTTAATAACCTGGTAAAGTGGTCTATATTTTGAATTTTATTGTTCCAACCATCTCTGACTATTTCAGGGTGGAAAGGTAGGTCTATTTTCAAACGCAAGGTGGAGTTACTACCGGCAGAAGGGCTGTGTACTAACTGTGCTGACGTCATTTTCATATTTCACATGACGTCAATTTCGACACAGCCTTTTCACTTACTCCTAGCACAGACCGATCTTTTAATTTCCATCTAGAGTCAGAATACTAATGTGCATTATTGAATGCATTGCGAATGTGAATTCCTCACCTCACACGGACAGGGTACTCAAGGTACTTATTCCAAATGTACTTGACAAGGAGAGATAAGACTGTCTCCTCAAAGTATGGAAATTAGAAGATTCGGTACTGCAAGTATCAAGCGTTAATATCAAAAGTTAATTTGCTTCAAGTGTCACCATATAATGTTTTAAAAGTGAGCTTTCATTGTTTATCTTTCAAATACGCATGCACAATCATGAAATGAAATATTCTCAAGTAGAAAACGTTCATTTTATTCTAAGAGACTATATAACATAAATTTACAATAGACTTCACCTCCAAAATGGTCATCACGATCAGCGATGGTTACGCAAATCTGAGAATAGGATTGAACTCTTTCTTTTCCATAATACATCCCTAGCCTAATATGATTTTCCGTCCTTCTGAAGTACGTCCATCTTCATAAATAGAAACATAAACACTAAGCTGTAAGCCTATATATGTACACTCATTCTAACCAATAAAATATATCCCATTCATGTACATATAAAACCATTTATTTCTCAAATTTGATTCCAACTTGAGTTTCTCCCTTCCATTCAGCTTAATGACGACAGGTGGCAGCACTGACCGTGTAGCAGACTTTGTCATCTCACTGAGTGGTCATAGTTGTATAGGTCTACACCAAACCATACACCTGCTACTTGACAAACACAGTTCACCGTGTGGACAACGTCTGTGTCTAGTACCAGTTATTTCGCAAATTTCAAAAACATGCAAGCACATAGAATACTAAAGTGACCATTGTCTGTGTTGACTGTACGCCTGTGTTGTCCCAATATTTCGCCTGTAAGCATAGAGAATATAGCCATTGTGTTGGTCTATACGTTTGGGTTTTGTCCATTTCGTGTTTTGTAGCGCTTGTATTTCCCCCCACGTTTCTCATACAAATATGAAGGTACATTGCATAATGTTGTTTTATAGGTTTGCTTTCTGTTCTGGACGGATCGTCCACTGGACAAAAGCGATATTTATGCGAACTATCTATCGTACCGATGCTTCTCATATTTCATTGTATACGTAGGGGTCCATCATATCTGAGATTCCTTACTGAAAACTAAAAACAAAAACCAAACATGTTTTCACGATGTTTTCGCAGGCATCTGAGTGCAGTTTGGTATTAAATAAAGGGATCAATCCTAAAGCCTGAAAATTAAAACGAAATGTAGACCTCTGAACCTGCGTTTAACACTTCATATGACCAACAATACATTTGGTAGAAACAAACTCTCTAAGAAAGTATTTTATTTCCAGTCAGACAGGATTATATATCGGGCTTTACCGGTCTGTTTCCAAGCAGAGTTTATGGAATAATTAACCCATTGTATTCTGGAGTTGTGCGTGAAGAGCATTCTACCAGACCTTGCGGGCCTAAGTGAGGGTCAGAGATCATGACCAGGGTCGTTAGAAACTGGGTGAGCTGCAATCTCCAAACATATTTTCAATAATTGTTTGGCTGACATAAACCTCACAGGGGAACTAGGTCTGTGTGTGGAGAGTTTGAGTGGCTCCATGCGGGTGAAACGGGCAATATGTGATTATGTACCGTATGCGAGATGCTGAACGCCGAGGCGCATGTTCTATTTCATGAACATGGAAGGTACATTGTCTTTGCTATAGTCCATCTTCTACGGTCTCAAGTTTTAAAGATTGATCTAATAGCTAAGGCAACCTATGAGGCCGAGTTCTGTGAATAACGTCTACCTCATCGAGCCTTGTCTAATTTAAGAAATTGATACTTCACCATACATTAGTGTAGAAACCACGTCAAAAAGAAGTACTGTACCACATTCCGATGATGTCTCAATATGTTTCTTGTAACACTGCACAGGGTGCCGTACACAATATATACGGTAGTAGTACATAACTGGTACGTGCACGGGTATAGGATAGACTGTTACACCTGCAAACGTCACTTCTGAAGTACACCGTTATATATACATTACAAACACCACTGTTACAATATCACATTATACACGGAAATACTAACTTCGTAATAAGTTTTTACACCTTGAAAGGACATTTAATGAGAACACAAATACGGTATAGTAGGACTCTCTGATGCCAGGGGACAGTGGCATACTCTTTACTTCTATACATATTCCTGGAATCATCCATGATAAACTGTACTATGCTGCATAGAGACATCTGCACCTGTTGCTTATCAGATGGATATGATTTAAAATGCATTATGTGTCCACCTCAAATGTCTAGACCGGAATATATGAATCTGACCTGAACGCAGTCGGTGTGCGTTGGCAGCGATACCTTCAGAATCAGGTGTCACTGTGAACAAAAGATAATCAGCTATATAAACATAGGGATAAGCTGATAATTAAAACTGATGCTGGGCACCTAATCCATAGTGTATCGGGGATGTTTGATTAAAGCAGCACATAGAAAGTATATATAGGAAAAACACTACGATATCCATCAATAGCTGAGCGCAGGGCGGGAAGCGTGTGATGTTCTGACGCCTCGGGGGGACGATGGTTTTCATCAAGCTATACGGTAGGCAGTCAATACGGCGAGCCTCGTCTCTGCTCTTTATCAGAGCATCCAGTCCGTATGAGCGCGTCTCGAGCATAATCGGAGCTGCTCATACATGCTCATAGTCACTCCGAACTGCTCGCCGGACACTGGTTTTAAACCACTCACGGGAGAGTGTGTCTAACGACACGTAGGAGCACCTCCTGTTCAGCATGAGTGGCTCCGAAACGGACAGTGAGGGGTCAGACTCAGGTGAGTTGTCTTGATACTACACGTTTGGTAGTTCAGGATGGGGTTTGCTTTTGCAGCTGCGGCAACCAAGAGATGCCATTTGAAAAAGGAATAACATCGTATAAACTTACCCCTTGTTTGTATTGTTGAAAGAAGACAAACAGGAACTACGCCAATCATTCATCATCTTTATTACCCGTCGTGCACTCAGTCCCCATTGAAATGTGTGGGGACCGCTACCCATTGTATAAAAACTCTCAGATACCATAAACATTGTATACAGATTCACATCCATTGTGTACGGAATTCAAAGCCATGAGGTATTTGGTGGGATATACAACACTATGCATAGGGTTAGAGTGTAAAATATAGTCTAAATGATATACCTTATAATACGTCAATTTTTAGGTTAAATTAAGATGGATAATAAGTAGAAAAAATGATGGTTTTCTGGACAAGCGGCTCTGCAAACCACTCAAGGTTGACTTCGTAACACAGTCGCTAACCCTTGTGCATCATTAAGCAGCAACCTCTCTTGGTTTACGACCGCCTGTCCACAAAACCATCGAATATTGTCTATATATATTCCATAGGGGAGTACAGCTTTGGTGTTTCTATTTTGTCATATCTGGTTGTGGAAGGGGAGATTGCTATGTCCACTCAATAGAAACTGTATATGAATAGTCTCATAATTCACTATTGTGTTATTCTCTCAAGAAAAAAAAGCCTCTTATTTACAATGTGGAACCTATACTGACAATGTGGAAGCTTCTGACGACCGTCGATCGTCATCCTTTAACGATCTCAACAAATGATGTATTTGTCTTATCCCCTTGCTCCTATTGATAGAGCATTAAGATGGTCACCGAGCTGTAGTCTTTGTGCTCCACAGTTACAGATCGTATTCACACGAGTTCCTTTATCACTGGAGGACGAGAAGTTAGTTCTACCATTCTTCACCAGGTGGCGACTTTAAATCTCTTGGTCGATTGGTAGGCCTACCTCTTCCTACAATGATCTAGATTTAATTGGAAACTCCATCATTTTTATATGTGATATCAGTATGATAACACATACTACCTGGTGAATCTGGCAAGCCTGTTCCTGGTTGTAATATGAAATTCAAGAACCTTTTCATACGTTCATAGAACAAAGAACCGGGCACCCCTAGTTCTCTGCATGGATCCATGACACTCAGTTTAGGGAGCTGTATCAAGCGATAATCACCGTCGCCAGTGACATAGATGAACTGTCTAACACAAAAATAGGTTCGATACACGTGCCGTGATTAAAATATATGTATAACAGGCTGGTGATTATCAACGTGTAGCTCTCTTGTCCTACATGTATATCTATCCAAATGCGAGAACATATATAACATTGACAGAATGATTTCCAGTGCCTAACCCAGATTCACATAGAGCATTGCTAAAAATTGTGCTAGACTATAGTTTCCATCTTGTGAGCAGTTTGATGGAACACTCATATTGACCTATCAAAGTTTTGCGACCGAATTTAAAAGTAAATTGCGTTACCATTGACGTGGGGAAAAAGTAGGTGTGGATATGGCCACATGAAACGCTCCTTTTGTCTTCCGGTGGTAGCTCCACAATGCTATATTCACCCATGGACAGTGTATTCTCTAGAGTTTAATGTCCATGATTTACCAGTGTACTAATTTTCTCAACTATATGTAACCCGTATGTATTGTATATACCAACTAGAAGGACAACCGAAGGCTAGACTAGATCTCGAAACCGTTTCTCAATATCTTAAAGAGTTACTGAACTTTGAATCATTTTTCATAGAGAATTAGCATAGCGTGGCTATGGTCGGCACCAGTCTTCCGGCAAGTCGACGGCATTGCCCTCTGGTGTGTAAATCGGAAAGCTCTTTTCCAAATCCCCACCTATCGGGACCTTTATCTGCAAAAATAACTCCCATCAATAGTGAGATTGGCTAGTTTTTATTTGACAAGGGAGGTCTAAATGGACGTAAGTGTGTAGACTAGAGGTTGTTAGATCATAGGATCATTTTACGGGCCATGTGGAAGTAATTAGAATTTCTGTTTTCATCCAATACAAAATATTGCAAGACGATGTTGTGAAACAGCAAGTATGTAGTCCATGATGACATAGTTCAGACCAATTGTACCAAACGAATTATGATGTATTCATGTTCTTCCTTTATTTCAGTTAAGAACATGATAATCACAGACACTGGCAGCAATACCACTGTATCTGATGTAGTAATGTTACTATACATCCCAACCACACTGTAGGCCAGTCTCAGTTATAAAATATAATCTCCATTAATTCAGCAGTGATTCTAGAAAATCACTTCTGGAGATAATCTTACTCTTAGTGTTAGGTTCGTATGTATTTGTTGGTTACTGATTTTAGATCATTCTCAATTAACGTTTGAGATTATTTTATTGAGCACAGCCGTCATTTTACATGCGCCACAATAATTAATTCCCTGTATATATATTCGAATACACTAATATCGAGAACATTTCCCATTGAGAAACTGTGTCAATAGCTGACAACTGTAATGTTCCGCTCGACAAGCGAAGAAAAAACTCAGCTCAATCGAAACGTCAGACAACACAACATACAAAACATCTCAGGGAAGTGTGCCAGGGTTATTGCACTTTTGGTCATACGGGAATAAAAAAGAGACAAACACATATCATCATTAAAATGTTATCATCTCTTTGTATGACGGTCCAATACTGTAGTAAACTCAGAGGCTGACCTGGTCCTTTTCCATAAATTCATTTTAAACATAGAGGAGTGGGACGAGAACATCTACACACTCCACAGGACGTCAACAGCCTATTAAGTAAAAAGTGCTGCATTCAAAATTTTATATTCATCAACACTCTGTATCCGGCCTCGATTTCCTATATCTCACGGGCTTAACGCTGGATGGACTTGGCCAAGTAAACGTATATAACTAAGAAGTTGTTCCTGATCTAGAACTTCGGGAGCTTTAACTGTTTTCTCTGTTTCAGATTCTGAATGTTTTTATCCCCTCAAACGACCAACTGTTTCATCCCTGGGGGTCACTGGGGAAGTCCAAAGAGCATTGCGTTTGCCCGCATTGCTCCAACCATATATCTGTTACCCTGTAGCCCAGCACAAAATGGCGCTGGTATACCACAAGTGTAACACCGATTGGCATAGAACAGCTTGGGATGATTTGTCATTTCACTGATTGCTCCTGCCCCGCAAGCCAATAACTGAAAAACAGAGGAACATCCATGTACGTACATAAACTGTAGTGTAGGGGGGGGATCTTGAGTTAACTCTTTGACCGTAAACTTAATTTCTTTTTGTACTTGCCCCACCACGTCATACCACTAAAAACATGTATAGGGCCGATAGTTAGTGTGTTTTAAAGGCAGCCATCTTGCCCTCGACGCCAACGACACATCGGGTGGCGGGTACAGTTACCATTGGATTATTAAAAGAATAATGTTCTGCCACAGAAGGTTCATAGCCTTGCCCCACAATTATCAGTGGATTATAACAACTGATAACAAGCGGTTGCCCCGTCCCCCATCACACTAGCTCTATCTTACAATTTCCTGGTGCGGATGTTGGCGCAACTAGCAAACGCTCTGTGCACTATATATTGTCACCACCATAACATTTTACCATCAAATCTTCATAGGATTAAATATGTATATTAAATTTGATATAGGTATACATTTATTCTATATCCCCCTTATGTTTCGCAGAGTTTTCCTTTTTTGGTTGTTAAAAAGAAACAGATAACATTGGAATCTGCGCCAGGGTGGTCAGAACTGTAGTCGGGATCTCATACATTGATGCGAATTGGGACTGGAGGAGTTAAATGGAAGCACAGGGTTAGGGACGATAGGCCGGGCGGTCACAGCACGACCTGGCCTGGCAGTAGCGCGGCCCTCATTGGGCTAATTGGGTCAGAGATCTCGATCCCTTATTAGAGTTGGCACCCACTTTGGTATCGTAATCCTGTACCATTGTGTGGCCGGATCACACAGAGCGCCACAGTCACAGTGCACACCACTTCAGTCCAGTGCACGGCCAGTAACTTGAACCTGTAAATGTGTTCAGAGTTAAGCTACATGCTCAATACGAGGAGTCCGCGTGTCTCACCGGTCAGACCCCCGTGAAGATGGTGCTCGTGCAGAACGGCGGTATCTGTGGATTATAGCCGTGACACGCGCCTCCCGCCACAAGCACCCATCATCTGAACCAAGTCAGCAACAGGAGGAGTTCCTCTTCTATCGCCCCGCTCACCTCCGCTCTTTTCATATTCTTACTTTTTGAGAATGTTTGCCATATTTTATTTTCATTTTCCTGGAGAAGGCATCTGTTGCCTATCCTTACAACGCAGTGAGCTGCTCTGAGAACTGGCCGCCATACTCACCATCATAATCATATAATGGATACTACTCCGGTGCGCGAGTTTTACGTCTGCCTATATGTGTGCTAGGCGCCGGGGGGAGGGGGGAGAACTTCAATATACATCAAAACGTCAAAAGCCAAGTCTCCACTTAAACCACGGAAGCCGTCGGCGTCGGATTAGTCTCACCATCCTCCTAGCTCGCCCGGCAGGAGCGCGCTACACAATCCATTCCACAGGCACTGGATCCCGTGGAGGCCCCCGTGTTGGATCCCAGTTGGATCTCTACTGGATCGCAGTTGGGCTTGGACCAAACCAGAGGTCCTTAGACTTTACGCAACCTGAGGTAGGATCGCAGCGGTCTTCGGAGGGAGAGAGAGTGTCTTTTTCTGTTGTGTGTGGATGGGATTGGGAGTGAGGTTCGGAGGATCTATAACCAGACTGGAAAGAACTTCTTGTGATCATCGCCGCGGAACATCCTGTGGAGATACTCACTAAAGAGGAAGTTGTGTGGGAAATTCACGAGAATCGGTCGTTGAACTTTGCAGTCAAGCTGCTAGGATATCATTCTTGCCTATTCTGGGATACATAGCCGTTCATAGCAGCGATAAGCTTACTACAAAGAAACAGTTGCCATCCTTTTTCTATTTTCTTGATTTCAAAACTAAGAATCTAGGTAAGACAAAGTGATTGAATTCTTGTAATCTAAAGAATTGATATCAATAATCATTAACTCAGATGTGATTTGGACGTTCAGAATCCCATAAATATAGCTCAACTTGCCAATCTTGTAATTTGCATTTTATTTTTTATTTGGTCAATATGGTCTTTGCACACACTTGCACAGAAATTCTATTGTAGTTATATCAAACAGTGATAGAGAACCCCCATTTAAATCGTGATACTGTAGCCACCGGAATCAATTCAGGCTTGCAACAGGTCACAGAAATGGTCTATCGAAAAAATATAGATGAGACTAGGGAATTTCAGACAGATGCATAACTACAGGGACAAAAACTGGGGAAATATCATGATTAGTTTGTATATATATACTGATTAATGTAACATGGTGTACGTTCGCTCAGTCAGTTTCAACATTATGTCAGAACTAAATAAAATATTACTCAGAGTACTCCAATTATTTTCGAATGAAAAGTATTTACTTGTACATCATGAAGGCCCGGTTTATGAAGATGAACAGTTATGAAAGTCCTTTCTTATTTTAATGTATAAATCATCTCTCAAGTAACTTGAGTTTTTCAGATACATGTACAGTGTTGGAATAATTCCATATGAATGTTACATATTAACAAACATAGCTAACATCGGAATCAAAAGATCTAGATTAGATGTCATTGGGATAGATTGTAGAGGGTGATGATGAGAATGAAAGTTTCTTAATCCAGGAAGATAAATTAATAGGAGAAATATATCTATACAGAAGGGGATGCCACCCAAGGGTCCTCAGCCAGGCCTGGATAGAAAAGCAGACTGTTGTTTTCACTAAACTAATAAGGACCATGGCCGTAAATTCACTGTGGTGAGATACATATACCCTGTGGCCTCCGTGAACCTACACAAAACAAGGGTGGGTTGAGAAATGAGAACAGGTAGATAAATGCAATTAGTTGACAGCGATTTATTGTAAACCTCTGGAGTGTGATCTATATAGATATAGGGCAATTTTATGAGTTTTAGCACCTCTTCACATATAACCTAGAACATAATTGATAATCATTAGGGTTGCTACAGGAGAAAGACAAGCGGAGAAATGTCTACAGAAAAGATGAAGAACTATGTCATAGGTATTATACGGTGTGATATTCTTCTTGCAGCACAATTTCTCACTGATAGAGTAGTGTGAGTACATAATAGAATTCGCAATTGCTTTGGAATCTAAAGTGCACAGAATGAGGGAAATGACCTTGGTGTACCCAAAGCAATTTTCTAATCACATATATTAGGGCCCAAACCTGCACCATACATCTGATGAACCGTTTAAGAGCCATTTCCCACAGTGTATGGCTTCTAGAGAAAAGTTTTGTTTATGGAGAGTCAGGCCTCTTTGACATATCGCTGATATCAGATATTCCGCTCTGACACCTATCCCTGTTCTGGTCTAAACTGTGGTGAATAATTCAGTATAGCCAGCTCACTTGAATCGTAAAGTCCTCACTTCCATGGATATCTGCTGCATTATACTAGGCATATGTACAGCATTCATCATATCGGAATTAAATCGGCGTAAGTCGAAAATAACGTTTTAGTAACAAGATGAGAGTAAAGTCTTCCTCTAATTTCAAATTTCCATTAATATTTCTTCCTAGTGGCACCTGTTCACGTGGTATATTTGAATTCCCATCCTTTTTCTTTACCTTTGCAGTGTAGCAAGTAGATTTAGGGCCTAGCTACTGAAAACTTAGTAAACCTTCGATGCTTAAAATTTCAAAACCTGATCATGTGAATGATTTAGCTTCTGCAAAACAAAACAGTTTGAGAAAAATTTGATCCATTGACTCTCTTTGGTTAATACTACAAGCATTGAACAAGATGCAAACAGTTCATCATATCACTCAATATTTCTTATGATGTAGCTGCCTTAATGGCAGTTTAAGTTATTTTTCTTAGCATGATACATCCGACTGTTTCCGTTGTCTTTTGTAGATTGACTCAATTCCAGTCAATCCCATTAAAAGTTAATAAGGTGAACATATATTCAAAGACATCGTCCTCGACAAAATCTTCAGGAAAGTAGTCTTTCAGCTCTCCAAACCTGGTTTTAGGAACCGACCCCACCTAATAATGAAAAAGGAAACAATTAAATGAAATGATCTAAAGGTCATGCCCCATGCAGAAATGAAGCCTGGAATATCCACTAAATCAGGGTGATGGGTCGCACCTTAGGGTAGAGTGCTCGACGGCCAGCAAGGCAACTCCTATTGACCAATTGTTGGAATGGCGGGCTAGATAGCTCTTCCACTTGATGAATCCACCCCCTCCATCACGAGCAGCGTCTTGTGCACGTGACAGCTGAGCTGCCTCCAGAGTGACGCACGATGATTGGGGGCAAGGTGTCTCCTAGGGAGTCTGGTGTACGATAGACCACCAGCCACCTGTCATGGTGGGCAGGTGAGGACAGGGATGGCAGTTTCCTCTTTTCATTTAATTTACATTCCTTTTTCTTGTTTAAACCAAAGAAGAAGCATCATTCACACCAATGAACAGTGTTTCAAACCCTTTTACACTTCTAAGCCCACCTCCATTCCATGGCCAACAACGAGTTGTTTTCCATGTTTTCTCAGCATCCTTGAGGCAGTAAAAATCCACCTGAGAAATATGTCCTCTCTCTTTTTCATGACTCTTTTTCTGAAGAGCTTCTATAACTCATGTTCTATTTACAACACTCTTTGTTAGTTTCGGAACATTACAACCCGCCAAGCATATAAGAAGATTCTCCTAGAATTCAATTTTTATGAATAATAATACTCCTTATGAAAATATCCACAACCCGTCTCTTGCCTACTGTAGATAACACTAGCCAGGTAAAAGTAATCAGTTCAAGTTACATACTTTTACCAGGAACACCTGGACCTTAGATTTGTAGTGAATCCTGACTAAACTGCTGGAAAGGTAAAATGATCTTATATTGGTAGCCCTTCAGGAAAGATAAATCCCACATTAGACACATAATAAAGTCTAAATGAAGTTATCAGGATCTATTGGTCAGAGATTTCTACTCAAAATTGGTCTTTCCCAATCTTCTGTAGAAAAACCTTCTGTAGGAAAAGTCAATCCTGTGTAACATAAGAAACAACACAATCCTTTTGTCTATACGAAGGTATTGTCTGCATCCCAGGGAGTCTTGTGACTTAGTATTATACACATATTATGACTGGATTGAGCAGTACATGTGTTATTTCAGTAAGTGATACAGAAAATGTAATATCCAGTGTGTGGACACTGCAGTGGAGAAATGAGATGAGCTGCGAGTATCAATGTTTCATACAGAAAACGGCATCAACGAACCTCATATTTCATAGTGCCTAGTAATTATAGCCGAGAAGATAGGTATAATAGTTCCACACTGTTTTCCCCTAGTATATTGTAGATGATACATTTGCCAATGGGAACACTGAGAATTAACTAAGTAAGGTCATGTAACCTCCAAATCATGTCCTATTAGCTTGGACGCCCTTCCATCAACACAGCTATACAAACGGTCAGGAGCTCGTACGCGTCCCCTCGTTGTGCCCTGAGAATATCAAAGTGTTTCTTCATCAGGAGAACAAGCCTCCCGGAGAGATGGATCCATCACTGTCCCGCATATTCACCTGATGTTAGCTAGCGTTGGCTCTGCCTGAGGCTGGGTTCGTGATCTCTGATAGGAGTCAGAGAGAAGACAACCAGGCAGAGCAGCTCTATACAGAAGAGAATGGATGAGAAAGAGCATGGGAGGCTAAGATGACGACAATACAACATAGGGAAAAAACTCATACCAACATAGGACAATCTATATTGGCAAGGCCAGAATAAAAAATCGATTCTTTATTCTGCAGAATAAGGTACGATTCTTTATTCTGCAGAACAATGTATACAAGAACAGTGTATAGAAATCCTCTTTTTTTTTCAATTCTCTTCTTTTGATCGAACTCGCAACTAAAATGATATTTCCGAACACCCCAAAGTCCCTTTTCTCTGTGTAACTTGTAATGTATATAGACAAGATACGGGCTGGAACGACTCATTTATATGTCTGCAGTATCTTTTAATCATTTACAATGCATTCAGGTTTAGTACAAACAGGAAAATTCTATTTCTGTTCGAAGCGTGTGCAAAGACCATCGATAAATCTAGGACCATGCCGACCTTATTATACTAGAAACCATTTCAATGAACCCTTCAGAAAAGCATGTATTCAATTTCTTCCATATCCTCAGATGCTGTTATCAATCTGCAGTACGGGTGTGGCTGTTAAGCATCACGCGAAATCGGAAATCACACACCGGTAACGGGGAACTCCTGAATCCCGTTTCGGGGAGGACTCCAATAGTTTAAAATCTGCAGCGGTTGCAAACACAACAAATTTGACTAAACCAAGGCGTTGTCCAGAACTAGCATTTTACTTCGCTCGTCGCATTTGAGAACTTATGAATATTGATCCACTCAGGAGAAACAGAAATATGGATCATAGCCTTAACCTGAGCCTGGTGGATCTCCGCCACCACTCGTCGCACTGGTCGCTAACGCCGGTGACCTGCAGGCCGGCCAGGCGCATCAGACACTCCTTCCATGGATTTACAGGTAAGACGTCCGTACACTGCGCAGGTCAGCACTTAACGAGGAGCATCTCGGGTATGGGCGATCATGTGACGTAGTGGTATCCACAGGCATGGTGTTCACCAGGATCTTTCATTTTTGAGATTGATGTAAATCTGAAGAGATTTAATCATTTATTTATTTTTTGTTGGGGTGGGTGGGGGGGGGGGGTCAAAATGAACCCTGAAAGATGGTGAACGACGTTTGCGCAATTCTGGCTATCATACTCTCAGCTCAGGCCAGGAATTCACTTAGAATAACTCAAAATGCAGATGCCTTCGGGGGCTTTTCCTCCAGGGCTTACTCTGAAAATAGGTCACTCCAGACTTACACACGAATACCTCCAGAAAGAGGAAAATCTCCCAGTATTCAAAGCATTCCATGTACCCATAACTGTACAACAATATCCTGCTGAACTGTCAAAAGGTACATGAAAATAGAAGAAAGTACTTGAAAAACAGTAACAACATGAAAAAGTTGTTTAAAACTATTCCAAAGAAAGATATTATCAAGTTTTTGAAAGACAAATCTCTTTGATTGTTTATAGAATATTTGAAAACATTGAAAAGAATTGACTGAAAGATTACTACGGAATTGAAAAGCTTAAATCGTTGATGGTCCAGTTCAGGGTCCACTGGGACGTTTAACCACAAACAAACAAACAATCACCCTGGGCATACATCCCTGACACTGTGCTCTAACCCCCTGATGACATTTCCGGATCTTTTGTAATTTCCCAGTCGCATGCCAAAACAAATTGAGTAAATGAAAATCCCAAATGTAATTCTGCTTGAGCTATTTTACTTTTGATAGAGGAAGACTGTGTTAATGACCAATAAATTCCTTCTGAATGGAGCGTGTTCTAAGATATGAATAAATGTTATTTGTTAGTCTGAGTGACGACATCGATGATTCTTTTGGCAAGATTAAGTACCCGCCAGTGCTTATTATAGCTGTTAGATTGACATTCCAAATCATTATTACTGAAAATACAGCTGGTTGGAATGAATTGGAAATGGACAAACAGTTCGCTCCGCCATTTTGAAGATTAAAACTGCTAGTTGTCTCCAATGGAATTGACAACAGGTTGGAGATGTCTGTCTAGACATGAGTGCCAACCAATTCAGATAACATGACGTATCAAAATCACCACCTAAATCAAGCTGATCCTGCTTGTAGATGACAACTTTCTGTTAGTTCAAGCCAGGGTTGATATAGAGTCTCTATGTAACCAATGTTCTTTGGCAGACAACCATGGGAACGTATCATGGATCCAGACCGCAAAAATGTTAATGTGTATTGTAAGATCATTGCCTGTAGATGCCATCATAGACAATCCATGATGCCATCGACCATCTATAGACTTTTTTACCCAGGGCTCTGACATGAGGATCACTCACAGGCACAGATTTATCGTCCTCATTACAGAGATGTCAGTTTTCCATTTTTCGGTGGAAAACCACTTTTTTCATATTCAGTATATGTAATTGCTGTTCCTTACGTCCAACAAAGATGATATTGATTTAACCTCATTTATGTCAATAAAACAGTGGTTCGAACCTCTCAGACTCACAGACTCTCAGCCCCATGCCATAGCCGATAAGGTCATATTATCAAGGTTTTCCCGGTCTCTCTGAGGAAGAAAATTCAACATGAAAAATGTGTCCACTTTTTTCCCTGACCCCAACTGACATCCCTGCCATTATTGGCTTGCTCAGCACTTTACATGACCAGCAAGGAGGCGAAAAGATATGACCTATGATCTGAAGGCACCAACACAACTACCCCTCTCATCTGCCACAAATTAAGAATATGTTTTGAAAGATAGTCGCAGTATTCAATTACATCTTCCTGTTTGAATGACAACCTAACACTAGGTGTGGGTATAGAAATATGTCAAATACATACAAGTAGGCTTTTATGAAAGAATTGTATATAGGGTGTGCCCAGATTCATTCAAATCTCTGAGAACTCGATCTTCTTTTCACATGCCAAAACAGCCATGCCTCATAATATTATAGAACCGTTTATGACTGGCATTGCTCTCTCTATTCTTGGACCGGACCATACACCAGTAGCATGAAGTTTATTGTACAAGGTTTAAAAGGTTGTTTATAGACGGACTGCTGTGACTCATAGAAGCAGCACTCGTTTCCAGATGAAATGTTATTCGCCGTTGTCTCGAATATTATCCAATACCTTTTCACATTACATGCAGGTATTTGTGTTTTCTGCCTCCTCATTAACAAATTATTTAAATCGATTTATATTGTGGCTTTATGTGTGTGATATGAGTGTCCGTGTCTTATCTGGTCTCATGTGCCTGTATCGTTTATATGACATAAACAACCAGATTATGTTTCTTATGAGACAATGCATAATAGCTCAGCTTGCATTGTGTTTTCGAACAAAAGCAATCATTGTGTTCTGTAGGTGAAATCTGATAGTCATTGAGTGTTAATTGAAATGTATATTAACCAACGGCTATTTGGATGTCACAGTTAAATGATTGAGGCAATATGAGAAATCATGATGCATGTTTCCATTACAACAATTGCATTTCTATATTCGCATTCCTGAATTCGAATTCCAGGACATTGTATCAATGTCTGGTGTCATGTAACCTAATCTTATTTTAGATTCCATCATGAATCAGATTACTCTTTTCTTTTAATCTTTACTATTATACAAAATCCATATTATATGCCAGTTGTTTCTAAAATCTTAAATCTGTACTTGATTTAACAACATTCTACATCACCAGTCGTACATCTATTTTTCATGTCCCTCTGCTACCTTTCACAGGTAACCGGCGAGATTACGGCCATCAAAACGGCATAGCGGTGAATAACACCGGTCCCAGCGGCGGCGGGAGCGGAAGTGACTCTCCGCGCGTGCGTCTGAAGACGCAGTCGCTTCGGGCGGTGGGGCTGCTGGAGGAGCTACGTCACGTGATTGGAGAGGCTGCTGATGGTCACTCCAATGGACGTCACGTGTTTCACCACCTGCCACGTGACATGCAGGACTTCCTGCGCACCTGGGTACCAGGCCACAACCAGGTTAGTGACCAGTTTACTTTCTGTGCAGTTATCACAAGATTTATTGTCATACAGAGGAATAGAAAAGGTGAAGAAGCTAGGAAAATGTCATCTGCTTGAAAACTATTGTTCTAAATCTATGCCTTTATAATGGATGGTACAAGGAAGAGAACAGCATTATATCTAAAGTGCTTTATTCACCTTCCTTGGACTCACTGAACCTTTTAGATAGATATGCTGCAGTCACGTTAGTGTGACACGTTGCTAAGTGTCTGGTGAAGACTCAGGACATGCATTTATCCATGGTTAGAAACAAGTGATACTAATTTTATTAGATATGAAGAGTGAAGTAATGCTCAACGATCCATCCCTTGTCTCTACCATGGTTCCTTTTTAAGTACACAGACCCGAATTAGTCTTCGATATTTGGTTTTGTCTATATAATTCGATATCTGTCTTATCTATACATACACCAGGACCATGATAATAACCTACAGATATTTGATATTGCACTTGGACAGAAATCAGTTTTTAAATGTCGATAATTTGCTCTTTTATCACAAAGGTGCATTTGCATCAGAGTCGCATTTTAGAGTTTTCTCTGATGCCCTATGACATTCTCGGCTGCAGTAGAAGTATTAAGAGGAAGCTTTTGAGGGCATTTTGTCCAGATCTTCTGTAAAGCGGGGTGTAGAATTCTATGTACCGTGTAGAGCTGACGATCAGTTTCATAAGCCCCGCAATGAATACTAGGAAACGTAGGCCTAGCCATGAAGCCTCTAACCTTCTTTAGCCGGTACTTCAGCTTCTTGATGCAAAGTGAGATGTAAACGTCTTCCAGAAAAAAGAAGGGGATGTTGGGCGACACTCTAAGGATATCCAGAGCCACTGCACGAGCCATGACGTAACCAGTCCCGGAACAAAATCCCGGATAGCTAGGGTTCGGATACTCCCGCAATGAAGCAAAATATTTGCTTGCTGAGTTCCTGATTGGCCCTGCGCTGGGTGTACAAGCTCCAAACACACACCTGTCCAAACCGGTGTCGTTGAGGAGCTTAAGCATGTTGGGCACGTGCGTGTATACGTCATCGTCCGTCTTCATGATGTAGGCGGCGCGGGGGCAGTAAACGGACGCCCACTGCAGCGCCATCAGGGATTTCAGCGTCAGGTTCCGGTAGGATTCCGTGAAATTCTGCGCGATGATATCCCTGAACTTGTTCCTTTCCAAGACGAGCAGGGAGTCGATGTTGGTCGAACGGTGGCCGAGCAGGAAGGCGTAGCGCACGTGCGGGTGCGTGTTGGCGCGCGTCAGACCCGCCCACGTGCTGCGGATGGCGTCCCTGCGCGACTGCTGCACATGCGTGGTGGTGATGAGGATGACCAGTTGAAGGGAAGACGTTGCGCCTGCGCACACTTCCGGGGAGTTAATGGTGAACCCGTAAGGACGCTTAAAGCAATTCTCACAAGAATCTGGACGCGGGGTCGCGGGTGTTATTCGCAGGGGTTCCTGGGTTTTTAGCTTATTGGGCAGCCATGTTCTATTTACCATGCCTGGATCGGGAATTATCTTTGACACCGTTGTGTAACCTTGAAACCAGGGTGATTCAGTAGTCTTCGCCTTGTAAATATTCTCTGATTTCGAATTGAGTCTAGTTGAGCCCAGTCTAAGCATTAGTAGGGACAAGAGGCACACTGCTGTAAGGGCTTTGATAAGTCCTCTAACCGTACCTTTGAATGCTGGTACCATTTTCTGAGGTTAACCGTTGTTCTCCTTTTGATAACTGTAGCATGCCGGTGCTTGTGGTTCTGTATGTTAACTGAAAATATGAAGAAACCCGTGAACTGTTTGTTTATTTGGTCAGCCTTTTGTCGCGATCATGTTGAAATCATAGAACGACACCAACTCACAACCATTGACTCTAAACGAAGGAAGAAGATTATATATATATTTTTTAAGAACTTCATTTTCATGGCAACATGTACAAGAAAACATACAGAAACATGCTTCCGTGTTTAATTTCTACCTTTTATGTTTGTATGACGACACGATTGAAAATCATGTATACATTTGTGAATCCATTATCGTCAATAAAACTTTTTTAAAAAATAAAAAAATGCTGGCAACCGTGAATATTAACCAAGACAATCATTTTGAGGCGTCACATGCCTAAACCTTTGGCATAGAAACAATTTTACACATTTTTGTCCCAATATTTTGCCATTTTGGATTTGTCCTGTAACTAAGTTTCCCTTATTCTCCCGAGGTTGGACCCAAATAGAATGAAAGAACAGAAAAGAAACTTGAATATAAGTTATTCCCCAAACTCGTTTGCCCTAAAATTAGTACGGGGCTGATGAAATGACCCTGTCCTTACATGCTGAAAGGGCAGACTGAAATTACGTGAGACAGTTAACGCTGTAGATATTTATATTTCTTGTAATGTACTTACCAGTTCCACGAGGCTGGGGTAGTTGTGATGGTAGTAACCTGTCCTGTCGGTGTGTTCCTCCCTCTAGCTTGAATACCCACCTATACCCCTATGGGAATTGCCACCGTCATGTGACTTCATGTGGGACCATCTGGGAGGGGAGGGGTGATTTAATGAGGCCCATAGCCGGGACGGTCTCAAACACATTTTTGGTTATCTTTCATTATAAAAAGGCCTACATGAGTGGCTGTAGATGCAAGATAAGTGAATTGCAAAATTTAGGTGATTTGACATACAGACTTTTAGTAGCTTCATTGCTATTATTCACATATCTGAGATTTGTGGGATTGGATCTAAACGTTGTGAAAAACAATCTAACAAGGTGCGTAGATGTTAGACTTGATTGACAGGCATTTTAAATGATATACCTTATATCCAACCATATATCTGAAAAAAAAGGTGCTCAGCAAGGAAATCTTGCTAAGATTAGTAACAACATTTACAGCAGGTCTCCCTCTGACTGTGTATGCCCTAGCTTGTAGGACACCCTACTTCCAAGAACATGCGAAATGTGTAAAATATCACAGAATATCCTGCATGGCGAAAGGAAGAAGAGCAAACAGGGAAGCAACAGTCCCTGAGCATGTTCTGATGCCAGATGCCTATTGCCATGTTTCCTCTTGATGATTCTGGCTGATTATCACTACATCTAGCACCACCCACTGACTATTTTACAGCTTGGGGCAGATGATCATTAGGTGGAATAGGGGATACAAATTTCAGGTCAATGATTTCTCTCTCTCCAACATCAGCCCGCACCAGTGTTCTAAATCAAAGGTTTGCAAGTACCAAGGTCTTATAAATGCTTGATCAAAATATAGGAAATCAGGAGCTTTGTCTCATGTAATATCTCCCTCTCAATTAAAAGTGCCATTACTATAGCTTTGTCAAAGATGTAATAAGGATCTATGTTGTGCTTTGTTAAGTGTAACATATTTTGGAGGGTGGTTAGAAATGTGTGACAAAGTGTGACAGGGGTGTGTGTGTGTGTGGGGGGGGGGGGGGGGGTCCTTAAAATGTTCCAAAAAAGTGGTTGAAGTTTAATCATATCTCATTAATTCGTTCGATAATCCAATATATCAATATTGTTCTGGAAATCACAAATGTCTATTTCATATGAACCCACAAATAGTGAAGCAACACCAGATTCTAATACATATCTTTATTCAAAAGAACAATCAACTCCACAAAAATACAAATACTGAATTCCAGCATCTACTGTAAAATACTCGGTATAAAGTTCACTACGTTCTGACAGGCCTATCATAAAAAGCCGTAGGGGTCGCCAACCCCATGATTTCAGAAATAGGTACATTCGACCTGTTTGCCGCACTTGCTGCTGGATGCCTACAAGAGTAGGCCTGAAAACATGTCTCCATCTGTATTATCTTATACCTACGTTCTTTACCAAGTTGTGTTTACTGATTCATAATTTCCTGGTTAAAAATCATTTCAT
This sequence comes from Alentia gelatinosa, assembly GCA_950022655.1. NCBI lineage: Eukaryota > Metazoa > Annelida > Polychaeta > Phyllodocida > Polynoidae > Alentia > Alentia gelatinosa. The sequence goes on from OX465584.1 coordinate 38,088,413, forward strand.
AAATAGTTTACAAATGATGACTCACTGCAGTCATCTGTCTTTAGAGGGTGAGGCAAAAATAGCTTTTGGAGCTGTAATTTCTGATGTTGTCATGCCAATTAAAGCAACCACTGAATCAGCAGTCTCTTACTAGGCCTTCATGGTGTTTTTTTTGGGTTTTTTTTTTTTACATTTATTTCTACTCGGTTACACTCAGTCCGGGGACTGGTTTCAATGTGTGCCGAGCAACATACATAATTAATTTGCTTTCTATGGGAACGATATGAACTCTAATAAACATATATACAGTAATAAGGTGGTCATGTAAAGATGGTAAAAAAGAGTTTTTCGGATTGTTGTCTTCTACGACATCTCCCAACGCTTCATAGTATTTCATTTCCCTACAATTTCCATATTAGTACTTGACCTAGAGCTAAAGATCTAGGTGGTAAAGGAAAAGAAGAGGGACTGGAGTTCATAATTTTCAACAGATGGAGTATTGAATAGTGAACATTATAACAATTTAACATATACATCAATATTCAGCAATCATCCATGCAACAAACAGACCGTAGCAGAGGTAGAACGATAGCCAGGGAGTGCTATTATAACATCCTCTTCTAGATACCTGGCTATCCCTGTCATTTCCTGTAGTATGCAAACTCTTGTGCTGGGACGATGAAGCAGTCTGTATGCTCTTCCATGGATAATAGACTGTAGAATCTACGTGTGAATTCTACTTCAGATGTTGGCAAGGGGGACGGTGACCAGGAAATGTACAGCTCTGTTCCACTACGAGGAATGGAGGCAACATAAGGCGAATCTCCTTCGTGTATATTCATTATCCATATCCTTAATATAACATGGCTGTGTTAGACCCATGTTATAGGGTAGGCCTTCATTCGTCCCTACAATAATGGCATCCAATAGTTTCCAACAGACTGCGAGATACGGGCCTCAAACAGCTTGGTGTTCGGTGCATGTAAAGATAGTCCCATTTTACCTATCATAAAAGTAGACAGGTTCACAGATTTATGAATATCTCCTGGTGCCCTCCGGCCATGATGGGAATATAAGCTGTCTTTGTTCACTGGGTTCAGATATGACAAGAAGTTGCTAGAAAAAAAGACCCACAAGAAGTGTATACGTTATATTGGTTTTGCATACTGTTATCCCCCTCCCCCTTCTTATTATCTGTTTTCTTTTTGGGACTGGGGATTGGATCATTAATAACTGCAGTTATTGGAAAGAGGAGATTTATATAAATGTAAGATAAAGGAATTCCTGCAAGAAAATCCCTATACAGAAGATGAAGAGTTCAATGTATGAAGAGTAACGAGTTAAATAGTTGTATTATTACATACCTATGGCCGAATGTCTATGAAATACTTCCCGCTGCTAGGGGTATAGTATTGATAATGTTCGGGCGCACTGCGCCCATAGTGAATATTCGGGCGCACTGTGCCCGTAGTGAATGCCTCGAGTCCACAGGCACATAAATTAAGTACATAAAATGGCATTTTTTCTTGATATTTAGGTATGTAATAATATGAAAACGTAGTGACTGAGCCCGTAGGGATGCCATTCTCGGTCTTTTGATGCCATAAATACCCCTCTCCACCTGCGGTGTCGGGACGTATTTGTGGCATCAAATGACCTCGAACGGCCATCCCTACGGGCTCAGTAACCACATTTTCTCATATTAAGCTAACTTAACCAGAACTGAGAGACATGTTAATGATTGGGTCTGCTCTTCTGAAACCATGCACGGAAAATTTAGAATACGTTTCAATAACGCCATCTATATAATCAAGTAAAATAAATATGTAAAAATGACGCCTGGAGAACCCGGGTATCGATCCCGGTACCTCTCACATGCTAAGCGAGCGCTCTACCACTTGAGCTAGCTCCCCTCGGCTGACAACTAGAGGATTCTAAACCACCAAATCACTGTGGACCTACTGACCTATAGACCTAGTTTTGTTTTGTGGACTTGACCTCAGTTCGTCTCACCGTGACTACACTGGTCCCTGTGCCACTCAATCACGCCTCGCGTCGGCACTGCGCTATACTACTTGTTCGCTTCGTGACACGTCCTCCAGGTGTATCATATTCTGGTCACATTACGCGCTGCCTATGGCGTGTGTGAGGGAAAGGGTATTGGCATGTGAAGATAAAATGCTACTACAATATAAAGAAAGTGCTAATGCTGTTAGAGCAGGAGTGGGGATTTATGATGCACCTAATGCAGCGTAGATAGTAGACCTATAGGAACGACATACTCGGCGAAAATGCATATGTTGTATAGTTCGGCTAGAAGAAAACCCGGCGCATACGAAAAAATATAGTGCAGGGGCGTCAGAACGTTTTGAAAGTGGGGGGGGGGGGCGAACTGAAAAAATTGCTGACTTTTGGTATGAAATCAGACATTTGCCTGTTCCTCTGGATTTACTGTGAATCTGCGAAAAGTCTGCGAAAAGTGAGACTTAGACACTTTTCCACCGTTAAAAGTAAGGGCATAGCCATCAATGCATGCTAAAAAGTCAGACTTTGACACTTTCCCACGGTGAATAGTCAGGGCTTATCCATCATTGCATGCTAAAGAGTCAGACTTTGACACTTTTCCACAGTGAAAAGTCAGGGCTTAGCCATCATTGCATGCTAAAAAGTCTGACTTTGACATTTTTCCATGGTGAAAAGTCAGGGCTTAGCCATTATTGCACGCTAAAAAGTCAGACTTTGACACTTTTCCATGGTGAAGAGTCAAGACCTAGCCTTCATTGCATGCTAAAAAGTCAGACTTTGACACTTTTCTACGGTGAAAGGTCAGGACCTAGCCTTCATTGCACGCTAAAAAGTCAGACTTTGACACTTTTCCACTTTGAAGAGTCAGGGCATAGCCATTATTGCATGCTAAAGAGTCAGACTTTGACACTTTTCCACAGTGAAAAGTCAGGGCATAGCCATTATTGCATGCTAAAGAGTCAGACTTAGACACTTTTCCATGTTGAAGAGTCAGGACCTAGCCATTATTGCACGCTAAAAAGTCAGACTTTGACACTTTTCCATGTTGAAGAGTCAGGACCTAGCCATTATTGCACGCTAAAAAGTCAGACTTTGACATTTTTTCACAGTGAAAAGTCGGGCTTAGCCATCATTGCATGCTAAAAAGTCAGACTTAGACATTTTTCTATGCTGAAAAGTCAAGACAGGTTTTACACACGTTTGAGCAAAATTTTAAGCTGCTGACTTTTTGGGGCTGACAAAAAAGTGGGGGGGGGGGGCAGTCGCCCCCCCCCCCTGCCCCTCATATTCTGACGCCACTGTAGTGCCTATAAAAATACACTTAGTGCATAACTAAAGTGAACTGAAATCGGCACGCCACGAGTTGGATAAAGGTGGATGATAAAAAAAAGCGAAGTTGACCCTGCGCAATATCCTCACATGCGCTCGGATATCACTACGCGTCAAATCCTTTGTGCATATGGCCGCTTGCATCTGAAACTAATCAATATTGTGTATGTATTGCACTTGTCGCTTGTGTTATTCAGAACAACTACTTAAGTCTCGAGAGGCGTGTCCAGCTGACCATGACCAGTCTCCAAAGACCGAAATAGGTGATTGATATATTCGGACCCTTCATATCGTAGTTGTAGATGTTCTAGGTTGGCTGCGTGCAGAGTGAGTTACAGAAAATTACCCATAGACTGAATAAAAACCAAATCTTGTAATTGTTCTTTTGTATAACTACACGCTCATTCATTAGCGAGGAGCATTTCTTCCTAGTATAGATGATTGTCGCTAAGTTGGTCATGTTAGCAGAAATAAAGTGAACAGGTGCTAGCCTTTTTAGATTATGCGCATCAAGTCTCTCCTTTGTGTTAAACGGGTCGTAGCCAAGTTGGCGGTGCTTTAAGCTGCTGACTAGGTCTGTAAATCTGCGGCAATCTTGGCAAGGGTAAAAGAAGAGAAGGACTCACCATGTCGGACATTTTCTAGAGCAGCGCTCGCCTATAGGGTGTGAGGATCGGACCCACTATTCTCTGACACCACAAGGTCAGGTTCACGCTGGGGTCTCGACATTTGAGAGCCTCTATCCATATCCTATAGTGTCAATTGACAAAGTCCACCCATTAGGTTATTGCTATTTGACCTTGTATGTGGACCTTTAGTTGGCCTTCAAGAAAAGACCCACTTTGAATAGGATGTTAAGATGGTCAAAAAGGACATTTCTCGCAGGTATTCAGTGCATTCTTAGAGAAGACTCTTAATATTTGCAAGTAAAGAATGATAATAGAAGTCGGGATTCATGTCCTATGTTTGTGTGCGCCTTTGACAATTGTGAAACAAAAGGTTTCAGTATTCATCAAGGTCACATGCAGTCATTATTTGTACATTACTGTTCGTGATATGCATTAGAAAATAGACATTCAAAAATACAATGGATTTGTATCCTAAACAGAAGGACGAGGAAGAATCAAAGGTCAGATTTTGTCGGTCGTTCGAAATGTATTTGGCAGTTGCTGGTATACTGATAGTCGGCATACAATAGTGGGTGTTGGTTTCAGACATAACACAGTACTGTTGATAGAAGGTCTTGGAATACAAATTCGGCACCAGCCTAAGTGAGAAGAGTTTTTAATCTAAATGCACTTCATTGTATACAAGTCAGTTATTATATTCTTTGTTTTTATAAGTAAAATACCATGGTAAAATAACTGAAGGTTTTATAGAAAACAATCTGAAATATAATTACTTCTGCTGCTTGCATGTTTATTCAGAGTTTGGGAAAAAAAACCGTCAGAATTCCTTAATCCTAAAAGGTAGACCATAGAGAAAGAAGGTCAATAACATGGTAGGATATCCGCACGAGATGGATCAATTGTTAGTGGTGTACGTGCAGTATAGTCCATAGGAGATTAGTCAGCAACTTTTGTACAATGTGCAGTCAATAATACAATCGACCCAAATAGGTTAAATTGTACATGGCTGTGGTAAAGCTTATACTTTAATTCGCATGTTAACCCGTATATATATCATATGCGACCGCACACTATTGCAGTGGTGTGGTGCTGAATATTATTGGGGCATGTTTTATAAATAAGACTGACCCACCAGAGAGATTGGGTTGAAAAAGACAGACTGCTCAAATGTATATGTACAAGTTTTCTAATAAGGAAAAGGACATTTTCCATGTGGTCTTCATCTATTTTCTGTAGCTGTATCCACCATCACTTCACCAGTAAACCCCACACGGACATTGAGTGATGTGAAGAATAGGCGACAGAGGTACTCGCCATACCAGAAGTGTTGTTTTGTGAGGAAGTATCGGGCTTACATCCAACATCTTTCTCTAATGAGGAATTCGGAGCCGTAACTGTTTTATTCGCAGAATAGCTGCAAATATTTAGAGCAAAGCTTTTGATGCGTCTCATGTAGTTATCTAACATCGAAAAATGATAGTGGTATAACACCTGGCTTCCTCTTCTATAGAATATAGTGTGCTATATAAATGTTACAACATTTCAAGTACAACTTGGAGAACCACATGTACGCCCGGGATATACCTTGCGACTTCTGCACTTTGTGGTGTAAAGTCGCCCACAGAGTCCCCTTGCGACCCGGGTCCCGCGACCATGTCGATAGCTCCATATCAATTTTTTTTATATTCTTTCATTGTATTTGTTATTGCTCAGTTTGTTTTTTTCCAAGTTCTATGTATTTACATTTATGTTAGATGTATACAGATACATATCTGAAGAACCACAAGAGGGCTTGACTACCGAATTGAAGCTGACATGATATCGAATTCGATGCTATGATAATGAAATGTCTCTGAATAATCTGTGGATGTATAAAAAATCATATCTCCTATTGTACACCGGCGCTAGCATCTTCACAGTAAGAGATGGGAGAAAAGTCGCAAAGAAAGGTTCCGAAGTCGCAAAGAAATATTTCACATGACAAATATAAAAATCGCAATCTTTATTTAGGTTCTGGGAAAACATTCATCGGGTTGAATGAAATAATCCGAAGAATGATAATGAGGTGAACCAGGCTGGGAGGAATGGAAAAACAATTCAATATTCATTATATAGTGCCCAAGAGTCGTCAACGAATTGTCGTTGTAAAGGACAGAAAATCGCAGAAAACATCGCTCGGAATTTGTGCCTGATATTTACCACACCCAAACTATGAAGGTCGATGCAAGGTCTGTCCACGCCTTTAAAGGATCGGACGTACTAAAATTATTTGTACACCAAACGTTCAATAAAAGCTGCCTTATTTAAGAAAACAATGAGCAGATATTTGTACACCCTGTAAAAATGATGTTCACTACGATACAATGTTTCAAAATATATAATCAATATAGTGATCAAGCTTTAAATGCCCAGAATAATCAAACTTATTTAGAGTTTGGCATTTAAATACAATGATCTTCAAAATTAGATAACTAAATAAATAATTTATGTTAACTTACACTTACGTATTCCAATTATATATAGACTTCAAATTGGTTTTCAACAACCACACTCTGCACATGTATTCTTCTATCAAGCGGGAACTACCACTATAGTATAAAGAACTGTTTATAGTGCCTAATTGAAGGTGAATAGGTCGAAGCAGATATAAAGCCTCCCGACATGGTCTCGAGAACACCAATGGTATGAGTGCCATTTGACTACTCTTATCAATCCTTGAGCTTTTGTGTGAATATTTGAGTTCCTAATAGCAAGTATATTTACTGTTTATGTAACAGTCCAGTAACAAGGTCCTCACACAGAAACCTACGAGGTCAGGAGGAAAGACATTAAACCTGTAGTGCAGTATAAAAGGAAGAGTGTCAAATTGTAGGATATCTGTGGAAAAATGTATCCTATTAAACACCATACTTCCATTTCGGACCTCAAAGTGTTGCGGTGTGGTCTATCTAGCGGGGGTAGAATCTGCGCGAAATAGCTCATTGTTCCAGACCAAAATGCCCCTTTTCACCTCAATCAGTTTGAAAGTGAGTTTGCCAAAGACTCTCAGATCGTATGCAATGCGATTTACACGCTGGCGTATGTACAAATATATAGGTCAAAGCAGATATAAAGCCTCCCGACATGGTCTCGGGAACACCTAGGTAAAGTATTCACCCCTGATCACCATTCAGGGGTGAACAGCTGTCCTATGTGAATAGGCAAGACACTTTGTAGTTTGAGAACCAGTGAGGAAGACTGAACAAAATGGCTGGACTTGGGAACCAGCCAAGCTCTATTGTAAAAGAGACAGCTGTTTTGAAGATTGGCAAAGACAAATGGTTATATATTTATCGATTCGATTTTTTTCCCAGACATGTCAGAGTGTGCGCAGTATGAAATAACAACCCCGGTGGAGGGCTCTATGGCAGAGGAACCCGGCCCTGCACAGGGCCGGGTATACTGGCTAGGGAACACCAGTAGTTTGAGTGCCATTTGACTACTCTCATCAATCCTTGAGCTTTAGTGCGAATATTTGAGTTCTGAATAGCAATATACTTATTTATTATTAGAGCGTGCTTGCACGCGCTAAATACATCATCTAGAGTTTAGAGTGGTCACATTGAACTTTCAGTGTGCTTCCAGAAAACTATCCCTTCCCTATCTGCATGATGCTCAATGTGATAGTAAGAATAGAGCAGGGAGCCAGTATATCAGGGTCTTAGAGTTGTCCCCAGCTGACCATGACCAAGCACTGAAGACCAAAATACCTCAAGACCCACGTGTGCTTGATCTGTTTGGATCCTAGTTAGTCAGTTGCAGAAATAGCAAGTTGACTGGGTGCAAGTGGGTTAGAGAAAACTGTCCATAGACTGGATCTAATCCAAACCTTTTAATTGTTATTCATTTATAATTGCACGCTCATTCATCCATGATGAACATACTATTTGCTCCTAGTATCTTGGTGGCCGGCCTATTCGTTTGGCTCAGTATAAAACACCCTCGATTTTCGGTATGGACAACAACAGGTCCACCGAATTGATGCTTCTAGAAAATGTATTGTCCCTTCACATCGACTTGTCTGTTTTGTTCTTTTTAACTTAAAACAAATGAAGATGTATTTAAAAGTCGCGTGTGGAAACAACGGCTCATATCCCCATTTTGCAAAATGTCATGGCTCCAATAGAAACTCTCGTAAGAGCCGTTCAGCCGTCACTTTCCCTGAAAAAAGATCAGATTAAAAGCTGCATGGTTTTCAAAATTGCTATGGGTAGTCGAAGGCATCAGAGAAGAGTTATGCCATAATTTACAAATTATAAAGATCAAAGCGTATCATGATTTCTTTGTTAATGCTTCGGTTTTAATAATGGTGCGTATGCAAGGGATCACTAAAGCGATAACACAGATTCAACACAGACGTTATGAGAACCTATAGAAGGACTTCTGGGTCTGCTGGCGTTTGGAAAAGGATAGAGTGGTTCAGCTTAGATTTATTCTCTCAATGAATGTCGATTTTCTAAATAATTATAAGAAAATACTCACAAACGATTTCCCCGGTTGATAAACCCAAGCCCCGAAATCAAGACTGAAAAGACCGAGAACAGTTTCCTATAAGCGAAGTCCACTCTATAGTGTTATGACGCCTTGGAATGCCCTACAAAAAGAGATGCAATGCGGATCTATGTACTTATTAGAAAAAAACATACATGACAGCGAAACATCTCTTTAAGCTATTCAACAACTCTAAAAGTAGCTGAATTGTGCTCATTCGTCTCCCATTAATATTAAACTAATGCAATTGTACATTACTGTAAAACATTTGGGTGAATCTAGTTGTATGATATGAAACAGTATCTAGCAGTTCGCCGGGTTGGTCGTAAAACCAACGAGAGGCCACGAATGTACTTCTTTACCTGTGAAATTAAAATAAGAAGTTCAAAATCAAAGAATTGAGAAAGTCTAGCCTTCATCGGATCTAGAACGAATGACACTAAATTAGCGAGACTTGGTACCACGTAACCCGTCTGGTATCACGTGACACGTGCCGTTACGTGGACACCGGTCCACGCGGTAATGGGAGTCTGATAGCGACACCTCAGAAATACATGTCCCGTAAGTCATCTCTACGTTGGCATTGCTCCAGCCCTTACGTATACGTCTATGATGTAATGTGCCATGTCGTGATGGCACGGTGGACATGTGTGAGGGTAGCAAGCTTGTTTACTGTCTGTGGACGTCATTAATATAGATATGATAATTAATAGCTTGGTCTAAATTTAAGTGGGACATTATTGCCTTTCTTTCATTAATGTGTCATGCGACAATTCAATGATGACAGGACCTTTTAATGATTACAAACATTGAACTAGTGAAAGCTAGATGAATATTTGTGATGACTAGGACCATCAATTAATCTTTTGTAAGTAATATAGGGAAAGGCGGTGATTTTTTTGGGTTCATGTATGCTAGTTGTGTATGATTTCACGAGTAGAAGTTCAACACACAGCTCTATAATTGGGTTACAGAGACCAAAACAAAGCGAATAGCTTTTCGATTTTATACTACCCCGTCTCCAACAACCTTAGAATATTAGAAAATATATACACTTACCAAATTCTAGTTGCGGTCACATTGTTATCGAGCAAATTTAATGAGCATTAAGAAACTGCGGTTGTCATTCAGTTTTCACTGTTTGAGCTTAGATTTAAATTTTTAAATTTGGATATTTTTAAAATGTATACATGGTGCAATACATTTGTTACTTACTAATAAGGGACAATACTCATATCAGTAATTTAGATGTCGAAGCTCTATTTCATCACCGCGAAAACACAAACAAACCTATGTCATTAAGATTATTGGGTCTTGCAGCCCCTATGGACACACTGCGAACTAAGAGTCTGACGTCGATGCTCAAAACGATGTACTGCGCTGAGTAGACCCATGTTCAGGGAGGTGCAGATTGCTTGACATCAGGTTGGATCTGTATCTGAGAGGATTGTTTTACATCAGCTAACAACACGAGAGATGCAATTAAAGGAGATCTGGCTCAATTCATAAAAAACAATTGATGCTGTTGCCTAAATGGACCCGTTAATGTGATGTATATGACTTGATTTTGCTCAGGTACATCTTTTGATGTTGAGTATAAAACAATCGGTGTCACCAAAGTAAACAGCCTTTTGTATTTGATAGCAGCTCCTCTTGGCCAGCTACACCTCTACTGTGTGATACATGACGGCTGATGTTTCTCATGCACATCCTCTACTGTTTACTGGTCTGTATAAATCTTTTTCTTGGCTGAGGTATAGTATTTACTATGGGATATATAATAGTTGGTGTCACACAGGTACAGTTTTCATTAGTAGATATAGAACAGTGTTGCTGAGGTGCATCCTTTATTGCTGATTGTATATCGCCCAGTGGCAGGCCTATCTTTTAAAATTCAGCATTTTTATATTAGTTTGATAAAAATGAATAACGAATGAAGCTCATTAGGCTTCGGAACTTGAGTCAGACCAATGAGAACCAGACAAGGACATTGAACGAGAGCAAACAGAAGGAGAAAGACACTTGGGGGAACTCTTATATAGAGAAGTGGGAAGAACCGGAAGTTGTGATCAGGGACTCCACACTGCTGGCAGGCAGTGGTCTGTTTAGAGTGTAGAGTTTGATATGAGAAACGATACATCACACAGCGGGCGTCTCTGACGTCACGTCACGTGATACGCACGTGAAGCCCATACCAGGAAGATGTAAGCGCTGTGGGTTACCAAAGTTTTGAAATTAGAATCCATTCACTTTAACGGTAATGTCCCTCACCGATCCCCTGAACGAAGACGTATTGGATTTAGTAATAAACTAAACTTTGATTTCGGCATGGTTCAAAATGAACCATAAGAGAAAACGCATGTCTGCATATAGATATATAAAAAAGAGTAGCTGCTTACAGTTTAAAACTACACGAGAATCTCACTCTCGTGGCCCTTCAATCTCCATGCCTAGGTCTGGTTCACTTTGTCTCTGTGTACGGCAGCAACTCCAAGCGGATATCACAAAATTCTACCGTTTTAGATATAGTAGGTAAATATAAGTGAGGCTCTGAATAGACGACTAGAACTGATAGACATCGTAAGTTAAACTGAAGGCCATATTATCCACATCACTACATACAGATTTAGCAGGGGCTTATAAGACAGGTCCGTGGTTTTAAATGATTTATATGGGACAAGGCACTCCATCTATATCAAAATAGAAAAGAATACTTCTTAATCCATATCTATGTACATATTTCTAAACCCATAATTAGGGATACATATTATAGAAGGAAAAGATATACGACATATATGACTCAAAACATGCCTAGCATCATCTACACCTCATTGAATGAAAACACCAAAAAATACTGGGAGGAACGGGTCTTGTGATCTAATGTTCACCACAAATCCTCGATGAGGAAAGGGACCAATATATACAGGTAATTCAGATCTGGGTCCTGCCGGGACTGTACTAAACGAAACAACCTGGTACGAATAAAGGCGGGCAGTAATGGGTGTAACAGATTATGACGTGTGGAGAAAGTTTACGCTGGTCGCACGTGGCCAGGGGCTCTGAACCTCACCCCGCGCACACTGACAGATGGTACTCTGAAGACGCCGGGCCTATAGGCCGCATGGAGAACCCATCTCTGGCCGATCCGCGCCCCCGTGCACTGACCCCTCAGCTAATGTGTGTCGTGTTTAGTCAGCTTGGTGCAGACGGTGGGGTTCTACCCTACCATACACGCCCCGGGCGGCACTGGATCCCCTGGAGGAAGAGTTCGGGGCCGTTACCAGGGTTACCTACTGGGTGGACAGCTGCTGGATTTGCACCTCCACCAGTCCACCCAGTATACAGAACCAAGTTGTCTCCATAATTGTCCAGCGAAAGGGCAAATGTATCTATTTTGATCTATAGGATTATAACGACCTTTCCTTATGTACCTGTGATAGGATTTATTTAAAAAAAAAAGTATTTATTCATTATCATTATTTTATTAAAAGTCTGCCATGACTATCACAAATGGTTTGGTTCTAGTAATGTTTCAGATAATTACAAATAATATATGTCCTCCTCTAATTGTACTTTGTTATTTGGTAAGTTCAAAATTCTTATTCTATATTGGATTTACAAGCAAGAGTTAGTCCCATTTATATTTGCTAAAATGGAGTAGTATCCATGTCTTGTGTCTATACCATATACCAGAATTCTGTAGAATGTGATATCAGCAAACCTACAGAATTACACATCGTAGGATTTCAACTTGAACCTCCTCGTCAATCATGTGGTGAGTAAAGACTGGTCAGACAAGTGGTTTTACCAGTTGGTGAAGCAGGAGTCCCTAAGAGGCTCCCGTTGACGGTCGCGGGCCAATTCCTGAAATAGGTTTTGAGAATTCCCTGCGCTCAGTCGCCAACAGCAGGTCTATATCTCTGCCTTAAATAACAATAATCATTCTAAACAGACGAATATGTGATTGGATTTCCTTCACTTACGTTGAAGTAGGTGGATTACAATGGCGCGGCTCAGTATTATTCTTTAGCATTCCTTGTTGATTTTAGGAGCGAGCCCCACTGGCTTGAGCTAATAAACGTGTTGCGTCGGGTTGCAACGCGACCACGGCTGCTGGGTCTACTACAGTTTGTATTTTGATAAGATCTGGTTACGGTATAATTCCTGTATCACAGACCTTGAGTCCGATCCCTGTACTACCTTGGTACTCTTTGTCAATCAATTAGCCCATGTTCTAAATACGTTGTTTTCTGTTCTATAATTATTTGTTGGCTGTGAATGGCATTGTGAAGTAAAACTAGAAAGTCTACAGCACCTAAAAAGAAAGGAGCAAATTGTCTACATGAAATGCAAAGAGCATCATAATATCTGACTATAACTATTCTCCAATGCTGAATTGCTCTGTGAAATAATCGGGAGGATTTCACAGAATGCATACACAATTATTAGATGAAGCAGGATCGAATCCGGATTACATGTGGTAATATGTGGTAATCAAGTGACAATTCAATTGTCTTTGATCACCACTTAGCAGGTTGTCATGGCCTTATAACTATTGCCAGGGATTAATGCAGTGTGCTTGTTGATCTAGATAAAGATGACATATGTACATGTGTTTTGGACTGCTGTAGAAAAACGCTATGTGTGTATGTAAGACCCAAACCCATCAATTCCACTGATTAACCTGGTTAGAACACGAGGATAAACACTCAAGACCTGTGTTGTAAACACTACGTCATTTGCAGTGGCAACCCGAAATAGCGAGCACCATTGAGATTGAGATCAGTGGTCTCCTATAGTGACGTTTCCATCTTTTTCGCCGACCACTATTCTAGGTGACCACAGTCACTATTCCAAATTTCCACTAAAGTGGAGTTTAAACACATCAAATACCTAAAGCATCATTTGATGTAATCACCATACAAGCGACAGGTAATGAGGCAATTTGGGATTAGGTTTCCAGTCGCTTTAACCGTCATGGCAGTGGAAGATCTGTTATGAGATCACTCATAAGAGCAGGATGCGCATCTCCATATTATGTATCCTAATTGCAGATTAATTTGGCATATATGAAAATCTACGAGTAGGAGAGAGTTACTCCAAAGCTGAATATTATAAAGGCAGTCTTTGAGGGTTGAAGACGCCCCATTGTATCCCAGATTATAGGAATAAATTAAAAATAGATACGGAAAGAACAACAGCAGTAATCAGATGCTGTGATGCGTCGCCGTCATGATATGCGATAATCTCTCAGGTTGCTGCTTGTGACAAATCTTATCCACTGATATCATTTCGAAATCATAATTGTCTTTCAATCTAATGGCCTCCAAACCGTCCTGGTTCCAGTGTATGGTTGTAGCCATCTGTAGAGCGCCTATAAAGCGCACATGCGTCGCTATGTTTTAAAATCTTGATGCTCTCCCCTGCATAGAGCATTCTTCCTTTTCTGACTTGTTTAGTCTCAAGACTCAAATTACAAAACCCCCAGATTTGTAAAGTGACTCAGACCATAGACAGTCACCTTGTTGTGTGGCTGTTGTGGGTTAGCAGGTTGGAGGGAGATGAGATAGGGGAGGCTTTGGTGCATTGTTTCCTGTAGATACACTCCATGCTCCGGCCGTATTCATTGCTTGGTGGTTACCGTGACCTAAACCTCCCTTCAGCACGACCGCCACAAGTGATAGACTGTATTTAGGCGCCGGTCGGCGGTGTGGGAGAAGCCACATGCTGAGTGACGCCCCGCCGTCCGCTGCCCCAGGTCCGGCAAGCCGCTCACCCACAGGAGGAGAGGAGGTGGGGCAGCAACCTGAGCAGTGGGTTGACGATGCGGCGCCAAATGAGCACAAACAAGGGACCCATGCCTTTCGTTTCTTTATCTTTTACCAAAACTGGGAGCAAATGGTATTAGTAGTTAGCAAATGGAGCAAATGGTATGTTCATCATCGATGAATGAGTATTGAATTATTATACAAAATAACAATGAAAGGGTTTACGTTATGTTCAGTCTCTCGGTCATTTTCTATAACCCACTTACATGAATTAACTTTCTATTTATACCACTGTCTTTCTAGAATCCAAATGTATCAAGTATCAGTAGGTCATTAAGGTATGTCCGTCTCATGGTGAGCTGGGCACGCCTCTGAGACACTGAGACACTGACCCTCTTCACCTTTCCCATTGTCTAATAGTTGGCACTCAAATAGGGAAGGGGTAGTTTTTTTACAGCAAGCTCAATGTCAATGTGACCACTCTAACCTCGAGGCGCTTGGAACGCATTACGAAATATAGCCATTATATCTATATGGGTACTCGGATGTTTTTCATAAACATCTTCACATATGTATACATGCAAATGATGATACATTTAGAGACAAAGCAAAACACCATGCAATATATATTTATACATAGGTCATGTATTATCGTAAAACTGGATGAGTTTTAATCTTGGCCACCGTATGCCACGACTGGAGTTTGGCATACTGATTTCACGAGGCGAAGCTGAGTGAAGTCTGGAGCCCAAACTCCAGGAGTGGCATGCGGTGGCCACGATTAAAACGAATCAGGTTTTGATTTTGGAATATTACGTGGTAATAATTCTGTATGCCACTAGTGGCATATAAAGCTCCGTATGCCAGTCAGCGTGGCATACGGAAACTCAATGTTAAGTCAATGGGATTTTGTATTAAGGGTAGGATAAAGATGCAGACCCTCTTCACGTCATTAGCTGGAGATGATATAACCGTGTTGCTACTTATTGACCTGAGTAATTTTATTGTGACCCACACAATAATGACTAAAATGCTTTTAGAATCTCTCCTCATCTGTCTTACCTGAAGGTCCCAATTGGTAAAGATAGATCTTCTGACCCAGAATTAATGAAATAGTGTTCGAGGATGTGATCAACCTGATTTGGCATTGTGGGAAATTGCAATAGAGGGCTTCGCAGAGTGATATCTAACCTGGACATACTTATTTAGCCTCAGATTGCTGATCTGTACACCTGGATCTGGAATCTCAGAACCCAGTGATATCTTACAGAACACCTACAGATCTGCCATCAATATGCCGTGTGTGTACAGCCCTGTTGACCTGCAAGTCATCTGCTACTGATCATAACCACCTGCCTACTCGTTGGTCAGAGGCTCAGTCATATCAATAGATTCACTCACTCACTCACTCACTCACTCACTCACTCACTCACTCACTCACTCACTCACTCACTCACTCACTCACTCACTCACTCACTCACTCACTCACTCACTCACTCACTCACTCATGCACGCACGCACTCAGTGTTTTACTGGTTCTTTTACTGATTCATTGCCTCATTCATTTGCACACTGATATCTTCACTCACTAATTACCCTAATCAGTCGACCAGTCGAGTTTGACCTTACTTTCCCAGTCCTTGTTAGACAAGAAACCAGGGTGCGGACAGTCATCTTCTCGATAGCACGAAGAAGCTGCCAACCCAAATATCACAGTTACCTCCTGCATTCCAGCGATCCATCTAAATTTAAGCGTCATCATTAGAAGAGGCCCTGTGCTGGTTTCCCGAACCATCCTGGCCAAAATAGCGCAGAATTCGGACACTTGTCTACAGATGATGAGAGAGTCCGGGCAGCGTAACCGAATTACTTTTTAGTTGAGACCTCAATGCGCATAAAGCACCTATTTGCATTATCTTCAGCAATATGCTCAATGCTGTACATCAAGTGAGATATTAGTATTGATTTGATGAACTCAGGTGTTATTAATATTGATGATTGTAGGGGAATTGGTATCCCGTATTCACACATTTGTCTTTTAAGACAATCCAAGGCCGTTTTGTTCGAGGTTGTATTAGTTAGTTATTATTTTAGAGCATCTATATATATGAATATGATATCAGTTATATATTATACATCTTATACGTTATAACAATGATGAAACGTGGTATCCATGGTTTTTTGTTTTTTTTAAGTTTCTCCAGTTCAGGTATACAGAATGCTAATCTGTGATACATTGCTGTTCAGATCTGTATCAAACACACCATAAATACGATAGTTACAATCCAATACCGTACGTTGTTGTAACATTTGGATGTGTCTAAATAATTATGATAAATTAACGCCAATTAAATGATATATACTTCATTGTGCCTCATATTTCCAAGTTTCTTATAATTGGTAATCACGTACCCATGGTATGGCATAATATGTGTCCATATTACCTTCATAAAACGTCACCTTAAGTAGTGATCTAGAATCAATGTTGTTGAGTTCAATTTTTTATACAAAATAGCATAATAAATAAGAGATCTGTTATAGAAAGTAGCATAGTAAGAACTCTCCAATACAGTGATTTGATACGTACATATATCCGACAATAAAGTGCCTTGTGATCTCAGTCACGAAGACTCTTGATCTAGCCGTTCTTGATGTTGTGTTATTCAACCAATTTACAAGGCGACAATGACGCCATTCGAGGACATTTTGCGCTCCATACTTGCCGGGAGCCTGGCTGTCCGCCCAGGAGGAGCACACTACGAACGGAGCGGAGGAGGGACTGGGCCGTCCGGGGACTGGCGGCTTGACGGGCGGACTGACCGCATGCCGGAGGGCGGGGCAGGAGGAGGCGACGACCACCGGAGGGCGCTGGAGGAAGAGTAGGAGCGAGCTAGTCCCCTCAATACCTACACCGCCACTGTACAGGAGGAGCTCGGTGGTGTTCAGGTGCGGAGACAACAGAGGCCAGGTGGGGCCCGGGGCTGACGGCCCGATCGAGCGTGTGCGCCCTCCTCCCGCCCTGGAGGAGACTACGGCGGGCGTCGGGCATACCTGAGCTCTAATGACCTGCACTGGAGGAGGACGGAGGGTGCTGGAGTAATAACCTGTACCACACCACCACCCCCACCCTCCTCCCTCTCTTTGCCCCTTTCTTCGTGGCGGTAACACGGTGGAAGAACCCTGGAGGAGGCGGCGTTGGTGGTGCCTGGAGAGCAGGCACAGGAGGCGGGCTCTCCTCCAGCAGGGGAGTGGGCGAGTTAAGTGAGTGACGGGCAGAGTGTGCCGAACATGTTCCTGGGCTTTGTATACGTGTGCAGTCCGGGATTAACTGGAGGAAAAGTGAGTGCGATAAGCTGCCCGGGTGTACTGGACTCCTCCATGCACCGTCCGATCAGCGAACACACCCTGGAGCATTAGTGTATCGTGTTCCGCCTACAGAGCAGCATGTTGTGACTAGGGACGGCTCTCATGCACGTCTTACCTGTCCACACGTTTCTACACGTCCAGACATCTGTAGAGACACATAGAATGGGCCTTGACATGCTGTACACCTGCCAGTAAGTTTCACCATCCAACAAGTGTTACCGAGGCAGCAGTTGAAACGTCAGTCATCCCCCGCGGATGCTCGACTCGTATGTCATACGGGAGAGTTACACTGTGTACACATACATCCTTTGTGTTGTTCGAAGAGCTGCTCCTTGTATATCTATATAGTTACTTAAACATTTGCACGGTATCGTGTTTGTTGTCTAAGCCGCCAAGACGCAACCAGCGTGGTAAGCATAATGTTACCAGAAGCACCCTGAAAATGCCCAGCCTATATATATAAACACAGGGATATATCGCTCTCACTCCACTTACACCTTTGCGTCATGGGTGCCGCCACGGGGAACCGGAAATCCAAGCGGGGAACGCGATAGCCACCGTCGCCGCTTGGGAATTCTTTTCATCCGGTTCCGGTGACCCCAGGGGTCACTCTCGTGGATTCTCCACTTACTGGAAATCCGCCTCCACCGCCGAGAGTTCGGTGAACTCATTGCGCATTGCTCTACAGGATACCTTCGACACGCATGCGCAATGTATCATAAGTACAACACAGCACCGCCTGGTGAAGGGGGCCGTCACCAGATGGGGCTGTTTAACCAGGCGTGTACGGCGACGTCGACGACGGCGACGTCGCTCGTCCCCAAGTCGTCCTCCATGGATTTTACCAGCCCGCAGACGAGTAGTAACCCGTTCCCGTACTTCTACCAGACCCTGCCGCGCCGACGTAAAAAGCTCTATGAGGTGGGTGTGTTGCCTCCCCTGGTGAGAATGCCGATAGAATTGTGTGACAGCTGGTTTAATCAAAATTAGGTAACTAAAGTATTGGTTCTGCATATACAATATACCATTTGGTCTAAAAAGTTAGAGTACAACTATTGTTTGATTGTTCAACTTTTTTTTTTTTGAGGGAATATTGTGTGTACAATCACAGAGTTCAATGATACAGCCGTTCTTCCACTTCTTCTCCTAGCCTCCTACTCCTAATTCTAATGGCGGGTGTTAAGCAGAATGAGCAGTGGGTAGGCCCACCATTTTTGTGTAAGACTTTGGTATGACCCGACCGGGATTTGAAACCCTGATTTCCCATGCTCAAGGCTAACACCCATAGAACTTTGCCACTGAGCTTGGTACAGTTACCATCTGATAATCCATAAAATAGGCTAGAATATGCTGATTCCTTTGATAACACCACAGACGTGGTAACCTCCATCTATGAATAGACCGGTAAGAGAATATATGCCCTCAAGGTTTCTGTTATATGCACTATATCGTAAACAGTGGCAACCTAAAATAGTGGACAACATTGTGACTGAGATAAACCATCTAATACTGTGAGCCGTCCACTTTCGTGGATGACCACTATACCAGGGGCCCCTTTAATAATCTAGGATCGTAAATGTAGACCCTTTTCTGTATGCCAGAGAGACCCAGGGAAAATGTGGGTCAACTTTATTCAACATTATAAACGACCTTATAGACAGCTCAGACTGTCCTAGCGAACAGACTGATAAATATTACTAAACGATAAACCTTGTACAAGGTACAGAAAAGGGTCTTCATGAACGATTCTAGGTTATTAAACGGGCCCCAGGTTTCGAGGCTTCAAGGTGGCAACCACAAATGCTTGTGCAATCTGCCCATGATATCCCAGCCTATATAAACCCTTTTAGAAGTAATTCTGAACAGGAAACATGATATCTTCATATATCGTCTGTGTACATCTACAAGGGTAGGCGAATGTGCAACTTCTGAAGACATTGCACTGGACGAAATAGAAAATATATTATCTAGCACAGGTCGAATAGCAATTAATAGTAATTGGGAATTGAAAAGAAAAAAAAATTGAATTGTGAAAGAACAATGGGTGACATAGCAAACACAGCAAAGTTTCAGTAGCCTATAATCGCTAACGATATATTTCCCATAAACATGAACTTTGTACACATATTGAAATCAAGAAAAGATAATTTGTTGAAGATGCGTCCCTGTAATCCATATTTGGATATCTCAAAGAGCTTTCAGGGGAGCAACTGTAAGTATTTTCAGCACTCGTGCAAGATCCCCCGGTCTCGAAATACCTCGTGCCATCTGGACCGTGTTCCAAGCCACCTCCACGCAGATTAGACTGAAAGGACATTTTATCAAAATAAGCTGAAAAGGAGCGTGTAATATATCGGTCTCATACAGTGCTGTGAAAGCCCCCGACGAATTCCATTTTGTTGAAATCACTGAGATGTCGCTCGCTGCTGCTATCGAAAGCCCATCTCCGCGGGGATGGATTACAAAAGGGAAGAGAAGGTACTCGCAATGTAGTGCTCACGTTGCCATGGTAATGATTATCCAGCTGTGATGTCACTGTAACCTGTAGCCATCTCATGCCAGAGTCTCTAGCTTGTTAGGTTTTTCCCTTGTCCCAAGGATTTATATGTTCACGACACATTAAATCGATTCGGAAATAAGGTGTGCCTTATGATACATAGCAAGGTTCACTTCTGCTCGATTCCAACCTCTGTAGGTAGAGCTATGGAGGCGTAGCATGTGCTTGACACGGTACTTTAACCAAGATGGGGCTCTAAGATATCAAACCAGTTTTTTTATAAACAATTGCATTCGATTTAACAATCGCTCTACCAGGCAATAAGTAACGTAAAAAATTGTTCTCCATTCATTCATTCCCAGTGGACATGCAAACATACAAGTCAGTTCTATAACCGGGAGGATCTTTTTCGAGCGGTACGTGTCTTAAGGGAGAGTCCGGTCGTACACTACTCATATACCTTGTCAGGCATAATATAAGTACAAATAACAATGATACTAGGGTTATGATATTACACTAGTAACTGACCTCGTTCACAAAGACTACCTGTATATAGCTCAGGCATTTCCAAAAACATTCTCATGCGCCCAAGGGCTGGACTTGCTATTCTTATATCAAGGCCAGTGTGCTTGTCAGAGAGGTCCTGGCACCACATGTCTATACTTGGTTATCATCCTAAAGTCCATCCAGCAATAGCTGATGAAAGTTACCAGGGTTGGTAACAAACTAATTTGGCTTCGTTTCCCCAACAGCAATAGGTGGAGCAATTTTGGGGAGACGCAGTGCCAGTTAAGGGTATGTAGAGTAATTAGAAGGATACAAAGAGCAATTGTACCAATGGGAAGAAACACAGAGAATAACTAGAGGGATTCCTCAGAATGAATTGATTGCGAGATGCCCGACCGTTTGGTCACTACTAATTGTATGAGTGAATATCCGCTTAACGTTATATCACAATGATAGCTTATTTCATGAGGCTGCCTAGTGTGATGACCTTAACAGCTACTCCTGGATGGCATATACTTGACGCTTCTCCTCCAGAAAGTTTACTTGTCCTCTTTTCCGTTATGAATTGAATCATTGTGCGATTACTTTACCGACTGGCGGTTGGATTTCAGTTTGGATTCTTTTACGCGCTGCCTGTCGTAGTCAGGGGTGTTCCGAATAAAGTCAAGCTGTTCCTCTTTGTAGAGAGTATACACACGCCTTGATGTGATGCGAACAGATCTACAAACGGTCCCAGGCCCATTTGACTGCTATCACAATACCCTCTCGCTATTCCAGATGCATGTGTGAATTTCTCTTAAATATTTTCGATAGGTTTTTATTCATTTCTGTAGGTAGTGATACAGTCTTCCAATGAATATATTGGGTTTTATTAACAAGATGTTACTCACCAGAATGAGAATCAAGACTTCACTAATGAGGAGAGTGGCGGACAGTTTGATTTGTAAAATATGGAACCTACGAGGTTCTGGTTAGGGAAGAAGACGAGTAGATACCGCCCTCTCTCTCTTCCCACCACGTTATACATAATTTACACCTATCCCCACCTCCGCAAATCACATGGTCCATGACCTAAATATTCTTGAAATTGACAATGTCGTTCGTATACGTACACAAAAATGAAGTTTTACCGTACAGACCCTTGTTCGAATAATACTAAGACCCGCAAAATCTGTCTCTGGGTTTTTTTTATTAAGTAGTTTATGATTTCTAACGCTATGCTAAGATAACATCAATACCTTTGTAGTGGGAATGTTTTATTGAAGAAAAAAAACTGAACAACGAAATCATCCAATCCATGGAATTCCCTGAGTTCCTGGAAAAGCTCCATTTCTGATTTTAGCTCCGACCACAACCTCCTACCCCGCCATGGCTCACACTCACGTGAACCCCGCCTCCAGGGTTAGGGAGGGTCGGACACCTACCCGGCTTTTAGCGGGGTGCAGGCACCTTTCATCCTCTCCAGGTGTGGCCCATATCCTCATCTATACCTGTCTCCACTCAAACTACCTCAGGCAGCAGGAATATAGCATGACTGAAAATATAGATTTCCGCTTCCCTGCTTATAAAGATTGTCTGCGAAGTATAAAAGTTCAATATATATATATGCTCAGCCATGTTCTGTGAAAGCCACGGGATGTGTATTTTTGTATTTAGCGTGTTTTTCAGATGAAACCGGGGTCTGACCTTCATTTCAAGAAAAATCAATGATTGAAAAATATTACGCATCAAGACTAGATAAGTAGGCAATATCAAGTAAATATAACACCATTGAACAAATAATTCATCAGGGCTATTGCGTCTAATAGTACATGTTGGACGTTAAACTACCCAAACAATAAAACAAAAAATTATATACCTATGGCCGAACACTATGGTTACACCACACAACGAAGGGTGAAATTTACTTTACGCTTACTACCAAAGGTTGACGTTTAGACCAATCAGATCGTCTCCTACAAAAAGCATATGTAAAGTGCAGTGGAGAGAAAACATAAGAGTGTCAAGTTACTCGTTAAGGTTGGCTCTGACTTCGTGTTTGATGGCGGGTAAACAAATAACGCTATTTATCGTTATTAAACTACATTTGAAGGTATTTATGTGAAGAGGGAATAAAAATTTCCGGAGAGAGAAAGTCAAAATTGCTAGGTAAGGCTCGGAAAAATGTTGCCTGCAGCCAAGGCCTTGGGCAATATTTTTCCGAGCCATACCTCGTAACTTTGACTTTCTATCACCGGAACATAGTTTCCCTCTATGCTTTATTTTTCACCTCAATCACTTTCTAGTATATAATTTACAATTTTTGAATGATATATCTTATTGTTGGATCGCTCTTCCTGACAGTCATCAATGGCAGATCTGCTAAATGCAGAGCTGTATGCTGCTTTATGGAGAATTTATATATTAAAAAAAAGATTCTAGGAGTCCCTATACAACTCGAGAATAAGGAAAACATATTCTATATGTCATTGTTTTCTATGCTAAATCATATTTAGATATTAATCTTTACAAATCTAACCATGCACATTGTATACTAACAGACTACATTCTTAAAATATTTTTAAAATGAAAAATAAATGCTGATGTTTTTCTATAACTATCTTATATGTAAATATGATCAGATTGTTTGGGTAATTATCGTTTAGATCGTGGTGTTTTGAATTATGAAAAGACCCAAATATCAAGTGAGTTCTGTCAAACAGGTTGTACTGATGAACATTGATACACATGTATGCTTGATCCACAGTGATGTCTCCGTTATGCATAGCCAAATAGTTCAGCACATACTGTCCTCTTGATAATGATATTCCGAGTATTCTAAATTACATGTGCTGCTATTGAAGTTAGGGATGAAGGGGTGTGTAAACTGGTTGTTTCCTCTTGGTGTTCTTCTCACTTATCGAAATGTCAAATAGGTACATGTAGCTCTGGTGAAGAAGACGGTAGAAAAAGGAGGCGATATTCTTTGAGTGTTCAAAGAGGGAGATATCTACTCATGTATTCACACGCTAGTCTTTAGGTCCGGGTCAGACCCACGCGAACGTCGGATACACGTGCGACTACTTAACGATCTGCCCGTTGATCTGCCACTGACTAATGGTCTTACTAACGTTAACGACCATCGAATGAGGTGATGGTGAGGAACTGTCATCAGAAAGGTTCAGTTTTTTGTGTCCCTCTGGTAGCTATGTGGTAGGAAACTGCATGGGATGAGGGGCAATAGTCATATATGAAGCGAAAGAGTTAAATATAAGGCTACATAATATCAAATGAGTTATCGTTCTGCTTTATAATTAGTCTTTCTATATGTTACAATATTCCAGGGAAGTGAAAATGGAGCAAGGGGGAGGGGATATGGGCTATAGTAGGATATGATAACACAATTTAAACAGGCTGACTCTCCTCGTACGTCAAAACACTTGGTAGAATTATTGATCAGATCTATATATCCCTCGGCTTACGGAATTGGGATATATCTGATCAATAGTTTTACCGCATATATTTGACGTACGCATAGAGTAAGTAAGTTGCCGTATATCATGAAATAGGAACAAGGAATCTATTGCTCATCACCCGCCAATATTCACCTTGGAGCAGAACTCCAGCCATGTAGGATAACCTTTACTCTGAGGCTGAGCCCCTAAGTCAACCTCCAACATTGACCCATTTCTCATAGCCTTTTAGTAGACCTTTTTAAAGCTGTACCATTAACCGGCCCCTGGTAGAAGGTGTAAGGGTCAATTGTTTTAACTCCAATGTCAATGATGGCACAAAGATGTCAAAGTTATAAGAGTATTTTTTCAGAGTTCAGGCTGACGAGAAGTAACTACTTAGTTACAGGATTACCTTCATTTCTTGTTTCAAGGTTTGGATAATCGGTGAGGTTTGGGGACCTTTCCACTAGATTTGTCCGCAAGGATTTTAAAAGGATGGATAAGGATTTGTACTCTTTGAATAGTTTCCTACGTTAACAGCTCAGACACATGCTGGCCACCTGTAGTTAGTAAGCCCTTAGTCTTCAGTTCACGCCGCTGTCTACCCTGTGGCCGAGCAGATCACTGGGCTGCTCGCGGCTGTCGTGTATAAGAAGGATTGAGGCGTTACATTTGACGTGTTTAACCTTGACCGGTGTATTTATAAACAGGATACAGTGATGGCCGACCCACTAACAAGCTTGTAACACGCTGGTGCCCACCCCTCGCCGTAACACACATCAAGGCTGTACAGTTTACTTGAAGCAGGGTTTATAAAAAAATGGTACACCTGGTTTCCTGATCCAAACAAATCTCGCTCAGCGGTGTGGTCGTGTTCACTGATGGCCTGGCTCCCTCTTGGCTCAGGAAATTCTAAATCATTTATTCATACCTCGAAAAATCGGATGGCAACTGAAAACATGAATAGCACTTTACTGTTCCCTAAACCATAGGAATCCCATCTAGCTACCTCAAGCGCACGGATGGCTCACTCGAAAAAGAAAACACACCCGTTATACATAATTTTCTCTGCCATTCCTTTGCAAATATTTTCAACCAAAGCTTGTTTCTGACATCTGTATATAACGTTTTATTGAAGCCATGTGTGTTTTCCACGTTCTTGTATAGATGGATTGATGTATAGTAGCATGGACCATGCTGCTATAAGGGAAATACTTGTCCACCTGTATCATTATTTATCACGATGCATTTATCAGGAAGTATAGGTATTGAGCTTACCCTATAACCTATGTAGAAAGTACAGTTGTTTCCTATTAGGACTTCTGGACTCTAGCTGTTGATATATATTTGCCGAAATGGACAATTATAATGGAAAGTAAACCCTGCAAAAAGCATGAATTCATTCACAACACAGTTTCATCTCAAAGTCTGATAAAAGCGAAAGTAGTTGCGATTCTACACATCTTATTAACTGTTTTCATTCCGTGCAGATACCAGAATATGATTAGAATTTCTAATCATATGATATTATATACTGTAATAGATATCGTGACTCACGATTCTAATATCGATAAAATGAAATTGCTTATTGTACAACACAACTAGATCGTGAAGTATCACGATTTGACATTTGTGTATAGTAGGAGACTATTAGTGATGTATGGTGTCATCTATAAAATACTCAGTCTGAGGTGCTAACTCTGTCTCGGATTACCTCCAAAATGTTCTAGTGTAGGCATGACCTGTCAACACATTAACCAATCAGATGCTTCGTCTGCGCTTTGCAGGCTACTCCAATACCTCGTAGCCTGCAATACCTCCAGCACTAGCATGGAGAATTACGCAATTCTTTTAGGGTCCTACGAAGGACAATTGGCCATTAATTAGACATATTAGTTGGTTAAAACATTAATTGGTTACATTAGTTACCAGATGACGCACGTTTCTCAGGCGCATGCCGGAGGTGTAGTCATCATCTCCCGTGGAATGTCCAGCACCACTATGAAGAATTCTTGTTTTTATCGCCGAGGCAAAATGAACTTATTTTCTTACTTTATTGTAACTTGGAATGCTGTGTGTGGATTTCACGCAGGGAAGTTTATGTCTGCGTGAGATCTATGCCTCCGTCTGTCAAAATAGCAGCTCGGTACTGTAGAAGTACCAATGTATAACACTGACAACAATAGTTGGTTTAGGTATGAGGTAGTTACCATAACCATGCACAACCCACCTATATGTAACGGTACACACCAAACACCAATCAAATTATTTCTACACCATTTAAAATAGCAATTTATGCAATACAGTAAAACCCCTCCTCTGGAACACATCGCTCAAGGGGACACCCCGCTTAGGGTGACAATTAGCTCGGAACGGAGGGTGACCTCATAAGTGGGGTTGCACTGTATATAAAATACATAGACAATAATCGATGGTTTTGTAGACAGGCGGCCGTAAACCACGAGTGATTGACGCGTAGTAACTAACGAGCGTCAGTGGATGTATTACAACGTCAACCTCGAGTTGTTTACAGAGCCGTCTGTCAACAAATCCATCGTTTGTTGTATTCATTATCCATCTTATCCAATAGATTAAAACCCAGGAATTGCCATATTGAAGGGTTCATCACTAAGGACTATTTTTGCTCTATAGCACAAAGGGACTACTCTCCCGTGTACCATGGCTTTGAGGCCGTATACCAAGGTTTTAAATCCGTGTATTGTAACATGGTTATGGTATCTGACTGTTTTTCCCATACATTCTCAATGGATACTTGTGGGTACCCATAGTAAGGGCTAATGTAACCGCTATTTCAAACAATTGACAAAGGAATCAATGTCCTAAACACTTCGTCGTGAACAACCACACCGGGAGATTAGGATCTCATGCATTGTCAGCTTGTCCTTTGCATTCCCTACAAGTTTCATCATATTTCTGAGTATTACAATAAAAAAGCTAGTCCTCTATTCCTTTACACCTGATTCTTGGAATGATCTAAATAGTAAATAATGTTTCTCTTTTCTCATTCCAGGTAGGTTCAACTCTTCCAAAGCACTCCCCGAGACACTACCAAAAGGTAAGGATTGAGTTTTGAGCAGTATCAAACGGTACATGTTTATCATCCTGATTTCATTAGAAAAGGAAACTTAGCTTCCTTAGCTTACTACGGTCTACTAGGCCGAATACTTCAGGGTTAGACTAGGGTTACATATATACAACTGAATACGACGGATCATGATTATGATCATGATATGCTTTTCAATGGTTACATTGATACATAGCATATTTTACTAATTAGACCTTATAATTCTCTGACAACAATTACCATGTTTAACTGTGTACATACCAGTGAATATTCACATGTACATGCGCCCTGTAAATAAGGAAGACTGAGGCAAATCCCTCGAACCTATAGTCAGATGAACTTTTCCCATGAAGTCATTTGTTTTAAAGGCTTGGTAAAAAGCGCAAACACACCATAAAGTTTCCAAGACTTTTCGTCGTGAATAATATTTTCACCCCAACCCACAATCAGGGTCTGTCCCGACATGCCGGAGAAGTGGGCTGTAGGTCATATGACCCGCATGTAGTGCGCTGGGACCCAGCCAGTCTTCCTCATATCGTGCACAAATTGCCCTCCTGTCAGGACTCAGCTAACCTGTGATTATGGCTATCCTTTGATGCTCGGGCTTTGACCCGGAATTCCGAGAAGAGATTCCTAGAAGGGCGGCGTAACTACCCTGTTGTCATGGAAACTGTTGTGGGCCCATGCGGCCACGTGTTTCCGCTGGTTTTTGTCTGACGTACGCCCGTGTGGCTTTGTGCCTGGCTGGTACAGGCCGTGTGGTATTTTTGTACTCCCTGGCTCCAGTGACTCGTTAACATGTGTGAAATCCTGCTTATTCTGTCTTGGCTATGTGGAAGCATACTTGGGATGAAGATCCCAGCTGTTAGAAAAGAAGGAAAAGTGTGGTTTTGCTTTCTGATTGGAAGATCATTTCCCTGTTGTTTATTCTTCAAAGAGCGGAGGACCGAAGTGAATGTATTGTGGAAGTAGAAATGGCCGGCTTCACTCTCCAGACAGGGCATATGTGTACGTTGACAGAATTGACTAGTATACAGCACCATACTTCAGCTTGGAGAGCGGGCATGTCATGACTTCTAGGTCAAGGAGGTTAGCTGGTGTTGTAGAAAACACATTAAACTTAGATAACTAAGGAACATGTTATTGTTTCGAATGAACAAATTTGTTTCTCATACAGTATAGAATTGGGAATATAAAACCCTTATTTCATCAAATTAAAGACTTTATATAGAAATTTCTGCCGGTGATGAGAATCTTTAGTCAGACAATGATATTATAGTATGACCCATACTTTTTTATTTAAAGGTTTATACGTATTAGTCCCTAGGAACAAACATTGGAATCTCCATACTTGGCTCTTCCATGTTTCTAATGGGTCATTCTTTTAGGGTATAGAGGGGAACTGAAGTGAAGAATTGATTTAATCGAGGTGTTTTATATACACTTTAGATTAAACTTCACTTCAGGAAGACTCTAAAGGCTGTCAAACTTTATACAAGAGCATCCATCACCGAGTGTTCTGTTGATTGCCGCCCACACACTTTTCTACCGCACGCCTCAGCGGCGACACCACACATTAAATACCCGTTAAAGAGAGAATAGTATACAGGAGGTGCCATAAGGCTGAATAGATAACAACAGACCCTAGACCCCTAGAGCTTGCAAAGGAGCAACAGTGGTGGTCCCGGAACGGCAATCGCGTCGTCATTCCAACCTCCTCCGGCCGCTTAGTAGAGAGCTGCTTCCGGGCGGCGCGCGCAGCCCTCCGGTCGCGAAATGGCAAAGTTCATTTAGCCAGACGGCGAGGGCAGGGGTCGATCGTGGTGGGGCTCTTTTTGCGCCTTCCACCTTTAAGAGTGGTGAATTATGAATGAGTTTACAAAGTTATCAAGCAGCGTTGGTTCTCACAGAGGATGTGGCGATAGTGGTAAAGTAGTGAGCATACCAGTCAAAGGTATGTTCAAAGTTGAAACTGCATTACTAGGAACAGGAAAGAGTGAATGAGGTTGGCTAAATAAAAACGTGCGGCTTTCCTTTGACGTAGAAGGGGCAAGATGATGATGGTGTCAGGGCTGATTGTTAGAATTTTTCTCTTTTTTAATATTCTTTGGATATGCTATACCATTGTGATATCGAAAAGATGAGAAGTATCGAATCATTTAAATATTGTAGATACAAATTTTGAATTATCTTGATATCGGAAATTTAAGAACACACCTTTGGATATAAATAACCCAAGAATGATAACCGATCTTAAAGAGTCAAAAAAAACTTTCATCGTCTCTCATCAAGATCTGGCGATTGCAATTACAATGATAAAGGTTGCACTGATTGCAACAAAAGAAAATTGTAATTGGCCTCAATATCAGATGAGGTTACACATAAGCACAAATTATCTGATTCAGACTAATCTTGAATTGCCTGTTGACTTTCCATGGACGGAGTATAAAGGATTTCACCAGCAAACACCTGCCGCTGTTTGCTTCGACCAACGAGTGTACATGTATATATTCGTTGCTTCGACTCCCGCCCACTCTGTGACTCCTCCAAGTCAACAGTGCAATGCCCTGCAGCATGAGGCAAAAGCTCAGCTTGGAGAGCCCTTTCACCATGCGTCCACGACGTACGCGCCACCTGGTACCAATGGATTACACCACCGAGGACTGACGTTACCTTAATGGTTAATTTAGCTGGTGTCGGCCTGAAGTACTACCACCGTAGCTATATACCGGCAGCCATCGGGAACCAGCAGAATGGTCAATCTTGGGCGGGAAATGACATGTCAGGCCGAGGGAATGTGGAGTGATGTTTTCATCTCGTCTTCTCTCACTCTTTTTTCGTCGGTTTCCCACCCTTTCCTTCAGATGGAATAGCCTAGAAGTGATACGCACTAAAAAAGGAAAGAGTAGAATTACTCAAATCTTAGGTTTTTTTTTACATTAATGATTTCAGTCCTAAGATTATTTCCGGTTTCTTCATGGTGACCTAAACTTTCATGATAACAGAGATAAAAAGCAGCAATGAACAGGATTCGGATTCAAGTTTTTTCCAGACCTCACCGGCATCCCTTTATTAACAAGCTCAACTTAATTGATAATAATGAGCATGATATTAGATTTTCTTGAATTGTAATGATTATGCTGGTTCCCTGATGTCAGTGGAATTAGACCGTAGGGGCAAAGCTTGTCAGATTATGGTTAACTTGAAAAAAGACATACGTAGAACAATAACCGATGCCCATGCGGCAGTTTGGAAACGAAGATCAAGATGGCCTAAGTGGTGCGGATATGTGATAGAATCGCAAGTGAAGTATTTTCTAACTGTCACTTTATAGTCGTGATGGCACAAATCGACTGGTATGATAATCAGAGCTAAACGTTAAACACTCAGGGATGTCTTGGATTTTTATAAAACAAAAACACAGAAATGTTGTCTTACTATTTAAAAGCCTCAATAAAACCTGTGTATATTAGCCCCATATTATTTCAGAAACCCCATATACCTGACTTCCATGTAAGTGTTTGCATTATTACTTCCACGATCTTCAGAGTTTCCCCTGACAAGCCGCCAAAAAGGATAACGCATGAATGAGAATACCTAGAATCCATGAAACCATAGAGCAGTTACCATACAACCACTTTCAATGCATAGCTAATATTAAAGTATTGTAGGCTGTTGATACTTCAATCTTACTTACACTGATTGTAGCTCTGTTTCGTTCAGAGTTTTGTTGCCTAAGTATATTAAAATATCTTCAAACTCTGTCAGATATTTCTCGGCTAACTAGACCAATCATTTAAGACATCACGACTTTTCACAAAGTTTGGGAGCAAATGATCAAACACAGTTTATTACGGGGTTCTCCCATAGCCATATCCACTAGGACTTCAGTGGTGTACTAACAAATAACTGTGAGGTATAAATTCTAATTTTTTAGGTCAAGGAGCACATTCATAAAACTTGGCAGAAACTCTGGAACTACACCAGAGACAACAAATTAGAAATTGTAGTGACTACTAGCCGATACTTTAAGAAAGACAACCTGACACAAACTGAACAGGTGAAACTGACCTGTCTGTGGACCGGTCACACTAAACTGGTCAACACATGAGCACCTCCTAAGACGTGAAGTAGCACCTGTGTGCCAGACATGCAACACTCGGCTGAGTGTGAGAGAAATTCTTGACTTCCTCAAGGAATGTAAGATTTTCGATAGGATATAATCAAGAAGAGTAAGATGCCTGGATCAACCAGGCAGCATACCTTGTTATTCCAATAGGATATGCAAATTTGAAGTGAAGTAAACCAAAATAAGTCTAATTGAGCAAATTGGATGTTATACTACCCAAACAAACAAACAAAACTAATTCTTGAAAAATCACGGAAATCAACCAATAGACAGGGCTAGATGTGCACGTGGGTAATCAGGATGAATGAGGTCGGTTCATAACAGCTGTATCATCAGCAGTAACAGCCCGGTGCTTCACTGTCTTGTTCCTGCCAATGAGTTGCTGCAGGTCGCACGGGCTCTCTGCTCCTCCTTGGTGTCAGCTCACTCATGAAACCTCACCAACCAGCCATTTTATTCTCGCTCATCTTTGTCCTTCATCATCCACCAATCCTCCCTCACCACGTCAGGTGGTCAGTTCGGATGCCTGAAAGCATTGGACTCTCATTGGTTACTGTCCATGGGATTGGGCCACACGATCACATCTAGACTCCATCTGCGTTCCTTTATGGGGCTATTAAGCCTACTTCAAACCAACAGTGGTTTGAACCTCCCTCCAACCCTCAGCCCCACGCCATGGGCAACATCACCATATGTTCCATATTTTCTAGCAAATTCCATTTGTAAAACATTTACACTTTTTGTCTAACCCCAACTGACATCCCTGCTATTTCATGATAATGTAAGCAATAGTTCCATGTAATTGAAATAAAGTAAATGTAAATAATTAAGTTGTTGGACCGGACCGCTTCGGATGAAACTTTTTCCAACTACATTGTACATGTAGGTGCCTCCTCACTCCTTGCCAAACACAGTGTCTATTCGTGAAAAGAGGAGCAGGCTCATCATATCAAGGCACGATAACCTCTTGTGGTTGGCTCTATCTAGTGTTTACATCCCAGCAGGAAAGGCCTCATCCTTAGTGACCTTTTATCCCTTTCAGTGGCGATGAATGTGTTTCAAGAATACAAGACTATGGATGAACATAGCAGATTGCTTAGCCACAATGGGGTGGGAGCAAAATATATTGTTTCTCTCACCCATCCCAGTTCTAAATCCACTGATAGGTTTATATCCCTACTTCCATGGTGTTACTTTCTGTACAGAGATAGCAGTTATCCTCTTTTCCTAGGAAATCCTTTTTTTCATTTTCAGTTTATAAAAGAGAGAATAATTTGGGTATCATTCACACCAATAAACAGTGGTTCAAACCTCCCCGCCCACTGCAGTTTAATTGTATGGCCAATGGCGATGGGTTTTCCATGTTTTCTCAGTCTGTCTGAGGCAGTAATTTCCACATGAAAAAGGTTTCCTATTTTTTTCATGACCCCAACTGACATTCCTGCCATTAGAAACATTCTAGTAATCAGTTGGTGATGAAAGGTATCTGGAATTATGGACTCCAAACGGGCACACAACACACTCCAGGAATCTGGACGATCCTCAGTGTATCACGGCTGGCGCCATGGTTACGTGTAGTAGTAAGAGCCGCCCCCTCGTGAGAAACGGACGAACTTAACGAGGTGTTTTGACGTAACATCACGATTCGTCTTCCCACGCTCCATACACTTTCCCCGTCTCACACATCCATATAGAGGGCGTCAAGCATCTCCCTGGAGAGTGAAGAGAAAGTAGGCGAAGTCCGCTTGTACCCGTGGATCCTTGTATCAGGCACGAGAAGTCTGGACTATACCGCTGGGAACCGACAAAGGTTGGACACGTGGTGGCCATCAAATGGCGGATTAGGTGGAGGGCAGGGTGCGTTTCGCTAGGTCGGTCGACGATCCTTATTTTAGAAGCCACTTCCTGGTGAGCATGGCGTGAGGTGAGACGCCGACCGTCAATCACCAAGCACAGACAGCCCGAATAAATCGGCACTGGGTTATTTTGAGAACACATTAAAATGAACCATGTGGGAAATTGGAAGAAAGGCATTTGCTTCTAGGAAACAGCTGGTAACTGATTAGATTTTTTTTAGATTTAAAAGGAGACTTCCGTGATCGTGAGAACCAATAGTAAATATCTGTGAAGGAGGTTCACTGTGCCTTGTTACCCTCAGAACCACTGGTATTTGAAAGATATGGTGCCGTTCTAAACTTGCACAATGTTTAGAGATTATCAGAACAGTTTATCCGATTTGTTGATACGAACCATGCAATAACACGTATACGATGAGAGATATATCATTATAAGAAGTTATGATATAATCTCTAACATGTACGTATTTCGGAGATTTATCATATAAGTATTGATCAAAATGCCCCCACCCTGTCCCACTACCCCTATCAGGGACCTCCAAAGTAGAACGCTGATCCTGCTCTGTTTTAGGTGTGAGTTGCATCTATAGGGCACATAGCTATTGTGCTGTGGAAGCAGCCATCTTGCCCCCGACGCCATCCAAGTGGCGGGACCATTTATCAATGGATTTATCAAAAATATTTTGGGGGGCATGCCATGGAGGAATTTTAGCCTCGTCTCAATATTATTAATAGATTATAACAACTGATAACAGTAGTTGCCCCCCGACTACAGTGGCGCTATTTTACAATTTCCTGGCGGATGATGGCAGAACTGGCAATCACTCTGTGCCCTATAGATTATTACAGAAATGTACTACCTCCATGAGTCTGATAGGCGTTCAGCTCGCTTTAAAACTCAACGAAACGCCAGCCTACTCTCTTCCACCCTTTTCCCGCCAATTACATGAGGCGCACGTGTGGAAAGTGCTGTAAAGCATACCCTGACTTGGACAGCCACCAGATAGATGATCACATTTACCCATTCTCGCTGCCAGAAATTCAATGTTTCTGCCCCAGCTAAACCATCTCATAAACAGACCTCTTCCTACAGGTTTAACCTAATCAGGCAACCACGCATTTGCGTCATGCGTCGTGTGTGCTGAGCATGATTTTGAAGAGACCTACTAGAAGCCTGCACCTATATGTGACTATATAATGCCGTATGCACTTAACAAGTATCATCATGGTACCAGTGGCGTCCTTATAATTAAATAAAATGATAATATGTCTCCTCAAAATTAGTACTTTTGTAAAATCGCCCAAAGATGTTCGGAGGCATCTTCAGGACTTACCAGGAAATTTCTTTAAAATAAAAAAATAGCAAATACCTCCAGGTATTCGCAGGACTGAAAGGGGTTTAATAGAGAATAGCGTGGAGAGTTTATAAATAAGTTAAAATTCTAGAGTGTATGTAGTTACCCTGAGCGTATGGGACCAGAGTCAGGCAGTACCTTATCGAGACTGCTCTCAACAACTCTTTAGTTACTGACTGAAGGCTGACATAGTGCAGGTTGAGTCGTACGTGGTAGATCGACGCTGCCGACTTTATTTTTCCCATCCTGAAGCCGTGAAACCCCGCTAACGTAGTGAAGACCGCATATAGTGACTAGTTCCAAGACCCTGGTCACGGCACAGACCGGAGAAGAATGGACACGGAGCAGTGAATAGTTATGCAGAAACCTTATAGAACACAATGTGCTAGCTGCTGCATCCCTGCTGTCTGGTACTTAGAAGGAAACTCACGAAATGAAAATAACTCGATCCGAACTCCACCTCGTTTGACCACAGAGTAATTCAGGAAGCGAAGCTGAGTGAATTACTCTGTGGTCAAACGAGGTCGAGTTAAGATCAAGTTACTTTCATCGAGTGGGTTTCTGATTTTATCTCAACCCGTATAACATTATTGATTAATAAAATAAATCACCCAATTAGCCATTGAGTATTGGGTACTCTACCTTCACGGCCGTAGAGTATGAGTTCCTAACGTTAAGCCTATGGAGAAGAATACCGGGGTGAGATAAAGTGAGATATCAGTCGAGATGATTAATGGGAGGAAGGTATTCCCCATTGGTAGATAGTATGAAATCAGAGAATAAAGCAAATAGAACAGCAAGAAATATATTTAAGACAACACAAGTGCAAGTATAAGATTTCAGGATCTATAACTTACGCTTATACTCATGCTAACTCCGCTAACCTTAACCATCTATCCTAAAATCAGGATTTCTTCTAATCATACATTCCTCCCTTCATGATTATGATTTATCCCAGGGATATGGGTCCAATGCTGTGTGGTCCATTGGATGAAACTCGTGAATTGAAATCTAGTGCGACTACGTACATATATCCATTGGAGGGGGTTGCATACCAATCGCTGGTGGTATATATATATGCTGTGAATCTAAATTGAGTGTAATTATTGCCACATACACTGATACTAGATAGAAACTATTTATACTTAAGGTATGCTTCCCCGGTCGACGCCTGTACTTTTCTGACCCAAGATTTGCTTGTGGGAAGGCTCCATGTAAAGCCCATCTTCCTTGCTGGAATTGTGCTTGCTACGATGAGTCGGTGAACTTATTAGCACAGACATATAGGTCTGACTTAGGAGCCTACAATATTGAAACATTTCACTGGAAGATGTAAACGATTAGGTTAGTAATTCGCTACTCTCACCACATCGACCATAAGAACTCACCATACATATCCATGATGATCTTATTGGTACCTCGCTGAATGAGAGAACATCTGTAAATCCCATAGCAAAGCTCCGATTTGTATTTGTCAGAGGTCATTTTCATCACGAAACACCTCTTCTCCATGTACAAGTGTGGTATCCGGCCTCTGCCCATCCCCTCGCACTCCCTGCTGTGTGGACCCCTCCCTGAGCCTGGAGGCGTCATTAGGCGGTGCTCCGGGCGGCGGCTCGGACGTGCAGCCCTCATCTCGAGCGTATAACAAGGCACTGGAGGCACTCCGCCAGGCGTTATCACAGGAAAGCATTACATACAGGAGCTACAGCTGTCTACCTGCCAATATGGTGTTTTATTCAGGCATACTCTGGTGGACACCAAATGCACCTATGAACATGCACTCTCGGGCCTAATGTATTTTGACATACATTAATCTTCTTCCAGGACGTCATTATTTGTAAAGGATACGCCTTCTTGTTCTTGAGAGTTCTAATTCACGAGCACGATTTTGTATTGAGGAAAGGCCATTATTAGTGTCATATTTACTCAGGGACCGGGTTATGTGAAATGGCCACCCCGAAATCCTCAAGAATGGAAGTTAATCTTTACATATTGGCCAGTGAGATGGATGGAGCGACCACCAGTGAATATATGAACACCAGCGGAACCGGAAACCTGTTCCCAAATCCCCCGGGATACCTGAACGGGCTACTCGTCGTGTTTGTCCCCCTGGTACGTCAGCCCTATTTGATCTCCCTTAACTTTTACTATTCTATCTTTGTCACACACACCCTGTACAAACAATATATGATAAGAACATATATTATGCATGTATGTGGCTACACGTGTTACATACCTACTATGTTTATTTTTTGTAATGTATTTTTAATCTGCTTTCATTAATCCATTCAACGCCGGACAAGTGGCTATCCAGTGCCGTACAAGGGGTAATCTCGCATAGTATCTATAACATCCGACAGTCTTATGTTCGCATCTACAAGATATAAAGCTGGATTACTGCCATAGATATCAATGGAAAAATCCAATCTTTGTGTATTTCATTAGAAAGTCATCTCGCGTTTCTTTTCCTGAGTAGGCCTATGTTTTGCCTTTACCACGACGCTTCAGGCAGAGGATCTCATATTTCTGATTGAACTTCATCTCGGATAGCAGATTAGGTTCGCCCTTTCGGGAAATGAACGGAGTTGTTAGTGGTAAATATTGTATGGTCTCATATTAAGGAGCCCCACCAGCACATGAACTGTATCAACATTGTAAATGCAAATTTAGTGTCTTTTCGTTGATCAGTAATGTCCTCCAGTTTAACTCTGGTAAAGAAACTGCATCCCATGGATGATTGGTCAAAATCTAACAGGTTTGGCTCTTATCAAAAGAAGTATTTCTGCATAATATCTAGATATGATATTAAAGTCAGTGAAAACTTGGATTTGTGTAGAACTAGCTGTTATGGCAAGCTCGTGACTACTATTTTAAGCTATCTATAAAAATTGATATTGTGTCTGTGCTGTATGGAAAATATTACCGTGATGTCTAATAATGACATGATTATTGAACCAAGTAATTTTCCTTACCCCGTTTATATTTAGGTTCCTTTATGTCTCGATGTGCATTGCAGTTTTCGCACCCTAAACGAAACCAAAAAGATGTGTTCTCTCTGCGCCCGATTTCCTTTATTCAGATGAGATTTAGAGGATGAACTAAGCAGCTGATAATCCCGGGAATCTCCTGGCAAGCGGCGGGTGCTGCTGGGAATGTCTAGGTTATCAGGAATGGCTTCTAGGATTGACCTCCCACTCTATGGGTGGGGTTGACCCTTCACCTCTGACCTCACACTGTGACCTTGGTATCTGACAAGGCTTTCGATTTCTGTTCTTACTTCCCGTGTAAAAGACGGTACCAACTAAACTCTTTCTTTGTTATCTCTGAATTGGTGAAGCTGAAAGGACTGGCGTTCCTGAATTTGGATGCATTTTTGCCTAGATTGATACAGTTCCTTCAGAGAAATAACTTTTTATTAGCATTTCTTATCCTCCAGGCATTATAAGCGGCTGCAATCACTGCAGTTACAGTTAAAAAAAGATAGCTACCCTATTGGGTCTAGTGCTCAATAAGTAGCCTAATACATGCAAGTAGAGTAGTCTTCGCCCTTGTTCGTAAACTTCACAAAAGCTAGGGATTAGTGGTTTTGAATTCTTGCCCTGATCAAGATCTGCAACACATGGAAACAGAAACGTTAGGTACAGGAATATATATATATATATATATATATATATATATATATATATATATATATATATATATATATATATATATATATATAAATTATATATTTTATAAAAGGTGAGGCTAGTCAAAGCCACTTCAGTTAACATTCTAGTAATCAGTCTCCGCTATGACGCATGTCTCCGGTAAGCAGCAACTGTCAAACACATACTGGTCACCTCTGACACCTCCCGGCATGCGAGAACCATCCTCCTACTCAGGTCACGTGACCCCAGTAATGCCGGGCTCAGGTGGGAAGGGGCACCAGATGGGTGGCATCACTCACCGAGCAGATGTTCTCTCTCATGCCAATAGGGATGTGGTGGAAACTATGCTTGGAGGGTAGGAAGTTCCACCAAGTACCAACCGACGAGCGTCCTAAGGTCAAGGTCATCTTAGATCAGGATCATATCGGGAAGGAGCTGGGTCTCCTCTCAGAGCAGGTGTCGACTAGAAGTGTTCCAAAAAATGGGATTGATATTTATTCAAGTTTGTTAATTTGTAACTCTATTAGTGCCATAACTCAGAATACTTCTTACATCTATTTGCTGAACACCATTGTTCCAAGAAAGTGCAAAAGAAATTATTCTCAGCCTCAGTCATGCCTCATTCATGCCACTAGAATGGGGGGTTGAACACCCCCATTTACCCCCGGCCTTATGTTGTGGCCGAAACCTACTTTTTTCCCATGTCTTCCCGGTCTCTCTGAGGAATTTCCACATGAAACGTGTTTCCACCCTTTTTTCCTGATCCCAACTGACACCCCTGTATGATAAGCTACTGGAATATGCTACATTTACTATTTTGTAACTTCAAGAAGATTCATCGGGTAGACCTATAAAAAGAGGTATCCTGGGAGTCTCTGACAAATCGATATAAAGAGGCAATTCAAGGCTAATGATTGTGACCTGGAAGTGGTTAGAGAGGAGGCACCATTGAGAAGTAGGAACAGACATGGTAATACAGTACAGGTAACCATCAATGAAGAACAGGTCAAGAGCCACATGAGTATCTTAGCACAAAGAATTCAAAGATTTCCCAGCCAACTCTTTGAAGCTATTCAGTACAAAGACCATCCTAATACCACCTGACATACCCGCTCCTGAAAACTGAAGACTTACCACCACCTGACAGCCCCATTCCATGATCCATATTTATCCTGACCACCTCCATCTCCTGGTGTTAGGGTTATACAGGGTCAAGTCTCGAATATTTGGTTCAAAGAATGCTCTCTATTTTATTCAAATGACATATTCATTCTGTGTTTAACTCACTCGTTTAAAGATTTAAGAAATACAGACATATATTGATATTCATTGGTGATATATAAATACACCTACAATTTTTGAAGTTTCGAAATATCTTATTTGTAATAATACGTTCAAAGAATCTTCAGCAACGAACTCAATTCACCCCCTGCATACAGGTCAGTGGTTGGAGTCATATTTAATAAAGAAAGGTGGGATAGTGCAAAGTACGTGTTTTCCTGATTATTAGGGCCAGCAAGACTAGTGTTAAAATAGTCTTCAACCAACGAGCCTAATAGTTCCCCTAAAGGCTCAGCATGCTCAAACGAATTACCCAAATCTGCCCTAATCACATTGTGATTAGAACCTGTCTAAATAATCAGTTACGTAGACTTGAAGGAACGGGTATTTAGAAACATTTAGATAACTATGTTGAAGATCTGTATATATTTACGTTAGTTTATTTGCACAAGTCGACTTAGCGTTAGTCCACCTCTCATTATAAGAAGCCGGTGAACACTAGAACAGACAGAGGATCAAACAAGTGTAATCCTATAGATCCGATTTACACTTGAGCTTATTTGGCCACGAACCCGGACGCGTACAAATACGTCGGAAAATGTTCAATGTTACATTGTAAATTCAATTAAAATATTTGTATTTCTTTCTTTCTTAGTTTTATTTCTTGTTACTGTTAATTCAGTGGTTCAATGTGCAAGAGTCCCCATCAGTATGTCTCCAATGAGGAGAAAATCATGGGGCTCAAACTGTACATTGTTTCAGTAAATAATTGCTTTTTGTTACTTTTAACTGAGGCGTTATAAATCACTCATTGGTTGTAAGGTCACGTTTCTCTCTCATAGTCATATACATATTTCCCTATCAGTAAGATCGTAAGCTGCCTGCAGGCAGTTCTAAGTATTTATTTTTTTAAAGAAAATGTGTAGTATTACAACACATTAGATCGACCAACTTTTTATCCAACTGCAAATTTCGTTTAATCTAAAGAACGAATGGATTTTTACTGCTCCCCATACCGCATATATCATGAAGCTCACCCTGTGCCGTACATTCTTAAAATGCGGGACACGATAGGCAGTGTAGACATTGTTCCAAGCGAATTTGTGGCAAACAGATTAATTTCGAGTATATGATGAATATAGAAAACCCCTAACAGGGTTGTGCATTATACAAGACGAGATGGGGTTGACCTTTACATACGGAACCAGGTCATGAGGCCCAGTTCTGTGAATAAAAGCAACTGCATTCAGTCATGTTCTATATAAATATGATATATAAATGTCCAATGTAAATACGCTATCTTTCTTTTCTCTGTCAAATACCTGTTATCGGCGGCAGTCACCGCATGTGTATATCCATAGATAACCTGAACGTCCTACAACCCACTTACTTTCGAAACAGAATATATCTTAAGTGGGAAAATGTGATAGTACACGGAAACAAAAACCGGGCCTTCATTCTTCTTACTAGTAGTAGATATTCCAGACCAGGTCGCCCGGGGATATTTATTTTCTACAACATTTAGCTGGGTGGCTGCAGCCGTTCTGTTTTCTTAGTGATTCCCTCAAAGAGATGCGGTTAGATTTCGTGTTGGATGTTGCCTCGCGTGCCTGGTCCGTATGGCCCCGGTCTAGGCATGTATGTGTATAGACACGGAGATGTTGGGGTTTAAGCCCAGGTGGCGGCACCTGCTCACCAGGGTCCAGCTGGTTTGGTTCGCTCTGCTCGCAGCCTGAAATAACAGAAGCAGCTGGGCGGCTGTCAGCGAGCAGCTCAGGGCGAGGTGTGCT
Organism: Alentia gelatinosa; assembly: GCA_950022655.1. Classification (NCBI taxonomy): domain Eukaryota; kingdom Metazoa; phylum Annelida; class Polychaeta; order Phyllodocida; family Polynoidae; genus Alentia; species Alentia gelatinosa. The sequence continues at coordinate 38,129,626 of OX465584.1, forward strand.
GATTAGAGTCTGCCTCTCTACTGAGCAGCTAACGTGCATCAGTTAGCAGCATTTACCTGTTACCAGACGTGAGCGTGTACGACAGGAGACTTAGTGATGTTAACAGTCGCTAGTGTGCACAACACAGAAAGCCCAGCTCCATTACCTGAACTTACCATGTACTCCAGAAACCTAACTATGTTGCCAGACATTGCTATGTACCACAAAAACATAGCACTCCTGACAGTTGTTACGGTGTATAACACAAACCTAACTCTGTTACCAGACGTTAGCATGCATTACGGGAGACTTGGCGCTGTGAACATAGATTGATGCTTCCAGACATTCCAGATGTATCAGACAGAAGGTTAGCGCCGCTGCCCGCAGTTACGGTGCACTAGACCGCATCTTAGTACTGTTATGAGACATTACTGTGCATTGCACGGTACACGGTATTGGTACAGGACGGTACTGCACACTAGACAGAACCCTATTGCTGTTACAGGACGTTTCTATATATGCATGCACGAGAATGTGATATTACAAGATGTTAATGTACGCTATTAGATGCTTAGCACTCTTATAAGACGTTATTGTGCCCACAAAAACCGAATCTCTCCTAGTTATTCCTTTATTCTTAATGGGCGAGGAACAAGAATGATGCTTAGTTTTTACCCAATTATTATCTTGATGTTTTACTGAACTATATCCGTGAAAGTTTCCTTAGAGTATGACCCTTCAGCTGCAGCATGGTACCTCTAGGCATTCCCATGGCTACCTGAGCATGATGCCTTCAGTCATTCCAATGGCTACGCACCATGATGCCTTCAGATATCAAGGAGGCATCATTGATACGTTATATACAATATTCGACAGATAAAGAAATAGTTATTTTAATTCTAAAAAAAACTTTGAAAAAGTACAAGGGGCATATGGGAATTTAATTTAGTCTAGGTACATGTTCAGTGCTATCAAGCTCGAAAATGTCTGGTTACTTATCAAATTGTCTGCTTCATTACCACATGAAGATCGAAATTGGTACAAACCATGCCTTCCTTTAGACCATGGTATATATCATGATGTACATCATTATGTGGCTCTTGGTGTAATCAGTGGTGTAGACCATGGTATAAGTGGTGTAGGTTTGGGTGTGATCTATGTGTATATTCAGAAACCTATTCAAGTTTAAATGGTCACAGTTCAATCCCATCTCGTTTGAATTGCGTAGTGATTCACGTGGCTTCGCCTTGTAAATTACTTCGCGATTCAAACTCAATGGGATACGAGCTCTGACCCTAAACTTTCATAGGTTTCCTCTATAAGACCTAATGACACCATTATTGTGTGGGCCATTGTATAGACCATGCTGTAGCCCAATATACAATGTACATCCTTTTCTCCACCTGAAGGCGGCCAGCGGTGGCGGCGTCGGCGGCGGCGGCGGCGGTGGTAGCGGGGCCGCCGTGCCGGATACACTGGAGGACAATGTCCGGCGCCTGGAGGATGACCGGGAGAGCCTCATGCTGCAGGTGAGCGTGCTCACCGACCAGGTCGAGGCTCAAGGCGATAAAATACGCGACTTGGAGACCTCCATTGACACCAGCAACAGTAAAAAGGTCGCCAAGAACGTCGCCAACCGACATGTGAGTACAGACTCCACACACACTCCCCCTGGCGACCCCAGGGACGCCCGCCTCTGCTTGTGTGGTTGCTATGAGAACGGCCTTGACCTTGCATGGCCCTTGGTTACGGAGACGCTGCTGTCGCGTAACCATGGCGGCTGTAGAAAACTGGAGAACTGACTCTAGTCCTAGTTGCTATTATTAACAAACCACCTGTGGCCTGACTGCACTGCTGGGAATAGCTGGTGGAAAAGATGTCAGACTCAACGCCTTTGCTTTATGGAATGCTTCATTCATTGAATGCCATGCTACTAACAACAAGCTGCCTTCTTTCCTGAAGTTCACTGTCTCTCTTTCTGCAACGAAGATACCTGCTTTGATGTGATTGAACCAATACTCTCAACCTGAGATTATGGTGAAACGCCTTAACACCTGTGTGGCTTTCATCTAACTGCTGCTAAGAATATTTTAATTCTTTATTTATCCCGAGAAACGGTGTTGAACCGATAATTGGATTTGCCTGCCAGTGTACACCTTTACTTGCTCGTGTGTTATGAGTGATTAAGGTTTTCATTACATGACCCGCCTTTTCAGAAACTACAAACGCCTGATAGTCATATCTCTATGGCTGGTATTACTTCCCAGTCCTGCCTACTCTCTCTGCATGATTTGCGGATATTGTAAATGACATCATTGTATTTATCCACAGCGCATCTGAGAGGTTTCATGCTGATTTCAACAGTTACCTGTTTCAGGTTGTCTTTATATTTAGAATGATTGCTATGAATTATGCTGCGGTTTGGTATTTAACTGACGGTAATGATGATGTGTACTCACTGGCCAACGTGCTTTGTGTCCAGTATCCTATCCATACATTGAAATATATTTTTTGACAAATGACACCTTTGTTTTATCGCAACAGCCGAAACAAAACTTAAAACGGAATATGTCGCCACTTCTTGTATCTATCTGTGGAGTTGGAGTATTCATTGGCAAATCTAGATTGCGAATGATTTCCAAAACGATGTAACTTCGGTGTAAGCTTGCATTTCTTCTCTGTTTTATAGAGATATATCTTGCTTAGAGCGACATACATTGGTTAGTACTCAATCATATACATGGAGTGCTGGGCATAAGATAACCTGTATTACATGCACATGCATCTTTATAAAATACCATTGCTTATGCAATAGAAATGCCAGCTGTCGCTCATTTCCAGGGTTATTTTTAAGTATCAAAATAACATCGCATTATGAATACAGAGTGCAGATTAGCAGGTTTGGGTAATTTATGACCTCACAGACACATATGATAGAGTTTTTGCTACAACACATAATCTAAAGTCATTCCAGTTCGGAGGACCAACAATAGTCTATTTCTCCACTCTTAGTCACTCTGTAACTCATGTGATGCGACCATTAACATCGGAACTGGCTATTGTATTTGATCAGGCAGTAAAACCAAAACCGATCGTGCGAGATATCATTATGATCAATCAGCTACTCTAAAGGCTGTATGCATCCTCCGTTCGATGGTTCTCAGCATAGTCAATCGCCGTTATGGGGTCCCTTCAGCTGCAGGGACAAAGAAATCACTGGGTTCATGTAACATAAGCTAGCTCCCTTTTATCAATATACTTGGATGTTATAAAGTAAGTTTGGGAATGTCACTCTTTAGATATCTCTGTCCTGGAGTTACACAGTGTGCAGCTATGGCAGGCCTCACCCCGAATAACAGTAAGGGGAATACTCTGGCCGAATTCAATCTATTTATCTGAGTATTGCCAGCTGTAGTGGTCAGCAGTACTAAGGCCTCCTAGAAAATACATACGTCAGGACTCGAAACGAACAGAGGAGTAATGACGATAAAATTGATGAAAAGAATTAATCTTCGACTTCTTTCTTGTAACTAATCGTGTGAGTGGATGATAAATACAATAACACTTGATTTTGTAGAATGGGTGACGGTAGCCTCCTCGTAGTTGACGTCATAATACGCTCGCTATTGCTCGCATATGACTCCGCGTCACCCACTTGTGGATTGAGGCTACCGGTCCACAAAAGCAATGTTTATTGTGTATGTATCAGATATTAAGTTGTGAGGTGCAAGTTCAGTCAGTAGGTGTGGCATGAAACCCAAGTCACAGAGTAATTGCACAAATGAGCTCTGCCGAAATATGTACTGATAGCTGTCGGATCCATATGATTTATGATATATGTGAGGTACTTTTTAGGCGTATAGAGAATATAATGAGGAAGGTATCTGAAAAACTAACTTCATGAGAGATACCCTTTCTGAAATTAAAAACAACAACAAAGAAAGCCCAAACCATTCGCTACTGAAAGGGAACATTCACCCAACACATTGCCAAGAGCCAGCACTCCAGGCACTCCAATTTCCCCACCACGCCTCCACTGAGGATCACCCAGGGGGATGCCCTTGCCTACTTGTCAAGGGATGTATTTATAGGCCTGGGTGTTGTGGGACTCCCCTTGGGAGTGATCCTTGACCACTTGGTGGTGTGGGCTGGTCGGAGCGGGGTGAGAGGTAAGCGGAAGGGGATCATTCATCACCTGTAGTCGTGGTGTAATGTAATTGTGAGGCCTGTCTGGTCGCCCTGCCCTCGGTCCGACTTAATCATATTTGTAGCTGACACATTAGGTCCAGTTGGCAAAGGGAAGACACAATTCATCAAAAGTGTGTCCTTTGTACGGTTGCAAAAATCCCTACAATAGGGTACACCCAACCGGAAAGTTTTGGGGTTTGTAGTATATCTACATGGCCTTACTGGTCGGAAAAGGTTGGCCTATACAGTGTGTTGGAAAATGGTGGTAGTAGTCAAATTCTCCTACTCCAAACTACATTCAAAATCTGCCTAGAACGTGTATATATGTAAACGAGGCCCTATAGACCAGTGCTGAGGTTTAAAACAACCTGCCATATACGGTCGTGATGAAGCTAATCTTATGGGCATTCCTCATTGAGGTTCACGATAAAGATACAATAGACAATATCAATATCTGGTTTATTTATGGCACTACAAACCATAGATCGGTCATTTCCAATCTGAGAGACTTAGACGGCAGGTACTTCAGAATGATATGTGATTTCTACCGTTTTATCAAGAAAATAAAAGGATCTTTACCGTGTATAAACCACGCCTAAGAAATTCTTAGAATGGTCTGGACAGAACTAATGGCGGTTTACGCTGTCAGTATCACCTGCTTCTTTGTCATCCATAATTCTGGTTGATATTCGGTGCTGTGTCGATCGGATGTAATTATGGTAAATATAGCAAAGTAAATGGAGCATCAACTTGTCCCTAGTGAGCGAGAAGAGAAGTTGTCTGGGAATATAACGACCAGTTAAGTATCGTGAAGGCTTGACATTCATCGTTTCCCAGTGCAAGAGCTACGTTTCCATTGTGAGGCCTGGTCTCTCCAGGCAGTGCAATTTTCACGGCATTAGGCGATGTCTGTGTGAGACGACCAAGACTCGGCTTGGTGAGCATATAATCAGCTTAGTTCCCTGGATAGATATCTGTTTTCCGAGAAGGAGCACCTCTCGGGTAGACATGCATGCGGTTGTTCGTCAAGCAATATCTAGTAGGGCCAGTCAGTAATTGTATCTTTCATTGCGATTCATTCATACTAGATGAAGCTTGACAGAATCTCGAGTTTGAACTCTAGTGTTCACTGTACTAATCTTATGTCGTTTTGGAAACATTGGTCCCGGTTGTGTCCATATGTGCATTTCTTATTGAGTGCATATATATTTTCCTTACATGTTTACAATCTGTATACAATGTATATGGTGAAACTTTTTATATTTTTTTATTGTGGAGAATATTTTATTTTCAACTTGTACAGGATATATACACACAAGTATTTTAGCAGCCATAAAGAAACAGATACATTTCTAAATGATATAGGGTTGTCATGCACTGGTAAATAATCTACCCTGTTTCTACAGATTTTCGAAATACATGTGTCACATCTCACACATGGAATATTATTTCTTCTCCCCATTTTTTTTCAATATCTTTTATTTTCATACAGGACAAAACATAACAAGACAATATGACAGACACATCAAAACAGTATTTGCAGTTAGTTCTGCCTACCCCCCAAAGGTCCACACTCCCCCCTATTTGATTGTCTCCCACAGTTGAGCTAAATACTTAAATTTATGCATCCGACCTTCCTTCATATATACATATTTCTCTATCTCTAATTTCCTCTTCAGTTCCACCATGAAAGCCATAATATCCAAGTCATTTGCATAAAATGCCGATGCACAAAGGATTTAGCTTGTAAAATTACATAATTGACCATCCTGGTTGAGGAGGCAACACCATATCTTCCAAATATAACCTCTTTTTTAGTAATCTTTAAGAAGTTGTCACTAAGGACATTTTTCAGCCATCTTGTTATGGCTTCCCAGAAAAACTTTGTCTCTGGACATTCTACCAAGAAGTGCATTAAGTCATCCCTTTTTGTACAATAGTTACATTCTGGGGAATCAACAACCTTTCTCTGGGCTAAATATTTATTGCATGTAATAGTACCATTTAAAACCCGGTACTGTAATGATTGCAATCTTGTGTCCCTAGAAGAGGAAAATGGTATTCGATATATAGTCTCCCACTCCTTGGAGTTGATTTCGAGATCTTGAAAAACCTTTTTCCACCTACCCATACAGCTCGGGATTCTAGCTATCCTGTCCCTTAGAATCATATAAATTCTTCTACTGGTTAACCTCATAATATCCACAGGTTCTTTTCCCGGAATTTGATAGATCAATTTTTTCCCACCTTCCAGATCTTTTTCCTCTGGTTCTAACAAACTCAGCCAGGGTATGGATGCCCTGAGACCCAGAACATCAAGAAAAGTCAACTGAGTACCATATTTTTCATTCATCTCTACATATGTCAACATTTCTCCCTTTTTAAAAAAATGTCGCACTTGCCATATCCCCGCCTTCTGCATATGAGCTCTGACAGGTTTGGACAGTCTAATGGGTGGTGAAACTTATCTTAATGACAAGTAGCCAACGGTCCGTATTTATTCTGGTATCAGCATATCAGGCCCAGTAGTGTTTCGCTGCATTCGTCGCAGACATCGTCTGAAATGGCAATTTCTACAAATCCGGACTTGGTGGTGGATATCGGCTCAGTGTAAGCATTTGAATCTGATCTGATATCGTCCGATTTCTCCAACGGTATTGCTGGTTTTGTTTTAGGATGGCAAAGAGGCTGTTCACATACATAATACTCAAAGAATCTTTTTAATCGTCCCTCTGGCTGTTTTCTTTTGTTGTCTTTGTAAAAAGTACTATCCTGCTTCTCGATACTGCATTCAATTTGGGAATTTTATAAAACATCCAAAAATATATTTGATTTTCTAAATTGCCTGAGAAACAAGAAATATTTCGGATGTGCTGAGAATAATACACATGTATTCACGTTAGTCTACAATGGTATTACACGAGGTTTGTGAGTCACTCTGTTGTCCCCTTTGTGAGGTGCTCGTGCATTGCGCGACTCGACACCTGTGGCGCATCTCTCGCATGCTATGAGCAGCTCCCGAGACCAACCTTTGTCTCTTGTGTAGAGACAGGAGTTGTGACATGATTTGTACTCATTTGCATCTTATTATTCTGATTTATATACTTAATCTAGGAGACATAACTGGGGGCGGGGAGAGATATTCTACGAACGATAACAAGAAGGGTCTTAAGATGGTCCTAGGGCCTTTAGGAAAGGTTCATATCGTCTACCCAAGATACCTTTAGGATACGACAGGAAAGGATAGCTTAGTCTCGTTTGATAAAAGCTAAAAGATCTCGTTGGTGGGCTTTACTATCGCCCACCCTTAAAATTATACGTACGTTATTAAACAAACCCAATAATCGCTCATAATTCAAAACGACAGGGCCTCCAACCAACCGCACATCCCCGCCTGGAAAAGATACATAGTGAGTGGTCAGACCTTCTCACTGTAGATTCTTGCTTTCATTTTACATACTCGTCCAATGCTTATAACAGGTACATGTACTGCATGTACTCGCCATGGAGATAGATATGCGCCTGCTATGTCATATGTTCTTCTGTAAGGTATAAATGAACCCAGGTAATTGACACAGTAAGCGGGCGTTACGCAGTAGAAGCACATAGGAGTTTATGCGAATTCTTTGAGGAGGGTGTTTCTATCACTTGCATTCTTTTCCTCGTTACCCATTCCAGCCTTGTTTATACTCTCTAATCACAATCTTGATCCACTGCTTCAAAGCAGTGTGCTACAAGAGCGGAAGCATCCGGTTGGAGATTGTACTGTTGACACACGCCGCAATGACTCAGGGTCGGGCGCGGAAGGTCACAGCTTAGGTCATCACCAAGGCGACGGTACGAGAATGCCTTCCGCCATTTAATATCTCGACGACATTCCGCCACGCCTCAACGAAGGGTCAAAGGTCAGTCAGACGCCAGGGGCGCCCTTCCGCATCCTTTTCTTTCATGTACGCCATCTTTATTGCTCAGGACGCAGCAACAGGCCAACTTCCTGCCATACGCACATGCGCGCGAGATGAATCATGGCGGCGGCGATGGATAGCGCATGCGCTGGTGGGTGAATACAAATGTCGTCTGCTGCCTATCTGACAGATAAGCCGTTCGATGACGGGATCGGGAAGATAACATCTTGTGATGGCTGGGAGTTGCTTAGCATCTGAGATTTCTGAGTCGCATTTTGTTGATGCTGCTAATCACTTATTGTGTCGAGGATCCTATTCATTCATTTGTTCAACATCAATAATCACTTAGCAATGAAGTACTTTTTGTAGACGCGAGAAAAGACTAATTTTTGTGTTATAAGAGGAGCTTATAGAGGGGCTACAAAGTTTTTGGCGTTCAGCCAGTCAAACATCTAACAATGGTGCTACGCATAAACAGATGTATACATTTGTATCGTTTAGTACATGAAGGAGATGCAATTTCTCCTAATGAACACTTAATCTAACATAAGGATAAGGTAGGTCTTATTGCTTAGAATGCATCCAGCCATTTATGAACCTCCAACTCTCACCCACTACAGACAGAATTATTCCTCCCACAGTTGTTTCATGTAGTTCTATATAACTTCGTTTCATAACCAAGGCCCCTCATTCGCATTATGGAAAAAATAAAAAATACAGAAATATATCTTTATAGAGCTTTATATATTCACATAGAGCTGCAGAAATGACAAACCTTTTCATGGGACTTCATGAGAGTTTTCTACAGCTACTTGTCACGGGAATATGAATTAGTGCACATTATTTATATACCCTACGAATTACTTACGTTATCCATGATGTGGAACATAACTGCAATACGAACGAAGAAACTCTTTGTCTTATCACACAGTGACAAATAAGAATTTTAAATTATATTAATTACAGATTTCTAATCGATATAAAGGTCGATGGAAATTGAAGTGAGTAAGAGTGCAGATTCTTGGCCAATGCACGTGGATATGCGTGAGTGAGGGTGTGTTGCCTTTAATTGGGCCTACCTTTAGCAGGTCAGCCGGATGGGGCATGACTCACCTGGACTCGTCATAGTGACGGAGGAGAAAGCGGCAGCAGCGCCAACAGGCACCTCGCATGTAGTATACAGCCCGAGACAACACACGGGACCCCTCCCAGACGGATCGCCGGGCTTATAGACGAGGACAGGCTTAATATACACATCCACCCACCTCGCCAGCCAAGCGGAGCAGCAGTGTACATAGCACCGCAGGAACACACCCTGGAGAGGGCTTCATCTTGGGATCGGACAGGGGTGATGCCCGGAGTGCCTAGGAGAGGGATCAAACACGGGGATCGAATGTAATCCGTCTGCGGATCAAAGGGACGTTACATAATTACCCGCACTCCACCATTACAGACGCATGGGTGCAGAATAGATGCAATAGCGATGTACTAGTGAACGGAATTAAGGACCTTTTAGCGGCCGATTGGATTTGGGTCCCTGAAGGAATTGCCTTGGCCTGGATCAAGGAAAGACCTACGTACTGACCTCCACCACCCCAGGCGCACACGTACTGGGGTGTCCCAGGTGAGTCATCTGGAGGACACTGGAGGATGCATGTAGCTGATACACCTGTAGAGTCAGCGCTAATCACCTGGAGCGGAGATGACAGGAGGTGCATGTAGGACATCATCAGAGAGATTTTTATGGGAACAATTTATATGGATTTGCAAACTACCTGCCCATCTTGTGTCGACCATTTTAGCAATTTAATTGAGCTGAATGAAGAGGAGTCGAGTCCATTGTAAAGGAAAAGCTATAAAAACTATTTTAAGCAATGGAGTGGATCGTGCTTTAAGAATCGCAATTGCTCATAAACAACAGACTGGCTAAAATTGCAATAAGAAAGAGATAACGGTATTCTACCCTACCTCATCTTACCTTGTGAATTTTAATAATGTTCTTCAGTAACTAACAGAAACAACAGCATGTACAGCACTCCGCATTACCATGCAATGTGAAGTAAATGGTCTCTATGATATAGAAGCCAGACTCTGAAAAAGATACTGTATTATGAATCCACAAATAGAAATGAGAGACAGAGCTGAACAATGACTCATTCAGAAGGAAAGTAGTTCTGTAATTATTTAATTAGAGAGCCGAGATTAACCACTCATAGAGAGAATACTGCAAGCACGACTGCGATGACATTGAGCTGCTCGTAAAGTCTCTCCTGCTGGCCTCTCAGGGATGTGAACGACTTTCTATCAGTGACATACACTCTGTATTCCTGTAATTATGTATGGATACTAAAATAATCTTAAGCATATTATTTGTATAAGTGTATCATAATATATCCCTAATTGGACGTTATATTTTCCTATCGGTTTCAATGATACCATTGAACTCAATAATTTTAGGAAAATATCAAATAGTCCTCCTACTCGGCCACCCCCTCCCAATTCCCAGACTGTTTGGGGAATATCATCTTTTAAATTCCCTTTCAGCTTTGGTATGTTCGGGCAGAGGTGGAATCTCCATTGTGAGTGTAGAAACTGCCTTGGGAAATTCTATCTGCAAACAAAGAATGACAGATTATCAAACTTTCACACTGCTCTAGAACATTGTTCACAGGGAATTGTGTTCTGATTTGTGGAAAGAGATCTGACTTTGAATTCTGCGCAGAGTCTTTTGAGAAATCATTCATTTATAGACAATAGCTCGCGCTAGGGATCAAATCATAATGCTATTCAAATATGCAATGTAGGGAACGCTCTTCCATAGTCCCCTTGCGATTTCCATTTTCCGATACAAGTATATTACCGTTTCCACAAACTGACAAAGATAGTAAGATAGTTTCAAGATATATGGATATGCCGTACCATCATCAACACATTGCCTCCTCTCATCTCGCCGACGAGGATCATATAGACAATAGACCCAGGTGTGAACTTTTACCTAGGATCAACACTCATTACACTAATTTGCCCGAGGACAGAGAAAAGTCATCAATTACCTCTCAGAACTAACAGCTGCCTTCACCGTTCTTCATCTGAACAGCCACAGCCACAACCAATCCCCGTCTCTTAATCAGGTGGATTTATTGCATTTCCTCCTCAACACGTCCCCCGACGGAAGCCCGCTGCCCCCACGCCCGCCCTTGACCTGCTCGCCGCCTGCTCAGCCCCCTGGTGGAGAGGGTTCAGTGACTGAGGATGACTGAGGCCAATCTTAGTACGGCGGCCGGCTACCCGAGGGCGCTGCTGTCCTGGGCCTCCTGGGTGGCTCACATTCTCCAGGGCTGCGTCTGCCGTAACCGTAGGGCCACCATCAGCTCCTGCCAGGTACTGGAGAAACCTCAATTTCATTGCATTTATCCGATCTCGTTTGCTTCTATAGTAAAAGAAGATGTCGTGGTCTTGTCTTTTGCCTAATACTGTTCACCCATTGTGCTTTCGATACACGGCTTTAGGGCTTACGATTGACTCCCGGATTCAAATACAACATTTGATGTATTGCCCATAGTGTTAGGTATTTCTAATCGTAGCGTAGCTGGAGGTCAGTTGTGAGGAATCGGTGGCATTGAGTGCACGGTTTTACTTGCGCAACGATGTTTCCTATTTAGATGAGGTAATCCAGCGTCATCGGAAATTCTAAAACAAAGAAAATAGAGTAGGAATAAAAGGATCTTTTCTAGAAAAGGGAAAAAGTTATTTGAAATTACAGGAAGACATCCTAAGCACTAAAGATTTAATACCTCATCCAATTGCTGAGAGTGCGAATGCATTAGTGCCTCGTCCTTCTCAGCCTCTAGGTCATAAACGGTTAAGCTTATAAACGGATCAAGAAACGGCCCGCTATTTAAATACGTCAGGCTCGGGTTTTATCAACAGGACAGCTGTTAATTCCATCAACAAGTAGAAGCAGCGGTGTTGTTCCCAACAGCTGGCGCCTTGTTGAGCTGGTGTTGTCTCTAATCGGCATTCAAGTTTGGGTCCGCTCGCTCTGATTCCAGGCGATGGATTAACCTTTACACAGGGCCCCGTGAGAAGCGCTCCACTGGGCATAGAGGTAAAGAACTGGAGCGGCTGGGGATGAGGTCTGTTGGTGTTGTGAGAACTGCTGAGTCACGAGGCGTGGCACGCGTCCACAGATAACCTAATCACCAGGTGACTTAACCCGGATCGCGGGCCGCAGTGTGCCCGAGCCGTCAGAGGGGCCGCAGTCCGCCCTCAGCTACGAGGGGTCAGGGTGGGGCACCTCGTGGATTTGGAGAGTAAGTCCGTTGGCTTCGTTGTGAAAAGCCATGGGAATGTTTCCTTTGTCAACAACAGTGATGTGTCACGATGGTCTACTCACAGTATCCACTGTGGAGCGCCAGGCTCGGAAACGAGTATGTTGTATAACAGTGCGCCGTTCACAATACTCAGTTCCGCGCACACATCTAACTGCCTGAGTCATTATGTTCCCCTGCCTTGCATTGTCATAGAATCTCATTTAGATGTCAGAATAATGCCATTGAGACAAGAGGGCATGTGTCTCAAAACATACTGATGTAGGGTCAGTATTGTAGTGATGCATCTTTCCCCATATACAGCCATCATGTACGCTGCCGGCCTTGGTTACCTACTATATCTAAAACGGTAGAATTTTGTGATATCCGCTTGGAGTTGCTGCCGTATACAGAGACAAAGTGAACCAGACCTAGGCATGGAGACTGAAGGGCCACGAGAGTGAGAATCTCGTGCAGTACTTAACTGAATCCTGTTACTATTTTTTGTGTTTCTCTACACAGATGTACTTTTATCCTTAGGATTTGTTTCTATCCATACCGAAATTATAATTTAAAACTGTAGTTATCCAATTGCTTTGCTCCGTGATGAGGCACGAGAATAATTGCGCTGGTTGCTGGCAAAATACCTGTGTCATCGAAATAATAGGAGCTGTAAGGACCTGCAGTTAAATGCGGCCGATTTTCACCAGATGGCGTCGTGCATGGGGGGGGGGGGGGGAGTACACTGGCCACCAGAGCAGACATTTGCTACGCACGTTAGTCATAGCTGAGCGCAGACAGGGGTTGGTTGCCAATCTAGGGGGGGGGGGGGGGAGTAGCAAATAGTAAGTAGCGAATCGACGAAGTCGCTAGTACCATCAAAAATTTTACTGTTTTAGGTAACATTCATATCAGCTCTTCCTCATATGTTTATATTATCTAGAATGAGTAGTATAGGACGTTGGTGCTTTGAACCAGGCAACCATAATGAGGAGGTTCCTTCTTCAAATGTTTGTTTCATGTGTAACTTACGCACATACATTATCGTAACGTTCTTAGATACTTCACTATTCCCTTTACATTATATTTGCAACTAACAAATACCCAAATGAATATCTTGATCAGTGATGCATGAGGAGATATATCAAGAGACACACTGCTCCCGTACAAAAGGAGAAGTTGACTACGGATGAATGGGTGAATATTATCATACATCATTCAAAGGGGTAAACGACCAACAGGTCATGTTTGATGTGTAGTCGGACCACGCGTATGATCTGACGGTGAGCCATCAATTGCCTGTCAGAATAGATTATCATAATTAAATACGCACGATGACTAATGGGAACCACGGCAATAGCCAGCTGTGTGTTAATCACCCATCCCCTGTTTGCAGTGGCCACACTCACCCACCACAACCCCGAATCGGAACCCCTTCACATACTGCCCATAATGATGTGTGTGTGGGAAGGGGGTGAGGGTGGGACTGAATCACCCCTTTCCACCTCCCTTTCGCTCCACCAAATAGCCTTGCGTTCCTGTCACTTCTAGTAGATTCGTCCTCGCCTTTACATGAACCCAAGAGCCTTTTGCTTTTCTAACACGTACACCTACCACTTTTGTATGCCCATCTCCACTATCTCCCCAGCTCTCCCCTGAGGTTTTCTTCAAAAGCCTGAACCCATCTTCGCCTTTGTCATAGCGTGTCGCCAGCAGTCAATGCTGTCACTACTACTTCACGTTCTGACCCGAATTTCTAACCTCCTAATCACCTCGAACCCGTCTGACAAAGCCGACCTGATGCTGGCACTCTGCCCTTTCATCCACCGGGCCTCTGGTATCCCTTCCCCTCTACCTCGTCCTCTTCGCGTGCCTAACGTACTGTTGGTTCCCTTGCATTTTATACAGGACCCTTTAACTTCCTTTGCCCCTTAAACGAACACAGCATGCACGCTGCTATCACCCATCTGAGTCCAGAGCGCTCACCTCCTCACACCCGTGGTCACGCTACTGGTAGAGAGGCCATTAATTAGAAAAAGGCTTAGATCAAGCATATGAATGTAGTCGATATAGATAAATTATGATTTGCGCAGACATATCAGTTTCTCTATAGCTCACTCATGCGATCCAACTTTTCTCAACACAATATCAGCGGTTTCAATTATATTGTGCACTTTAATGTTAATGTGTCTAGACTGGTACTTTGCTAGTTAGCTCAAAATTTCGAGAATAATCTCAGCCCACCAACCTCCTCAGAGAGCCAATAGACAAAAAGATCCTACGATTACCCACCGGATGACCATTTCCATGCGCTTGGTTTACTCGTCCTTATATTCTAAAGTTCTTTTATGAGTTGGCTTCTTTGTGATTTAGTTTGTACAATCGTTGAAGTTGCCGCAGCTTTGAAAACACAACAATCTCTGTCAATGCCCGTTGCAATCGCTCACGTTGCGGCAGATTTGAACACAACAGTTTCTGTCAATGCAGGTTGTAGATAATTTATATAACCTATGTGGAATGTTGGATGGGTGTGCTTCAAAACGCGAGATAGTGGTGAAGGTTGCCCTTGGTAGTTAAAAACTTCATTGCAAGAGAAAGTTTTTTTATATATTGTTATATTTACACACATTGCCCAGGAACACCACCTTTTGAAGATCTGTGCATTATGAAAACCCGAGCGGCATGCCTGGAAAAGGGCCGTCATAGTCCCAAGCGGGGATATTGTAAACCTACGTGATTAAAATCTCTTTTGGAGAAGCACCAGAGTGACAATCATACCGCAAAACATCCCCCGCGTTCACTATGCCCGCCATTAGGTCCCGTTTAACCGACTCGTATCCACTCACAACTGCTCCCTCTCGCCCTGTTATCGCCCGCTGATGGGAGCTGCTCAGCAAAAGAAATGCCCAAAACATCCTGACTCCTAAATAACCCACTCAGACTGTCCCGAGATATGCTGGAGCCGGTTTAGGTGCGAGACTTGTTTAGTATAAGCGAGTCGCTCGCGATTTTCACTCCTGTTCCATGCTTCTAGGTTTTTCCCTCACCACTCATCTTACCCGGCAATAAAGAGCCCTGGCGACCGGGGAATAGTTTTGAGCAGTTACAGGAGTTCCCAGCGCCCGAAAGTTAAATAGAAAGACGTCAACACCACTGCCCCCTGGTGAGCATTAATGTAATCTTGGCGGCCAGGAATAGATGCTATGAAGTTTCCGCCCTGGTCGATAGTTTAGGGGAAGCCGAGTTAAAAGCCTCCGAGTGATTTCCCCGAAAAAAGATGTGAGTCAATGTGAGTCGATTGTGACGGGCTCAGCCAGAGAGGGCTGGGAGAGGCGTCACCTGTTGCCATGGAGACAAGTTGTTGGAGAAGCAGGAGAGAGAGATGAGTGAAGACACTTGGAGTGGTCAGTACGTCTCAAGTTTAAGTCGTCAGTTTCCTAATTAGATGGCTTTGCAGGTTTTATTTCTATCCGCGGTATCATTCTGTGTCCTCTGTCTGTTTGCCATTGGATGGAAGGCAACTAAAAAACAAGAGAATCCTTAAAAACCTGACGTGTACACGTGTAGAGAACAGCCGAAGGTGTGTTGATGCAATGTAAACAAGGGGCCATCCATAAAGTACGTACGCATCGAGGGGGGGTGGGGATGGGGGGTCAGAAATTTTGGAAAATCTGCGTATGCGCCCTCTTTGTTCTATTGCGTACAAGATTTGGAGAGGGGGGGTCCAAAATTTCAGAAATTCTGCGTACGTACTTTATGGATGGCCCCCAATCCACTATCATCTCTGATTTATCCTCACATCTGTAAAATATATCACCTTGCAATATAAAAGGAAAGAAATGTCCATTGAGAATGCAAATCTTAAAGTGATCGATGTTAGGAAGAACAGCCTGTATATACTGTTTTATAAATGAGTTTTAATATACTCACATACCAGATCTTACCAAGCTCATTGGCCAAGTAGTAGGGGTGTTCGCCTCGAGCATGGGAGATCGTGGGTTCAAACCCCGGCCGGGTCATACCAAAGACTTGGACAAAAATGGTACCCACTGCCCATTCGGCTAACACCCGCCATTAGAATGAGGAGTAGGGGTCTAGACCCGAGTGGAAGAACGGCTATATACCCGAATTCGGTGATTGTGTTGTAACACAATATCCCCTTAAAAATTGCTAAAAAAAGAAACTTTCTTAAGCTGTGATACTCTGGCAGCCTTGCAATATGGGTTTTCTCTCTTAGGATGGCTCATATTATTTCTGTTTCCTTTCTAGAAGAATGATGAGAGGGTAACCATAAAAGATGTATCTTACAACTCATCAGATGTAATTAACAGTGTGGATATCTTTCTGAGTAAGACAGAAGGACCTCACCTTCTCCTCCAGGTGCAGTAATAGCTAGCAGTGAAGACACGAAACTTCCATTTTCTATCATTTTAAAATTTCTGATCTGCGTTCTTTTTTAATAACTCATTCAAGCAACATTGACAGGCGTAGTGTTGTGACTGATATTCTCCTAAGATCTAATAAATCCTGCCTGGTTTGGTGATATACCGGTCAGGCGTGGCCTATGGGAACACGGCACTCTGCGATCATCTGCTGGGTAAATAATTAACGAGGTGGCGTCTGGTGAAGATTACGTCATCCCAGAGGTCATACCCTGGGCCTCGCCAGCAGTACTCTTCTCTATATTCAGAGGTGGATGCTTTCCGTTTTTCAGTATATAAAACTAATTTTCCTTGTGTAAAGCAATTAATTGAGCTTTATTCACATTTATGAAACAGTGATTTAAATCTTTCTATAGGCCCTCAGACCGTGGCCGACACCAACTTATTTTCCACATTTTCTGTGGCGGCAAATTCACAAATCCACATCTATTTTTCCTCCAAATAACATTCTAGTTAATGTGGATTGCCTCAAGGCTAAGTCACATCCGATTTAAGAGGCTGGGAGAACAAGGAAGTATCTTGGTACCTTAGTGGAATTGCAAGTCCGGCGTTATAGTTATAGGGCTGCCACTGTCTGCGTATGGCTAGGTCTCGCCTGGTTTATATACGGGAAGAGCCAACATGAGGTCTGCTATATCTCGGTGCTCTGATTGACGTCTTTCTGTCTAGAGGCACGATGAAGGGTCCAGCACTTATGTCTGTAGCTAGTATATACTAGTAAAGTCTTCATATATTACAGAAAATATGACTAAATCTACCCAGCATTCTGTTATAATCAACCCCATTTCACCGACACACACTAGAGTACAGCAGAGGCAACAAACTGTATCCACTGGTATCCACTTCAAATATTTCTTTACTACCCCACAAAAATAGGCCCCCGCCTGGTGGGAGCAACGGGATGCTACCTTTCAGTGGATCTGCCAAGTCATTACATACCTACATGGAATCCAGTTGACATTTGAATAGTATGCATGGATCCTCTACTTTCCCGTCCCTGGGCCATCCACTGTCAGCCCTCTCTCGGGTGTCCCATCTCATCCAGCACCACCTACGGCCCTATCTGTACTTCTCCTAGATGGCGCTTCGGCTAATTGGACGCCTGGTGCCAAGAAGTACCAGGTTACGAGGATGTGTGTAGATCACGTGACTGGGCGCGGTGGATGGGCATTAAGTAGTATATGCAATTGGTGATGTTGGACTGGCATTATCAGTACGAGTCGTATAAGGGCCGCCACGTGGAAAAGTCATAAGAAAGTTTTATTTTCAAGGTTGGGGAAATGTCAGGGAATTTGGGAATATACGAGGGAAAATGGAAATTTTTGTCAGGGTCTCCGTAGATACTCAAAGAGGGGTATAGATTGGTGTCATATAATTCTATACGTGCTCATGTATATGGAATAACACTATTAGATACTGGCTTCGCTTCCGGGACCTCGACTTTGAATTGGAAGCAGCCTTGCAAAATGTCCCATGGTCCTAAGGAGTTAATCACACTGACCAGTCACTCGTTCTGACCTTCGTCCACATGCTGTAAATGACGACAGAATAGATAATCTGCCGCATGTCACACTGGTCACGCTCTGACCATTTTGAATTAGTTTGGTTAGAGATAACTGGAGAGAAAAACAACCTTATGTCAGTTGGTCCTCTTGTTGCTTTTTCAAGTAAAGAAATTATACCAAACTTCAAAGAATGAAAAAAGTAATTATCTCTGAAATCGACGCCTGGATTAGAATCCTTTTAAAGGTGTGTAAGAATAGCGCTGAAAGTTTCACAAATACTTGGTCGACCTTTTGTAACCAGGGGCATCTGGGTTTTTTTTCCACGCCCGTTGAAATAGCAAAGGTTTCCTTTGTCAGATCGACACTGATGGGATTCTCGCTCGTCGGTCATTGGTTAATTCTGATTGTAACTGTGTCTGTGTCCAATTTGGAGATCTTAAAATGGGATCTGCTGTTAATCTAGGATCAGTGCCCAGGTGAAATTCTAGACAAGTGTACCCCCTTCTCTATACTACCCCTCTGCAAGCAGCAACCATACCTGTTCACTAGTTGACCTCGTTATTTACCAAGAAAACTCATCGACCATGTCCGCAAATATTACTTACCTGTGATATTAGGGCCTCTAGGAACCATTCTGACAGAATTTACGGATAGCGATCCTTGGTGACTCACTATCCATCACTCTATCCGCCTCCTTTACCATCCACTCCCTTATTCTTATTCTCCCCCCTCCCCCCGTCCCTTTTTTACCCATCACCTTTACATCCCTTCCTCTCTCACTCCCTTTCCCATTCACCTTCTTCATTTCCCTGAGTACCTCCTCTCTGCCTTCTCACTCCCCTTCCCCTCACCCCTTTCTGGCGTCCTCCTTCGCTCTGTGTCTCCTTCCCAATCACCCTTATTTCCCTCCTACTCTCCTACCCTCTCCCTTCCTTAATTCCTCTTCTTTCCATACGCACGGGAACCCTTCGAAGCAGTTACCCTACAGGTATCATAAAAGTCCCGTTATTCTCACGAGATACTGGAGGCTGTTCTGCCTCCTACCCCCTCCCCATCCCACCTTCTCCTGCCCCCACCCATCACCTCCACCGCACCCGGGGACGAGGTGCTCGTGTCTGCTAATCCCGGATCAGACGACAATCCGCCTATTAGCATGTAGATGACATGCTCCAGTTAACGACATGACGTCACAGCCTGACGTCCGCTCCCTGCCGTTATCTGGCCCTGATCAGCGTAGTGCCTCCTGTATCTTATCTAGTGTCGTATTATGACCACACGGGGCACGGCCCGCTCGGTCTGTAATCAATGCTACTCCTCCTCATTGTTCACCTGACTCTCTGTGTGTGGGTGTTTTATGGAGACAGCGATTATTGATATCCACTTTTGCCCACAGGGGAATAGATTAATGGAAACAATGCTCCTGTAGACAAGCAATTATGGTGTATGTATTATAAACATGCACAGCCCTGGATGATTGAGAGATGTCTGGTGCCACCTAACTTAGTCCATACATATTTACAGCCTCCTACTTGGACGATATCATTTGGATAAATTGTCCGTGATCCTCAGCCATATTGTTGTTCAGCATACAATCTTCTATAATTAGAATATCTATATCTTGCTACTGTTTTCTTGTTAAGGAATTCTCTTCAGTGTAGAGTAGAAGGGAATACATAAATTATCTCTACCCTCTTTATTCCGATGGCAAATGAATACAAAAAGTTCGTCTGTGCAGGCATCAATAAGGCAGTAGATGGATGAAGCAAAACGTGCATTTTGTCCGGAAGATGGCACCTGTCGTGGAGTACACACATGATGAAATACGTGCACGAGACGAACGGACATCTGACATGCAAATGAGCAATGAGGAACGTGGAGGTGTCACGTGGCCTATGACGTCATGGCATTACATCGGCAGTAGTAGCATCTCTTAAGGCTTTGTGGCAGCATCCCAGAGAATTAAACTCTATGAAAACATTGATCCAACTGAGAACCTTTACGGCATATGAATGCGATATTACACTTATTTAGCAACAATTGACTTTCAGTATCAGTTTAGGATAGGTTATATCACAACCAATGGTCCACTTTGTTTCTCAGAGTCTTATTCTTATGCCTGGGACTTCTAAGCGCCTTTATATATAGATTATCAGGATTGCAGCTCCGAAGATGTGATTCCCTGCTATGATTTATGTATTTATAGAGATCCATCTCATTTTTGACGCTGATAACCCTCTCACTTGTTACACTCAATAAAATGGAAGGTTAGCCGTGTACTATTTTAGAGGAAATGTCAGATCCCATGCCTTTTTTGACACGTTTAACTTTTACGGTTCCATGATGCATGCCTAAACAATCTCATGACTTTAAACAAAAACGTCGCCAGCAGTGGCTGGCTGTTAATGTCACGGGTTGTGTTAATTGTCAAGGATTAGTGACTTTTCTCAAACAGAGAACATCCCTCATTTACATGGAAATTACACTTCATGTGATTGGTTATACGACACACACACTCAAAAAGCAGATAACAATCCCCATCACCATGACAGCAAGAACCCCTGGTGGTCACGAACCCAACTAGGGTGTTGGACCTCGCCTCTTGTGGATGGATTGATCCCTCTCCGGAAGTAGAAACGATTAATGTCAAATTTTTGGTGTGTGAATCAGAAAATTATCAGAAATTCTCTCTGATAAATGGGGCATGAATGAAGAGAACTGCGGGGTCCGTGTCTATAGGCATGCGGGTCGTTTGGCTTAGGCCTCGCCTAAAGAGAACCGTTAGGAAGTGGGATTAGGCTTTCGGGCTGAATTAAGGGTATGAAAAGCCCCCGGGAGCTTCCGCATAGGGGTGAATAATGGGTTTGCCCTGCGTATATCCACTAGGGTTTTTATCAACGAGTCGTAGCAAGACCAGGGTTAATTACTAGCGGGTAATATGGAGCCCGAAGCCATTAATAATCACTGACAATTATAGTGCTTGTTTGAGCAGTGTCATCGACTTGACCTTATCAACGCTACAATGCGACATCATCAACAGGTTTCATAACTTGCACTATAGGATTTATCGTAATGGAACAAAGACTGATACAATGTATAACATATCTCCTTATCGTGCACCAAAACCATTATACCTGACCCTCATTTGGCGGACTTTATAGACCATTGCTCAGTGTACATATATGTTTATTGAATACCAGGTTCGATCAGAATACAAAGCAGCCATACTCTGCGAATCGCTTATTAAGGATCGCCGTGACTTTATTGATTCCCAAATTGCTTATTACACCATAGAACAATTTCTCGCATGGAGGTGTTAAATGAATTCCATAAAGGAAGGCATAAGTGACTGGGATGTATTTTACGGGAGCTCATTACGAGTTATCAATAACAGTTGTTTCATAAGTGTGCCCCACCATACAGACTCCCCACCAGCCTCACCTGCCGGCCGTCTCAATAAGTCTGCCACCACTAGTGGTAATTCCTTCCGGGAAACGACAATAAGCAGCACACCTGTGAGAACACACCTCCTGATGACTGAGTGAATTCCTGGCAGATAAACCAGGTTGTGAATTGCTCGCTATAGCTCGCCATAGCTCACTCTGTCATTCGGGGTGCGGAGGGGATGAAGGGACTACGTCGGTCAGAGATATCGACTCCGGCTCGTAGACGCTCTGCTGTGACGTTATGAGGTAGGAGATCAACTTAAAAAGGACGGAGGTGGAATCACAGTACCGTGGTGAGGGACCATCCATAAAGTACGCACTGAGAGGGATCAGGATGGATATACAATTTAGGACATTTCGCGTATTTTCCTTCTTCGTTCTATTGCATATATGAATTTGAGGGGGTGAAGGGTCAGAAATTTAAGAAATTCTGTGTGCTTACTTTATGGATGGCCCCTGACTCAAAATACCGTCGCGAAAAGCACAGGATAGGGGTCCACTCCATCCTCAGCAACTTCTGCAGCTTTGGATTACAGATCCCTTTAGTCTTCCAACCCGGTGTGCATGGAATATGGCACCAACGTGGGTATTTCTGATGTGAACCTTTCATTCTAGATAATTTTCTGCCGAATAGAAGAGATAGAAGCATAACAGTATACATAAGTGTAGTCCTCTGATTCAAAACGGAATTGGACTATGATTACCGATGCCCTGATAAAACATCTCGAACAGACTATTAACCTCACCAGTCATTATTGATTAGGAAATGCTTCTATTTACAATGACGTGCAATGATTTTTAAAAAGACCTGGAATTTACATTAATATTATGAAAGCCGGAGTGATCGTTCTGGAGCCGCTGAGCAGTCTACTGTTACGTGATTGGTACGATGACTTGTGTGGACGACTGGAGAACCCTTACACGGTAGTCACACGAGGTAGGTAGCGCCCTAACAGCCCTCTGAGTGGCTGCGCGTACAGGTGTGTGAGCAGGTGTGTTGACACTCACCCCCACGCCCTCTCCACTCCCCGCTCAGTCCGTGATGCAGTGTGTTCAGCACCTCTGTAAAGAGCCGTGCGGTTTCCGGGAACATCCAAGAGGTCAGTCAGAGAGTTCAATGGCGGAGTTGCTCAAGGTGTTTTTACTGAGAGGGGTGGCCAGGGAGATAAGGAAGTAGGAGGTGAGGAAGGAAGGGAGGTAGAAAGAGTAGCAGTCAGCCAGAGAGGGAGACAATGAGGCTTGAGGGTAGACTATGAAAAAGTGAGGGGTTGGAGAAGAGATAAATCCCACCCCTGGTAAAAGTTTAGCCATAAGAATAATATTATAAAGCTGTATGCAACGATCACCCACATAAAGTGACAATACTGTGCCATGGATGTGGGGGAGTGATGTGAGATGATGTCATAAGTGACTGGCCAATCACCGGCCAGGATTTTATATTCATAACTGGATTTGAATAAGTAATTCGAATTATTCTGATATTGTGATGCTATTCTAATGTCTGTGAAAGGGGGGGGGGGGGTAAATACAGAACCGTACTCTAATAGTGTAGATAATAAAACTCCACTCATTTGGATGCACTGGTATCGTCCCTCAGCTTTGCCTCGATGACGATTACCGTGCTTCCAAATTCGTGGAGTATTGTTTAGTCATATGATTCTCGATCCAGCTTTATATAAGAGCCCAAGGGAAAGATAGTTGATGGAGAATGGAATAGTGAAAGGACGGATGGAATTTGAGGGGATAGATGGTGAAATGGGAAGAGAAACAAGGTAAACGGTTATTTAGAGTAAAAGAGGTTGGCTTCGTGAAGTAGTGAAAAGAGGGGAGATGGGACGGGGAGAGGGTGAGATAAGTGGAGGAGGTGGCGGTTGAGTCACATGTTTACCTCCACTTGTGAGTAAATTTGGTAAACACCAATCTGAGACGCCCCCATCTGGTGTTGGGCTTTGACCACCTCTAAGGGAAATTACATGGGCGTGAAAATCTATAATTATGCGAATAGCAGAAGACGAAGGAGTGAACAAAGCATTATAAACTAGTCTGTGGTTAATATCCTTACCACATTAGATTCGGAGCCAAATTCAACAAGAGGATTTCTACCTTCATTATTGCCACTTGTATCAAATTTCAATCAGCGATTATCATTTCATGAAGTCCATGGTCTATTATAGCTCTATTGTCATCACTAATTCAGATTTCAAATGAAAAATGGTTGAAGGATTTCAGATTTAATAAGTGTGAGTGGCAAAATGTAGTGCTGTAAATGCGATTTTCTCTTGATCCAGTTATTTGACTCTTTCTTATCTCGCTGCATAGATTGGACTGGCAGTTTTTTTTTCTGAGGCTCACCCAATCTGTTAATATTGTAACCGGATATCGTCGTGGCCAGCGGCCGCCAGGGGAGCCCTGGTCGACAAGAGAGCCGCAGGGCAGCGGGGAAAGAGACGCATGCGCTGACTGGTCCGCTGGATGTAACGCGGGTGTTGATTGGCTGGTGGGAGACAATGGGACGCAGATGGCGTGCGCTGGTGCTGGTGGAAAGGCTGTGGGCGGGAGTGTGGCCCGGAATCAGAGCCGGCCAGGGATCAGCAGACGGCGGGCGGTTGCTGCGGTAGCAATGACAGCGGTTACTCTGTTGCTGGCCGATTGTCGTCTGGCACCAAAAGCATAGTCTGGGTACCTCCATGAATTAAATGTCGTCTGCTTTGTGCGGCCCCCGACTTGAAGAGCCTGCCACCAGGTGTCACCACTGTGCTGTGCCAAGTTTTACCAGGAGAAGCCAAGATGGAGTTAACCACTTTGCTTAATCTTTGAAAGGGATTAGTTCTCCCAGCTGGATAAGTTCATCATTCGCCAAAGGACATTCGGCTAGTCTTTTTCAATGCTGAGAACGCTGGAGTTATACGGTTATTTAAATACGGAGCCAAAAGTCGTCTGCCGAATACAAGACGTGTTGCATGGGAAGAACACATTATGGAGACCTGAGTGAAGCTCGTGGACATACCACTGGGAGTTACCTGAACCTGTGCCTGCACACGGAGTGCAAATCCCAGAGAGCTGCATCAAGTGAAAGTCTGGCTGGATTACGCACATTTATAGGCTCGTTCATTACAGCCATTCGTCTGGTCACTTTGATCACGGTCACTGATCCAACCCTCTTTGTCGGGCGGCCTGGCGCGTGCCGAACCCTCACCCGAGGCGGAGTGGTAGCCGATTAGCCATCAGGAACGCTGTTAATTGATCACATTATACTCTGGGGTGTTTTCATCCCACGCTTGAGTCCACAAACTCGCGCGGCCAGCGTCTAAATGCTTCCCTATTGTTTGTCCTTAATGGACACTTGACTAAGGCACTTGCCGACAAATTACAAACGCTGATTGGTGCGTTTAATCAAGAAACCAAAAGGTGCTGATTGGATTTTTTCGGTTTTGTTAGGTTTGGTCATGCAGTGACATTTTAAGCATGTTTGAGAGAAGTTCCTAAGAAGCACGCCTCTCTGGGATGGGCCAGTGGCATTTACTTGTGAAGTGGTTAGTAGTTAGTGCCTGTACAAGACAGCCTGGGCAGTTGTCATCAGCACAATGTACTTAACAGATGAAAATATGTTTTGACCTTAATTATGAAACTTGTAATTAGAAAAACTTTCGTATCCGACTGGTGAATGTCATTCGGGAAATACTTTCAGAAAAAGGTTTGATCACGACGTACGAGAATGAACCGGTAACATCCCAACTTAAAACTTGTTCATTGTCTTTTAGTTAATCCACGCTTAAACTGAATTTCTAAGCCCCTTACAGAGAATACACCTAAAGGGACATGTGATGTAGGGCCTGAACCCTTACCGAAACTGACATCTGACACGAAGTGGTGACGAGACTTGGAACACGTTATGTCCATTAGTCTGGGTCTGGTTAAACCCTAGCAGACGACATTTGACTCAAAGACAAACGAATTATTGTCGTTATATTTTCCCCAACACATCAGTTCGTGCGTCAAATATGGATACCCTCAAATAACATCACTTTACAAATTATCGGTTCAAATTCGTTGCTTTTACATGGATTGTTTCAGTAGTTTCTCAAATTAGTGACTCCACCCTAGCGGCACATAACGTGTAGGTAGGTTTTTAGCTCCTGGCGTTTCTAGCTGGCAGACGACAAATTGATTATTGATACACACTACGGTCCACTGGGACGCCTCAAGTGGCCAGTCCAGTTAAGTGACCGCTGGTATGAGAATATCGACGCGAAGAGAGCAAATTGATCGTAAGGCCAACCTAAACATCGCTCGCCGTCCCAGCTGGTGTTGGCGCGAGTCTCTATAATTGTCGTCTGCTTCACGCGTTCGTGACATAACCTTCAAGCAAGGTGCCATTTTAACTGCCATCGCGATGCTTGGCAGCTAAAGGACTTGTATGTCGGGGGAGAAAAGCAACACCCTCAGCACTGTGCACCCCTCGACGCGAGATATTTCACCTTGGTACGTCAAATTTGGGCTGACAGATTGGAATGATGACATTAACACTGCGATGTAAGGCTTTATCTATTATCGGATGACCTTCCTGTGAAATCGCGATCAATGCCCACTAACGACGTGCTAATATGTTGTGCATTTAGCAATTAGCCAGCACCTCTCTCCCTGTCTCTTTCTGTGGAGGTAAAATTTATATAACTATCGTGGGGAAAATCAACAAGGTTGCTGGTTCTACAAGGAAAGGCGGTATCGCACCGGAACGGACAGCGAGAAGGGACACCTATCACAACAGGCGACGGTCACACGTTCGCTTGTGGATATTCACCGTTCGACAGCTGGCACTTCAGGATTGACTTTTTCTCTCGGACTGGGACGTATAGAATGTGCGACATGCCGAACTCTACCCCATCCACGCCTTCCCCCATCGCGCTCTGGGATCCGGAGCGGGTCTTCTCACTGCTGGTAGGTGTGACGTCCTGAAGTGAATATGTCTTTGGGCTGAAAGATTATGCATACTTCTATGATATTTTGTAGCTGCAATACACTTTACTTATCTTGTGATAAGTCTAATACATGAATTATTTGAAGAAAATCGAGGATTATTGAAACATATACATAACCCATATTTTTATAAGGCTTCATTCCATTTCCCGATCCTGCTGTGGCCGTGTTAGGTACCTATTCAGATAATGGCCAAAGGCAACCCGCCCCCCACCCACCCCCGCCCCCCACTAGACCCTGGGTGGTGGTCATCGGCACCAAGTTAGGCAAAATGATGATCACATTATACTCTGGGGTGAATCAGATTTCTGTCTAGGTAGGCACGTATTCATCAGAAGGCGCTTGGATAAACAAATTTTACCCTGGTGTATATGTTCAAAATCTCGAAAAATTTGCAAGATCGTGTCACCCAAAACCTTTAAAGAGAGGGTTATTTATTGGAGATAACAACCATCATATTATTATATACCTATGATCGAACATGTATGAAATACTAACCATTGATACCGGTGCAGTAATAATAATGTTCGCGCCCGCTGTGAATTAATATGTCGCACTAACGGTAGAATATCGTCACAAAAATGAGATCCCGTTTATGTGACAACGTCACAAACAAAGTGGCGGATCGCGTGTGTCACTTCAAAGATCTATCAACGCCTAAGACATAAACAAGACGATTAGTCAATCGTAAAATACCTGAGATACATATCAATAGTAGTTTTAAAAAAACAACACCCAAACTCATGCAATAAGTAAAATTTCTCAATAATGTTCTAAAATCGTTAAACAATGATAACCTATGGACCGCATAGCGTAAAAACGTAAACAAACCCTTTCACCTTGAAAGATGGCATAAATAAAATATTTACAATGACAGTCAGACGTGGCCTTGTGCGTAACGCTACCACAATTGTTCTCCTAACGCTCTGCACCTCACGAAGTCGGCTCTCGCCGGTCACTAGACGTTAAACCCGTTCTCATTGGTCGGCGTTCACCTTGCTCGGCTGTGAGACGTGTCCTGATTGGTTCGGGCTGGTACACAATACTTGTTGCCCTGGCTATGACCCAGATCGCGCTCTGCTGTGAATCAGCTGAGAGGGACTGACCATTTTATGATCAGTAGTGGGGGGAAGTCATTTGTGTTGTGTGGGGGGGGCCGTAACGTTACTTGGGGCGTATGTTTCGGCCTCTCCCTGGACACTACGGGGTGAGAAAATTGTGGTTTCAAAACTTACTGTTTCTCATCAGGCGTGGCACTCGTTTGGAGTTGTTTGTGCGTGTTTGGTCCCATTTGGGGGATTTTTATGTTGAAAAGTTTGTCGCTTGCGGCTGCCGCGACCTACTTAGGCTAGTGTTTCTTTTGGGCTTGCACTTGACAAGGAGGTGAGGTAAGAGTTAGGAGTCCAGATAGTGTCTGGCTTTTTCTAGGATGCTGTAAATAGTTCAGTGGTTCAAAAAGTTTTCTGTCCGTGCGGCGTTGCCGTCGACCGACGAGAAAAATTTTTTTGACGTGGCGTTGTGGCATCCTTTAGCCATACCGGTTGTCCATTGTGTTGAGTCCCCAAGGGGATGGATCCAATTGAACTCTATTTTGTTCCTGAGGACCACCGCTCTTAGGCTTTTCGGGTGACTGAAGATGAAGTCAAGTATGTGGAACTTGACATCGTCCGTACCTTCATGGTTACACTGATTGAAGTGTATAGGTACCTCATTTTGGTTGTTTGATTTTTTTATGTTACGCAGGTGTTCATACATGCGTTCCCTGATCTTCCTTTTGGTTTGTCCCACGTTTTGTATATTGCATTTCTTGCACTCTATGCAATATATAACGTTGGAACTGTTGCAAGTCACGTTTGTTTTGGTGGTGTACTTGCGTTTGGTGGTTTTTGAGTGGATGCTACCACTCGTGTCGATTTTGGTGCAGTAGTCGCAGTGTTTGCGGTTACACTGGTTCCGACTGTTTTTCTCCTTTTCTCCATTCGACTTCCCCTCGTTTTCAGAGGGGTGATAGTCTGTTCTGGCTCTGACCAGGTGATCTTTCAGGTTTTTGGGTCGTTTGTACCCCTTTACTAGTTTGCTTCGATACAGTTTTTTGGTTGTATTCGACCGGCCTAGTAGGTTCCAATTTTTGCTGACGATCTCCCCCAGTTTGTTGTTGCCTGGGCGGTAGGTAGATATGAGGAAAGTTTTGTCCTCACTTTCTCCTATTGGATCTGTCTTTGGTTTCAGAATCTCTGTTCTAGCCTTCGCGTCTACTGTCGCTTTGCATTTTAAGAGACTCTCCATCGGATAACCCTTGGACTTGAATTCTGCCAGTTTGTGGGTGGCATGTTTTTCATAGTCCTTGCTGTCTCCGCAGATTCTCTTCAGTCTCAGTAACTGGGAGAAAGGGAGACTTCGCTTGGTTGCAGGTGGGTGTGCCGAGTCATATCGTAGATATGTGTTGGCATCTGTAGGCTTGCAATACAGGTCAGTGTACAGTTTGCCTCCACCTTTTTTGACCGTCGTATCGAGGAAGTTTATTTCCTCCCTCGATTGTTCGTTGGTGAACTTTATGGAATGGTGTGCCTTGTTGAGGTACTCTATCCATTTGTTCAGCTCGTCTTGGCCATGTTCCCAAATGTAGAACACATCATCGATGTATCTCCACCACACTGTCGGCTGAAGGTGGTGCTTCGATACTATCGTTTCTTCGATGTGTTCCATAAACAGGTTGGCATATGATGGGGCCAGTTTAGTGCCCATCGCAGTGCCCCTTACCTGTATGTAGTGTTTGCCGTTGAAGACAATGTTGTTTTTCGTCAACACTGTCTCCAGTAGGTCTACCAACGATTCGTTGGTGGGTTTGATGTTACCTTTTCTGGTCTGGGCCAGTTTGTGTGAGATAACTTCAATGCCCTCGGTGTTTGGTATGTTAGTGTAAAGGGAGCTCACGTCAAGAGTCCCCAATATCGCGTCTTCCGCAAAATTTGGAAGTTTTTCAATCTTATTCACAAAGTCATTTGTGTCCTTGATATATGACTTGATATCTGGGACAAGGGGCTTCAGGAAATTGTCGACAAAAGATGAGATTTTCTCTGTCGGACAGTTATTTGCTGAAACTACTGGTCTACCCGGGGGCGGCCTTTGTGTTTTGTGAATTTTGGGGAGGAAATAAACGTTAGGAGTCCTAGGTTTGGTGTTCCTCAGGGCTCCCGCCATTTTGTCACTGATTTCTCCCTTCGTCCTCATGTCGTCTATTTTTCCATCAATCTCGTTATTGAGTTTGGTGGTGGGGTCACTGGATAGTAGATGATACGTATTGGTGTCACCTAACTGTCTGTCTGCCTCCTCAAGATATTGTTCAATATCTTGGATGACAGTCGCCCCTCCTTTGTCTGCTGGTTTTATTACTATGCTACTATCTTTAGCCAGTTTGTGCAAGGCACTTTTTTCGCCTGATGTCATATTTGGCTTGGCTCGGTTATGCCTCTTTTGAGGCATGGCCAAATTGACCTCATTGATAGAGATAAAACTTTCTAGGTTCTGTGAGCCAAGGGGGGGTTTCCAATTGGATTTCCCTTTGAGTTTGCGAATAAGGGGGTTGTTGTCATATGCTAAGTTATTCCCTTGGACATTGATCGGTCTGGCAGTACCTGTACTGGTCTGCTCTTTGTCGAAAAATTGTCGGGTGCGAAGCTTTTGGTGGAACTGGTCCAATTCGACTTTTTGATCCCCTTCATTAACACTATCCTGTACGGGACAGAAGTTAAGGCCTTTCTCCAGCAGAGAGAGTTCATCTTTACTAAGTAAATAAAATATTTAACCATCAGGAATACCTTCAATCTTCGTCAATCGCTGCGCCTTCTAGCGATTGAACGGGGAATTTGTACATAAAGATACCTTAAGCATTGAGCCCTAGCATCGATCGTGGGATATGCTGTGATTCGACGATTTCGTAAGTGATTAAAATGGCGTTTTTAATCATTTTAAGGTATATAATAATAAGCAAACATCCTAACTGTAGGCGAAACTTATTGTTCTTGGTCAATAACGGAAAATATACGGCCTAACGCCTTTCCGAACAATATTTATAGAACAATAAAAGTTTCGCTTACAGTAAGGATGTTTCCCAATATTATTGCCTTTATAAATCACCGCCGCGTGTTTGAGTGAAATAGTAATCGCATTGAGTGGGACGAGGTTCGAAATTTCCTGGATGCATAGAGGTGGTAGCTCTGTTTACTTCATCCGGTTTCTGTAAATATAGACGAATCAAATATGCCGGACAGCTGGGAAAACAGACATCAGGGTACTTATTTACAGGTTTCTAGTTTACAAGACATTCACTACATCCATGATCATCAAGTTAGACTGTTTAAAGACCTGCTCAACATTTTTCAACATTATTTTATTTTACCGACATTTCAAAGATATTATTTGTTTTACTATTAAGTCTACGCATGATCGGCGAATTTGGGGAAGCACCAGTTCAAATCTTCAAATAATGGGAGGGTGGAACAAGCGGTAAAAATTCGTACACAAAACCGGATACTCTGGTTTTTGTCGATCAATTTCCACATGCCGAGTTTTTGCATGCCGACCGATTCTTGGAACCTTAATCCGATTCATCTACGAAGAGATCAACGTGTGTAGAATGCCTTGAAAGCAAGAGTTGTGTCAAGTCGAAATATATATCGGTCGCCGATATTATGTTTTATGCAGTTTCCCTTAACTGACTTCTGAGAAAAGGGAGTAAGAAGTCGGTCAATTGTGGCAAATTATCGATCCTAAAAGTCCACAAGTTGACTTCATTTGATGAGCACCTGGTTTAGTAAACAAACAACAAACAACAACTCTGGATTATCCTCTGTGACGTTAAACTGCAAAACTAAAATCAAATGGTCTCTGGAATAGATACCAACACATTTTTCTGATTAACTTATCGACCCGTGATCCTTGCGCCTGAAAATAGATCATGACTATTTATAAAAGTAGAAAGGGGACATATTCATATGAGTAGTATAGTAAACAATGTGTATCAAAGCTTCTGTATTCAATTCAGACGTAGATCCTTTTGTCCAAAGATTAATAACCTGAGGCGCGGAATTCCTTGTCTTGTTTTTCTCTGATGGCATTTCCATCCCACTCCGTTCAGAGAAAACATTCGTCGAGATCCTGTTCTAATTACCCCACCTTGGAATCTACGTACTCTAATTTCGCGTTCACGTTCTTCTTATTGTTTTCTCTCTAACCCATCGTCGTCATCGGCCTGAGTTATCCGCATACTATAAACATAAGCAGCCCTTGCTCTGTATTTGGCGACCAAACGTTTCTGATCAGAGTAATTAGGAGCTGCTCTCACACAGCGCTACCCGACCATTTTCAGGAAGTATGTTTAATCACGCGAGATGGTATCACGATCCCTACCCGTATCCCACAACGTATAAATGATAAGGAG
The DNA here is from genome assembly GCA_950022655.1 of Alentia gelatinosa. Classification (NCBI taxonomy): domain Eukaryota; kingdom Metazoa; phylum Annelida; class Polychaeta; order Phyllodocida; family Polynoidae; genus Alentia; species Alentia gelatinosa. The sequence goes on from OX465584.1 coordinate 38,161,815, forward strand.
ATATAACATACAGGTCAACGTCCCAATTCTCATGGAAGTACATGTATATCAAATTTCGTCACGCAAATGATGATGTGGAGCTGTTGCATAAATTCACAATGAAGCTGTGTAACCTGCATCAGATGGGGAACTGTTTAACAGATAGCATGAACTCTCATCGGTGGTCGAGGATTGAAACCATGTAAAGTAGTCGTAACAGTACAACAATTTCCTATATATGCATTTACCACCAGAACTTCGTATACACGGCTATTTTAGTCTAAGAAAAATGTCCAAAATATTCAACATAGTATCTTATTTTTATATGAATAAACTTAATACGCCTATTTATTGGTAATTATGTGTCAGTTCCCTTCTCTGCCAATTAGGGCCGCCACTCGCGAATGCATGAGATGCCGTTCAGCGCCGACTATCGGTACATTGTTTAGTAAAATATGGCCTAGTCTGGCCTCACGCCTAAAGTGATACAATGCAATCACACCTAGAGTATGAACGGTGGGTGTGATTGCAAGACGTGTCTCTTTTTTTTAAACAATATGACTTCTGGGACAACTGGGGCATTGTTCTAACAGGTCTTGACTTTTTAAACTTCTGAATTGATGATTGTTTCGGTTTTCTTTTAGAACAAGATGGGTATATGATGGCTAGGCTTGCCAATGGATTATTGCGCAACCTGGATTGGTGTTCCTGTATTATCTAAACCATATCTAAAGTAGGCCTATCACTGAGGCAATCTTAAAATTCAAACCACCAAATTTGAGCTGGAATACCATATATTACGATTTAATCACTATATATTCTCTGGAGATAATCTATAGTCATTTTAGACGTATTACACCCATATATGCTTCGTCATCTAATGCTAAAAAATACATTGCTATATAAATGTTTGACAAACTATTCCGCGTAACTATGAAGCCAAACATACTTTAGGCCTATATATAGCGGGAAATGGTCTATTGCTACATACGCTCCCTGTTTCATTTACTTGGTTACATATATACAATGAAGTCTATATCGCTACCCAGTGTAAGTAAATCCCGCGTAAGAGGGACATCTTCTATTCCAAGCTGAAGTGTCCCTTATGCGGGGGCCTTTCACACAGTTGTAGGGTAATTTGGTTTCAACCATAAAGGGTCTCCCCTGCCCCAATCAGACACAATATGAGATCGCGGTTTGGATCTCTTATCTAAATGATACAGGTGTAGACGACACATTCAGAATGTTGTGTGGTCGCGTCAGCTGAAACTCGTGCTGTGTATCGTCGCCAGGCTCACTGAGGTGCTTATTGCCTATTGAGACTGTGAGCGGCTCGCTATAGCTCGGAGATGCTCAGGTTCTCGCACAGGGACTCTTTGTGCTTGGCACGACTCTGCAGACATAACAGTCGCTAGCTAGCTGATCAGGGAGGGAGGAGGCAAGGACTAATATTGCCACAACCACCTAAAAGTCGTGGCCTCTAATTTGAGCCTCTTTGTTATGGCATGTCAGTTGTGATAATTAATGGCCGACAAAAAGGATCCACCTACATGGGGGTAGCGGGAATGCCTAGACACCTGATGGTGTGTTTATAGATAGCTGTTTGTACGTTGGCCATAAGGATATCAGTGTTGAGGGTCTTAAAAGGTGACTACAACGTAGTACCACTGGGTTTTTGTTTATCGCGTTCGTTAATTAACGTAGTTCTCGCCGTGACATTCGTCTGCGGGCAGGACAACGGGACGTGTATATAGATTAGACAGCCGGAGCAAGCTAAGAATAATCCCTCAATGTCTGTACAATTGAATTCCATGTTTCTGTTGAATAAAAAAATCATATCGATGCATTGTGAGGAGAGAATATAAAGGGATGTGGCATTATATTTGTTATGCAATAAGAAATGGTACTTCGTTGAGTTATGTTTTTTGTCGGTATGGCCATTTTCCTTTTGATACTTTACACTTTACGCTCAACAAATCATATCACTCCTTAAAGTCGTGGGAAGTACAAGTTCGTGCAAATCATAATGCAGATGATACTGTGAACTTTGGATGATTGCTGCAAATTCAAATCATCATTTTCTAATTACATTGTTGACATTCGCTTACAAGGCAAGGAGTGTTTCTGCTACATTACCATTCGTTTCGTCTAATTATAGAAGTTAGCTCCACTTGGATCAGAGATAGCTTACTTCCGCAAGCTGTATTCGGTATCTTGATGTTATTTCATATAACGTAATAGACGTGCCTGAACTCAGTTTACTTTATTTCAAACTCAGATGAAAAAATAAGTCACATGAGCTGAGTATCTTAATGATAGATTATAGATAGTAATTGCATAGTATTCATTAAGACACTAACATTCTACTTCATGTTGCCTTCAGTTCCGTATGGTTAAGCATCCAGGGCACCAAGTCCACCTGGGTAGTTATTGATAAGATTAATTAGTTTCACCTTTATATAGAAAGCTTTAGAAAGAAGTATAATATGTGGCTTGAGATAACGTCATATAAACGTACATGTACATCATGTGTTCGCTTTCTTTAGACCCATGATATATATGAACTTATTACCATATCATTTGTGATACTATCTATACGCATATCTCACATGGTATATTTTTCCAATAAATGTTTTACAGATCTATGCTGCTTTAGCTTAACCTACCAGAGAACCAATTAGTAGAAACCGAACGAGAGTTAGACTTGACAATGTCTATGCCACGACGGGAAGGTCTGCTCCTCACTACACGACCTTCCCGTCGTGGCATAGACATTGACAAGTCTAACTCGAGTTCGGTTTCGTATTTATCCTACCCCATCTACGCTTTTGTATTACTGTTAAAAGGATAAATATTGAGTCAACGACCAACAGAACTTTTTTCATAGTAGCTGACATCCTGCTCTCTGATTGGTCAATATTGTTATTACTCTAGTGGCATAAAAAACACTTTATGTCACGGCCTGCCACATAAAATCTCCCTATGTTAAGTCTATGGCGGTTTTTTATTAGGGGTAGGATAATGGTTTCTATCTCCTCCATGAGTATAATCTAGCGTCTTTATACCCAAAACGGGATAGGGTTGGTATATTTGTATCTTGGTATATTTGTATCATATTGAGGGGTGACAGCTGATGTTATATTGTTTAAGACACTACATATATGTTACAACGGGGGCATTCAGATTTTGTATCAGAAATATACAATACTAAACGTGAATCAATACTTTCTTTGTGAGAAGGTTAAAATCATGCAATACAAAAATATTACGGAACATCATCCAATCGGACCAATGAGTGGTATAATTTCAAAGCATGGGTCCTGCAACAAGAATACATAGGGTGTTCACAGTCTGCATAATAAATCGAAATCTATTGTAAATTTGGGGTGGTGTTGATGTCGGTGTAAGGTACGTTCTGTTCAATAAGGTAACAGCAGTTAACTCTATCAATGTCGTAACGTTATGTAGCACATAACGGTTCTCTCTGGTGGAAGCCTTGTGTATGTATGTACATTGCGGGCGTAAACACAGTGGTGATACAAAACCAATACTCATAGTACAATTCAAAGAGATCAAGTTAAACTTGACTCCAATACAGCTGAGCTATGTTTGTGGGAGAGGCTGGTGTAAAGACCTCATGCCAACATTGCAGTCATGAAAATCCCTGTGATCCTGTGTACTTATTTGTCAACACACCACACCCCCTGCATACACCAAAGGTGAGCTAAGTGCAGGATTGTTCAGTCAACCGTGTCTCATACGGTCACAGGCCGCACCCTCCTCAGGGTAGGAATGTACACTCGAGAATGATAAGTTCCTGCATGGAGGTCATTAGGGATTTGGGGATTATTTATATGTCATGGAGGGGTGAACATAAGTAAAGGTTAGCCAGTGAGGTCAGTTCATAATCTGCTCCCTTTTATAAACCCCTCCATACAAACAGACACCACCACAGATACATTTAGTGCATAAAGGATCAGCTGCCCTGGTGACAGTGTGATTGGCAGAAGGTGTGGACATGGGTGTCAGCCTCAATCGCTCACGCTGTCACACACAATATACATTCACAATCTGATAGACAGCGCAGAGTCCCCAAACCTGTCACATATAAACAGCCGCACACTGACACACTCACGACCAACTGACACTTGAACATGCAGACGACACTGGCACACATTAGCGCCCGTCCGCCAGCCAATGTACGGACCGGCAGCCAGTGAACTGGAACTCGGTAAACTTTTGGAGCAGCGCTCACCCTCATGCCTCATGCCCTGTATCTGACCGATAGGTGGGAGTAGGCGAATCCGGGTTGGGCCACTCGGTGTTGTGGTAGGCCGTAGGTGTCGGTGTGGTGGTGTGCGGCTGGCTGGTAAGACCCACGTGGTGGTATGAGTCCGGAGCCGGCTTTGTTGACTGTTTTACGGGTGTAGAGGTGGCGGTGACTGGAGACTCGACGTTAGAGCCAAGGGAGAGCGCCCCAACCGGTGTACCCCAATAACAACCCCCACCTCCACCCCACCCCTTGTGATTACCACACCAGTATTACACACAGCGCTATAGACACAGGTGAGAGAGGACACCCACATCTTTGTCTGATAGGAGACGACCGACTCGGGAACCGGGAGTACCGCATCCCGCTGACGGAGGAGAGCCACAGGGAGCCCGGCGCGCCATTTGACCCGCGGGGTCGTGTGGAGTCCCTGAGAACCCCGGCAAGAATTCTCAGAGAAATCCCCCGCCACTTCTACCAGACACCAGCACACACGAGCAGGGCTCGGTGTGGTGTACACAGAGCGGCACCCTGGTCGGGCTTCACTTCACCCTACCCCGGGTCGCGCACCCCCCACAACCCCGCCGTGCCCCGGGGAGCCCGCAACTACAAGGCGCCTACCCTCACGAGGAGAAACTTGTGGGGTATTTTTGGTGGCGTTTCTTCGCCACCCTTTGGAATCTTACCCTCCACTTACGTCGGCATACTCACGGAGACGAGCGCCATGGAGGGGGCTGTGTTGTCAGGGAACAACAATAACAACAGGGTAAGTTTTCAGTTGGGGTTTTATCTCACCACTCTCACGTGTATGACTCGTCACTCGCGACTCGGGAGTCACCAAGTACACCGCTGTCTGTAGAGCCGACTTGTTGATAGTCCCAAGACAAAGGCGGGTCTGTCACCAGGGGTTTATAGCATGTCAGATTCAGTCCGGGGCGCTGGCTATGGGAAGGGGGCATCAGTGTCAGCTCAGAAAGTATTAATGCAGGTACTTGGTTAACGCTGGTTGGTTTTTGTGGGAACAACCCTGGTTTCATGCGAAATGTTACTCACCACAGTGTACACAAAGAAGCTACACTCTGTTCTTGTCAGGGGAGAAGAATACGTATAGGGTATACACATAATACAGAGATTGCACTGTTGTTATTAAAGAACGACCAAGTACATTATTTATTTACAGAGAGTTCCTCTGGTGAGGTTCATCATTATCACCCCTGTGTCAGCTGCATAATACATGTCAGTGGGCACTACATCCATCTATGACACTAAAACTGATAAATGTTTATACTCGAACTTCTCATACTCAGGTGATGATAGAATAAAGTCAATTCTTTACAAACATTGCTACCTTTTACATTTGAATGTGGTATTCTAAGCAGCAGAAATCGGTATTTTTCAGTCGTCAGGCTGATGGTACTTTGTTAGAATACTATTTCCTATAAAATCTATCACAATATAGATTCGTGGTATATTCTTCAGGTGTTATGCACCTTCGTGCCGGACCTCAAGTTCTATTCTTGGCTAATTTAGATTCAGTAATTATATGCTATGCACTGAATAGCTGCCATCACATTTAAATCATAGGTCTGTGTACCGATTCACGCTAGGCCAGGAAGTTCGTAGTGCTAAAAACAAGAGCTTAACATCTGTATATGTTGTGATATATAAATATGCTGTTGTGATAATGATGTAGACGATACTGCCCCTCACGATAGATAGGGTGATGTGATGTATTACTTAACTGACCAGCAACGCTACAAGTGTTCATACTGAGAGCTTATAGGCAGTGACTATGAATATTCATCAGGGCTATGTAGACTGAGGAGAAGGAAAAGAACTTGAATACTGACCTGTTGCGAATTCATGTCCACGATTTGACCCTTTGCATGGCAATTGAGAATAGCTCTCTTGCATATATATTAGGAATAAAATGTTACAAAAATGAGGGGAAATTAAATCATTCTGTAAATCATTTTAGAAGTTTTTGGTGCTGGCTGAACAGAATGTTTGATTATTCAGTTGAGCGTTTTTGGTCTATGAACTATAGTTGCACAATACATAGAAATAAGACCTGCATTTATGTACAGCAAAATCGCAGGGTATTGGAAACGTATAGAGGAGATCAATTATCAGTAGCTCATGTCATATAATAGAGGTGGTGGATGTTTCATAATATTTACTCTGGATGTTGATATTGATGGACATTCGATCTAAAGGTCGCCTGCTGGTCTTTTAATATAGAGATGGGAAACTGAAACTGCCTTGACCTCATCACGGGCACATGGGGGAAGGGGAGGTGAGTATCATATGGCCAAACCTCCAGCGCTCTGTATATAAACATCGCCTACCACCACATACATAGGTAGATGTATCATTGCTATAACCGCCACCTGTCACACAAACAACTCATAAATAAGTCAGACCACGCCGACTATTACAAAACTTTGCAACCATGTGGGGGTTTGCTTATTGCTATAGCAGGAGCCTGACTAGGTGGGATATTAATTTATTGGCATATGTGTCACCTGAGGTTATTGCAAGGAGATAATTAACTGTGCAACATTGTTTACACTAGCTGGATATGGAAATTCCATTAAGCATCCCTGAACCCGAAGCAATATCATTCCATTATTAAATATCCTTGTGGCCCAGCACCTTGGTACATCTTCCATTGGTCCTATTGGATTTAGAATGGAATAGAGGTATAAGTAATTTACTATAGTCATGATGGGAATTACGCAGGTGTGATAGAGATTTCAGTGTCATTAAATCTCCCAGTGACAATCCAAGACGATAACGTTATCAGGGAAGTAGTACATGATAGGGACTTAAGCCTTTTACCTATCTTTGCTATCACTGAACCCTCTTGCATATATTTACCTTTGTGGTAAACATAAAGATAATTTTCCAAGAAAGCAAGGAGGTGATATAGAGAATTTTTATTCAAGGAGGAAAAGGTTTATGAACATTATAGTCTGCTATTACAATAAATTGACTCGCTTAAAGACAACAGGGACGCTAGGCAACAGTTTCCAACATGCCTTTTCCTCATATCAACCCATAAGCAACACAACAAGGAACATACCTTTGATAACCTAAATAAATGTACTTTAGATATGGCTCGCGATAATGTCACTGATAAACCCTTATTCAGTGTAGTAACACGAAAATGCACGTTTATTCATACATGTATTTTCACTTTCAATACCCTTCCTGATAGGTTATACACGGGCCATGCCTCTACTTGGAAATGCTCTAAAACTAGGATATGATTAAATCCTAGGGAGAACATAGGAGCATTGGAAACTGTGGACCCGGGTTTTCCCTCCTTGCAACGCTACACTGCCCTCATGCCGCCTCCTGTTATCTACTCGATCTAGACATGGACCTGCCTGTTGCTATTGTATAACACCCGTAAGCCTTACATCAGCAGTTTAGACAATAGCTGAGTGGTCCTTGCAAATTGGACTCACACAAATAATGCAATTATTGATAATTTGATCAATTCATAAAGAGGGTGACACCTTTAATATATTTGTGATGAGGGTTGGTCGCTTGATCAGTTAGTTGTGGATGAATGTGTAACCTTTTTCAGGTGTACTGAATGCCATTTAGATTGCCAAGCCCACTGAGATCGGATTTATAGTCGTTATAAACGGATGTGGTGAATATGTAAGAGCACCTGTGAAGTAGTGAACCACCTTTAACACTGGGGAGTGGTGTACTGACTAGGAGGAGGAGTGGGAGGTTTTGCGGGTGAGTGGGTGGGTATGTCGGGTGGGTGTGGGTTGTTCGATGCAGACAGGTCCTGTCGGGGCCATGAGTGTTTGCCTCTAGTCTAATATTGTAGTCCGGAAACGTCATTCAGACGCACTTAAAAAGGGACGCTATTGAGGAAGCCTCCATCTGAAATGACACCTTATGCATTTTGACAAGCGTCAGGTTCCTCCTACGAGCCACCCAACACCCCAGCCCTCAAACAGACATATACATACAGCAAACATACCCCAATCCGTGTACACAGTGCAGGAATAGGGACCCCAGACGACTAGATTAACTCCTGAAATACTGCAGGGACTTTACATGAGCACTGTCCTTATCACATATTAAAGGAACAGTATCTCAAGTTTAAACAAGTTAGAACACAACACAACTACAACACTTTTATTTTTGATTACCGGGTGATAGAGTCGTAGAGCAAAAACTCAACTGCGTCTACATTGTATTTCAGTATTCTCCATACGCATATATTTTCTCTATAGACCTCGAGTTTTATATCTCTAAATGAAATAAGCACCTAGCCTAGTCCAAACCATTTTTCTAAATGAAATTAGTGTTTTAATCGATACAGATTTTCTTTTATAAAGTGGAAATTTGTATCTCGCCTTAAAAACATTATCCTCAGAAAATGTCCAATAAGACTCACGTTATAACTGCTCAGAGAGTGCATTGTATCTTCCGTACAGAAACCAGTATAAAAGACTAGGACTTTGGTCCGAGGCCTTATTACCTCCTGGTCTATGTTTAGCGCTGACATGCAATGCCATGTACATGTTGTCAGCTATTTTGCCAGTCTTACGTCTGTGTCTTAAGTTACCACCATAGCCTGAACTGCCTCATGCTGGGATTAAGTGAGGTGAGGCCTGGGTGATATAGGGAAATTACTACCCGCCACATATATGTGTAACCCCCACTGAAATCACAAAAACACACCACTTATACCCTCCTGTGTTCGTGGAACCCGGTCTTAATGGTAGAAAAGTGGCCCCAGTTCCAAATATGATTTTAAAGTTGGAACTTATCCCAGTTCTACTACAGTTTAAGGAGCCCTTTCCTCACGTATAACAACTTTGATTACATGTATTTGGCTCTAAATCTTTTATGTGAGGAAGCAAGGTACCGCAGCATAGGCCTACTTACAATGCCACTAGTGATAAGTTACTGAGTATAGTTCAGGAAATATCTGAGGTGCAATGAAAATGATTCTGTACCTCCTTTTATTTTAGCCGCCCCGTACCTCTATGCATTCCTAGCCAAAAGGTAGATAGATCTTCAGGTGCACCGATTACCCGGTCACATCGGCGTGATCCGAATGATAATTTGACTTACAAGAACGAGGATCAGTTGAAAAAAAGATTAAAAAGTGTAGAAGTAGACTGTGTAGATGTTGAACAACACGAGAGAGAATAATGGTATTGTAGATTTATAACTGATACAGTTGCGCACTTGTATATACAGGGATGCAAGCTTTCCGACAAATGACAAAATTTTGACATTTCCTATACACCGACGACACCAAAGTATATAACGTGTTATAGCTTTTCTGTTCCAAATTAATGTTATGAATAATTTTTGTCTTATATATCCGAATTTTTCCTCAGTCACTACTTTCACCCTGTATATGGTATGTGCTATAATTGAACATGAGACCTTCTTAGCTTCTTAGTCATATATAGAGGAAAAGTTGATGGCTGACTTAGTGATGAAACTGGGATATGTTGCAGAAATATGCAGACAATTTTTGTTTCTATTTGGCGAGCCCATGTAAACCATGTAGCGTACTATAGACATTGTCTTGTGTGCGTGACAGCCATGGTAAACAGCCACGTTCATGATTACCTGGTCTCAATGGCCCTCAGTGTCAACCACCAAACATACTAGAAGCTGTGGTTAAAAAGATAGCAGTAGCTTCTTAAGAGGAAAGCCAACGCAGTTTCAGCGGCCAACATTCAATATGCTAGTGTGGTTTGTGTTCTCGTGAAGCTAGTGACAGAGCAACAAGAAGAAGGAGGCTTGTAGGAATTTTTTTTATTTTTTTTAGGAGAGTGGAAGTTTACAGAGACCCGCTTCCACTTAGTATCCGACCCAACTTTTGAAACGCTCACAGACTGCAGAACAGCAAATGGGTCTAGGCATGGAACGTTCTCATATCTTTCTGCGTGGGACAGACATTGTGTCGACTGGTCATCAAAAGCGGGTGGCAAGATACGTGTCGTCTGGTGTTAGGCTGGCTGTCGTTGTGTTGCAGGATACCTATCACAGGTAACAGTCTGCCTGTCTAATGGTAAACTGTGTATCTGTGGGTGGCTAGATTGGACGCCACCTCTGTCTCCACTCTGTTCCCACTAAGAGGTTGGTATGGTTCAACCCAGGCCGTGTCCACGAATTCTCATACTTAGACGAAGCATTTCTTTTATAAGTGGGTTCTAAGACCAGAAATACATATCAAGAAATATTCACAGCTCACCTTGATGAGAAAGTCTATCTTTATGGCAATCTCACTCAAAATACACACAAAAGGAAAATAACATGTGAAAATGGTATCAAGAGTAAGAAATATTACACTCTCCAAGCAAAGGTCCACGTCATATGAAAGCTCTGCAGGGAGAGTGACAGACACTTACAGCCTGTGGGTGAAGGTGGCCTTTGATTTCACCCAACCAGGGCTAACTAGAGAAGCTCTGGCGGCCAGTGTCGTGGGTGGTAGGCTGTGTTTGGTTGGGTGGCAAGCTGATTGCCGATGGGTGGCAGACTGTGTGGTGTCATTGTGTGGTAGAAGTCTGCCTGTCGGTGGGTCACAGACCAGCTCAACTTGTGACAGGGCTGCAGCCGAGAGGTGGCAGACGGCAGGTTAGGAGCGTTGCCACAGTATACGGGCCTCCCCACGGCAGTCCCCGCACGGTGGCCTAATGGCATTACTAATACGCGATAAGGGGTGGCGAATAGGGCTAATTGCTGCATTATTGGCTCCATACACTCTCATATAAGCGAAATATACAGTGCCACATTATATACCAAACTGAATATAAGACAAATGTGAGAGTAGATGCGTGTAAGGTTTTCAAATATCTAAATTAGATTGCATCCTTTTGAACCTTGCATTATTTTTTATAAATCATTTGATGCGATTCGGATGGTGTTCTGGTTGTTTCAGTGTTGATGCTCTTCCCTTTAGAGAAGGTATGTAAAAGATATCTCAATGACTCCGCCCAGAATAACTGGTCAGTTGTGTATGTTGGCCTGCAATATCTTTGTGAAATTGTATTGATGTTAAAGCAGCCTTTCAGAGAATTTTAAGTCTCTCGCATTCAGAGTTAAGCAGGAATGGCTCTATGGTAATATGTTTCCCTTGTTGGCTCTGAAAACAATCTTGACACGATCCGTATAATTGTATTCCATAAATACACGCGAAGATATTCTGCACCCCGTTTCTATAGGTGACTTATGATGGGAGACCTCTGTGCTTGGATACCGTCCTATAATTAGGTGATAGAATGACGAATGGGGTCAGGATGTTTTCCATTTTTTTCTCAAGATGATACAGACACCCTGAAGCTGACTGGCGAGGGGTGTCACTGTCTCCAGGATGAGGACTCACAGCCCACCACTCCACCCTGTCATTCTCCTATTTTTATTCCACATCTATGTGAGGATTATGGGAGTTGATGTTACTTTAAGAAGCTTTTCTTAAAAATAATATTCAGAAGAGATGGCCAATTAGATTTATCACTGCCTACATGTTTGACAAAGTACCTTCAAAAAATAATTTAATCATTCCCACTTAGTATTCCGACTCCCTCACAGACGATGAGATGGCAGCTTTCCACTGTTCCATGGCAATCCTTTATTTTCAGTATAAATTGTTTTCATGTGTGAAACAAAGACAACACAATCAAGCATCATTCACGCCAATAAACAGTAGTATGAACCTCCCGATAGACCCTTAGCCCCACCGCGTGGTCGACTCTTACATGTCATCCACGTTTTCTCAGTCTCTCTGAGGCCGTATATCTTCAATATGGAAAAGCCCATCTCTCTTTTCTGACCCAACTGACACCCCTTCACCAAGGGGAGAGAGAGAAATAGAAAATATAAAACCGTTTTATATTAGCATGTGTCGGCAAATAAGTATAAAAATGGATGTGCCGCCATTAGATGTTAATTCGGGACCACCCCAGGGGGAGGCGGATACCTTCTTATCACCTTATCATCTGCATGGTTTCCCTGTGATTGAGGGGGATTCCCCGGAGGTGGTAAGGATATCCCTCATCCGTGAGATGTCTCTCATACCGCGAGGTGTGTGGTACAGGCAGGACGGCTTGAGGCTTGGCTGCTGATCTAAGACTGTGCTCTTCATTTATGAAGATCACACACTCTAGTACAGGGTTCGTACAGAGCCTGGACAACATGGGAAGGCCTGGGATTATGCTCTGGGGTTTTTCAGTCTTGGAAAACCCAGGAATTCTCACACAGAGCCTGGAAAAACCTGGAAGAGCCTGGAAAATTTACTTTTGCATAAAACATTATTATTAGTCTATGAAATTCTAGTCATTATTAGCTTTCCTTAAAGACGGTTCCTGACTGCCTATGAAATTTCAGTGACTTGGATCTAATAGTTACAAAAATCCTTTATTTGACCATGTATAGCAACTTGCTAATAATAGAGCATGGATTTGATTATTTGTCTTCATATTTAAAAGTGGCAACAAAATTTGAAGATGTCTATCCCAACCCACTGAAATTCCACAGGTAGTAAGGAAGATAAAAAAACATTTTAACTAAATTTGTTGATGAATCAGACATTGTTTTAAAAACAGTGACCAGATGTGCCTGGAAAAAATATATTAGAGCCTGAAAAAGGCTGGAAAAAGCCTTGAATTTTATTGAGCTGTCTATGTACGAACCCTGTTAGTACCGGTAGTTGTATTTAGAGCTGAGGGTAGACAACACTCCATCTAGATTCCTTAGGTATCACGAATGGAGGTTAGGGCAGAGCAACTATTGTACTCGTTGGACTGAGAGAACGAATCAGATACCCATCTATTAACTCGTGTATCCATCAATCCATTTATTTATTTGTCCATTGACATGTTTTCCCATATCCTTACTCGATTCAGAGTGTTACAGTTATGAAACTCTTACCACATTTGGAGCAACATTAGGTAATAATAGTACCAAACCCAGTTGATATAACCAACTGAATTACCAAAAGTGCTGGTGTTATTAGCCGAATACCCTCAGCAGAAGATGTGTAAAGTTAAATCTCCCCAATCACTATCGACATCCGCAAGATGTTTCTTTTCTCCTCACAATCTAAATATTACCCTTAGGCCATTTTCAGCACGGTTAGAGATCAGTTTAATCGACACAAAGTCCTTCGTCCATGAAATTCGACGTGAAAGACGACCTCTCCCTCAAGATGACCTCCCCTATGACCCCTCCGTTAGCTGGCTTCACCATTTTCTTTCTCTGATTTATGATACGGAACGAAATTTAACACCAGCAGTATTTCTTTCCTATCATTTTTATCGAGAGGTGTATATTTGGTAGATATCATTCTTTATAAAAACCTTGATAGAATATAAAGACTAAGATATTCTGTTTCTGATGATATATTGTAAGTTCGACCTGCGAGAAATGCACATATGTATATGTATATATACACAATAAATACCCTCTGAGAGCTAGCACGATCACTGTACATCCTCATCTGTTGGTACAGAACTATACAATATAAACTACCCTGTGATGTTTGATAAGATCAGTTTACTTTGCTCTGCTTCATTATACACTGCATATCGCTGGCCTTTAGTCTTTGTTCTAGATTTGCAACCTCAGCAGTATTGTTAAAATTCTGCATTATCTCTTCTCATACCACCCTGCAGCTATCCTTCCATTACAATGATAATCAAGCTGTCATACGCATCGTTGATAGAGAATACTTAAACTGACATTTACGTCTTTATTCAGAACGTAATAAATGAGAAGGTATCAGAATGACGCCGGCTTTCCATACAGCTATTCCCATCATGTAATGGATAAAGATAATCATTATAATCTGCCTGACAAATTCAAATAGAATCTAAGCTGAATCGAGCATCACACCATTCCATAAACGATACATTTTACGATGTTGAGCTGCGTCTATCTATGTGTACCATGATATTTCCCTGCAGTTAGGGCATGAATATATGGAAAAGATAACAGAATAGTCAAGAGACTCCTGTGATAGTATTCACAAAGACCCGAAATAATTGCTGCTACTGCCTCCAACAGCAATCGGTCTGGATCTCCATGGAGATCAATCATGTGTTGTTTGCAACTGGATTGTTGAATAGTAGCTCGCATGAAGGATGGTAGCTACATACCCTCCAGGATTTCCGTTGGATCAAACATGAGAACATCGCTCATGAACCAGTGTTTGATCAGCCAATCCTTGATGTGGTGTAACTCGCTCTCTGAGCATTTGTTTTGATGCATTCGTTATGAGTACTCCAATGTAGTTCCAACAAGATGTATATGTTTCCGGGACATTATTTAGCATATTGAACCAACGCTACAACAGTCCAGGTTGATATTACCGAACATAGTCTATGAATTTAGGATGGGAGTCTAGCCTGGTATAAGGTCAATAGGCTTAACATTTAAACCAAAGTAAGTCTAATTTAACAAGTTGGACGTTAAACTACCCAAACAAACAACCAAAAGGCTTAACATTAGGAATTCATACTCAATCGGCTTGCGAATACGGTAGCTCATACCCAATGGGTGATAAACAGATACATATTTGCAGGCTAAGATAAAATCAGAAACATATTCGTGCTTGGTCTGAATCCTCGTTCGACCTCTCTTTTCGGGTGCTTCAGAATATTCACTTTGCTATCGCCTCGTTCATATTACAGCACACTCCAAACTCGATGGCGAACGGGGACACAGACCAAATAATCATCAATATCTTTCATATTAGCAGATTTTCATGGCCAACACCCGAACATGGTCCGATCAATCTGCAGTCCAGTACGCCACCGTCTGCGCCATCACTGCCAATATCCAAAAGCACAGGCATTGATGTGTCTATGTGCTGATTGCAAAATGCTGAGGCAGAGAGTTTAGGGCTGTCACGTTTGACGTTATTTCTTTTCGATGAACAGACTTGGCTGTTTGATGTTGTAGTCTACTTGTTGGATGAAGCAGGAATGAAAGGGTTGTCTATTATTTCACGCTACACGAGTTTCTACTTTTGGCGTCTGACGCAGCTACATTCACTAGGCACGTCTTGTCTGGATTCACCAAGGTTGACAAATGTCCGTCACGCCCCTGCTTGTAAAAATACCCCACATTCTTCCAGATGGATGTTGTGGTATTCCGGAGGTGATCATTGTTGTATAACCCTCAATAGGCCTCCTTTTCATCCCGGTTGCGTAGAGTCATTTGCTGAACCACTAATAGAGTAAGTAACGCGCTATCTCACCTTGAAGATGGTAACAATACCCCTCTTGGATCTGGATGTCAAGTGACGGGGACAGTACTTGTGTCGGGTATACTGCCCTTTTTGAAAAGGATTTTATGAGGGTCTTAAACATACATTGCTTGTATCCAAACTCGGCCAGGGCCGTTCTTCCGCTTGGTCCCACCATGTGTATAATAGTAATGTGTATAGATCATTAACCTGCCTCACTTTACTTCGACCCTAACCATGTTTGTTGATTCAATATCAACCCAATCCAAGATGAGAAAGTCAATATCTACCACGGCTTCATAACAGTTGTGAACAACTATTCAGAAATCGATTACAAGACTGACGAATTTTTTTTCATATTATGGATAGCCTAAACCCCTTGTTTATTATAGATATCCACAGTAAAACTTCAAAAGGACATCCTATATGGATTTGTTTTTTCAAAGTTCGTGTCAGTTCTAGACATCTTATTTTGAAGGTTTCTCACTTTGACACATCATTAACGGAGGCGGGTGAGGGAAGTCGGTTAAGGAGAGAGTAGAGTGGCGCAGTGTATCGCCGCCGATGTCATTATGGGATGGCGGGCGACGCCGTGACGTAGCGTCTCCGTTAGCGGCGTGACGGAGACGGCTCCTAAAAGGCCAGACGGGAAGTCGGTGAGGCGTGCTTGTCGTGTCACCTCGCCGGTCAGAGCCGCTCCGTCCTGCCGCTTATTTACACTCGCTGAAAAGACCAAGGCAGGCTGAAACAGATCAAAGGCAGTCCGCTGTATGTGCGGCGAACAGCGGCAAGAAATGAGCCCAGATTGCTGCAAATTCCGCTACAGTTTGTCCATGCTCTGGATTTTTAGATAGGGTTTTCTTAACGAAAAAGCACAATTCCATGACTATATTCCCTAGCCAGCCCACTATTGCTAGTAATCATATCTATGAATAGGGAATGTATGTTTTCAGTATATATTTGCGTGTCTGTACGTTTATGAATACACGCATTTATACAATTGGTGTTTTTATTTGGGTCTTTACTATAATCTTTTGGTCAAGGTCATATAAATGTGTATGCTTTTCATTTCTCAGTTGTTGGCAAGTTATTCAAAATCAGATGTTGCCTTGACGATCTAAATGTAAGCTGGCTAGTACTCTGTGTATTTCTAGATTTAATTTAGATTTTATTAGGGTAAACGAGATAAGTGAATTTATCAATTGAATTACAGACGGGCCAAAGTACAACTGGTAACTCTGTGTGTCCTTTCCCCTTTCTCAGGATACAGGTTGAGTTGTACCTTAATCGGGATATTTTTCATGGTGGTACGTACTTATATAGATGCTGTGTCTTTAGTTTAACATTGGTTTTTGGGCCATGACATACATACTAATTCCCTGACTCAACAGGGTCCGAGTCTGGTTAGATAGGTTTTTAAAGATCTGATATATTTCTACATGTTTACAACAAAACGGCATCACTTTTTTTAATCTTTTCCAACGGTCCTCATGTATGCATTCATGTGTCAGCTGCGGATTCCTTTTTTTATATAACTAGAGCTACTTCTCTTACAGCCGTCGGCATCGAAAAAAAAGAAGTCATTCTTGATATGTTTCGTTGTTAGTTTGGATTACTAGTTAATGTCAGACATCGTATCTTTATCAGAGATGGCAGTTTTCCTCTACACCTAGAAAATCCTTGTTTCATTTTCAGTTTATAAATATTTGTTTTCTTGTGTAAAACATAGAGAGAATAAATTGGGCCTCATTGACACCAATAAACAGTGTTCAAACTTCCCCACATAGCCCAGCATCATTCCAGCCTCAATAACGATGTTTTCTCACAGTCTCTCTGAGGCAGTATATTCCACATTGATTTATTTTCAGGGCCCCAACGTACATTCCTACTTTATTCACAATCTCATCATTGGGCACAGGATGTGAGCAACATTTGGAAACCAGTCTCTATCATTGCCCCAAAATCTTGTTGCAAAGTAAAGCAATTGGTCATGGTCAGGTGGGGCCAGCTGTAATGATGATGCATAAGACGTCGAGGCAACCCTATCTCCAATATCCGTCAGATTCAGAATGAAACTACCTTAAGCCACCTACCTGTTAACACTGTGGTGTAGTATGAGGGAGTTCCAGATTGGCCTGTGTACGCTTTGGGCACTTTTATAATTCCAGATATATGTTTTAAAAAGGTGCTGTCCACTAAGTGGTTTGCCTACCACCTCATCCATCATCATCTTTTTATCATTCTTCATTCTCTGAGTTGTACTCTAAGTTTGAAATATCACTTCAACAAATGCTATCGCAGTTTGGACGAAAAAGCGACGCCTAAAGCCTCCAGGACAGCATGATAAAGCTACCTAGAACAGATCAATAGTAGAAGTGAGAGAACGCTGAACTACCTCTACCGTAATCCACCAGAGGGCATGACAGAGCCCTTACATGCTGGTCGGTTACCATGGCGACTATCGTTTGTTTACTTGGCAAAGACCTGCTTTCCCTGACGTCGCCCTTGGATGTGTGCAGTTCAGTCCTCCTCACCATACAATCATCCAATGTACGTGAGAGTTGATGCTTTTTGGCGGGATGGTGGATACTGAATGGCAATGGGGTTTGGCCGATATGAATAACCTACCAACTAGCAACATGATTGAGGACTAAAATTGACGTTTTCCCCCCCTTAGTAATAAGCTTTAAACTTGATAAAAGGTTAGCAAGTTGATGTTAACTCCTCTCTCCCTTCCACAACAATGATTGATGAGACCCATCTGCTTCCTTTCAGTTCTCATATTTCTGATGGCGCACAGTCCTATTTAGATCGCAAACATTGAAATACAATGAAGTCATCACTGGGAGAAACGGCTTCACTGAATTTTAATTTCCTGGTGCAAAATGAGGTAGTGGGTATGGTTTCTGTATCTCAGTCTGGTCACAAAGACATCATTTCTCAGCCGTACCTAGATAAGACCATTGGTGTAGCCCATTGCTGTTGGGTTTTTAAATCATTTTCATTATATCAAATCCACCCTCCCCTTGCTGGAAGTTTGGTTCTGGTAATGTATTCGTCATCATTGATTCACGCCTGTGATATAGTCTCCTCCTTGTTTATTGATCAATTGGATAAAATACATTCCCCATCACTTGTAATCAGTCAGAAAGTCTTAATTCCCAAAACCAATTAACAGAACGAAGTGCAAATACCCACATGTATAGTTCATTTCTCTGCCCGCACATTCTTTTGAACAACAGTTCTCCGTCTACCAAGTTGAACTTCTGATAATTATATATTGTACGTATAACTAGAAGGGAAGGCTAGAGGAAGCGTAGCTACGCCAGACAATCAATGGGTGATGACTTAATAAACATGTCCGATTAGTTTTTCTGAAAGAGTTTAACATAACTATAAAGTATATCGCATTGACAGCTCTGTATCAGTGATGTGAACTGCTGTGAATTTAACTTTATTACTATCTGAAATATTCTATTTCATATGCCTAATAGATTTAGAATAAATCGACAGTGCTGAGGGATTTTCACCAGTAGCCAACATTTATGTCAATTCGCCATATCGATAAGTCTGTCCATAATGTGTAAAATAAACAAAAGGAGACGGTGACTGTACAACCACTATCACTGACTGGTACATGTATTTTCATTAAAGCGCATATGTTT
Source organism: Alentia gelatinosa (assembly GCA_950022655.1). Taxonomy (NCBI): domain Eukaryota; kingdom Metazoa; phylum Annelida; class Polychaeta; order Phyllodocida; family Polynoidae; genus Alentia; species Alentia gelatinosa. The sequence goes on from OX465584.1 coordinate 38,180,968, forward strand.
TAGGATTTCTTTATGCTAACCTCAGGTAAATATATCTTATGATATACGTGCGCTCTCAAAGAAAGTTCATATTAACCGTAGACAGCAGATCCGAACGTCAAAATGTAGCACCATGAATCGTGAACACGACAGAGTGGTGTATACTAGATTGGCCGTCATCTCTGAAATACTCACAAAAGGAAATAAGAACATGTGAAAGTGACTTAGAGAGTATGGACTATGGTCACTACTACTGGGTGAAGGTGTCCATGGATTTAACCTGACCAGTGTAGCTCTAGCGGTCTGTGTAGGTGTATACATGGAGTTTCTAGTTTCCGCGGCTCTCTCCAGATGGCGTCTGTTCTCAGGTCCGCTGCTGTTGCCCCTACTTCATGGGTCTGTAGATGGATCTGCGACACTAGTCGATGAATGATGTATCTGGAAGAATATCACCCGACTTAAGTCTTAGTCAGTAGAGATGTACAACTCTACTCATAGATGGTCATGACAAGACACCTACGAGAGAAGGGTCAGCGGAGAAAAGTGATTTGGATATTTTTATATTTAAACTCAAAGATACTCTTTAGATTACAGAAATTCGTTAAGAGCTTCATTATCATTTGCGAGAAGTTTTTCTGTTCTCTTCGAAGCCAGGGATGACTTTTGGCGGTTTATAACACCTTTGTTCTCTTAATCTGTGGAACGAGTACATAGTAATAGAAAAATCAAAACCTTGTAAGGATCCCCTGCAGTTTATAGTTACATTCTGGAGGGTAGTTCACGTGTAAAGAACACTAATGTAATACTACAAACTAGCACGGAATTACCAAATCTAATTTCTTGTATGAACTGTTTATCATTGGCTTTATATGACACATTACATTTTCATGATCACCGATGACACATCAGGGTTCAGCTGTCAGACTGTGTGTGCCAACTTTTCACGGTGGTCACCAACATCTGGTTGATGCCCAGACGTCGGTAGTATCAACACAATGATGACTGGTTTCAGATACAGGCGGCCGTATTCTCCGAGGAGTTGACGCGTAGTAATATCGAGCTAGATGCGAGCATAAACCGTTTGTATCTGAAATCAGTCAATATCTTATTTATCATCATTCTCTTATCCAACTTATGGCATGCCGGTTTTGTCTATATAGAGTTCCTAGAGGTTTACTGAAGACGCTTTGTATTATGTGGATAATGTATAAGAAAACTGGTACTTATCGTATGCACTTGCTGTCTGTCACTCGTCGGAGTGTTAAGATAGTCGTTTGCCTCGTGGGCCTTAGTTTGGCAACCAACCCCTTCTACGATATAGGGTTAAATCACATATGGTATCCCTTTGTGTTCACCTCAAACCAAGTACTTTTGTTCTATGTATACTATAAAGGCAGATATACTTAATATGAAATATCCATTGCTAGCAAATTGACAAAGAGACCAAGATTTACGTTCAATATATTTTGAAATAGTACACAGGAAAGGAAATAAGATAGTAGATGATTGGCTTTGAGGCTATGACATAACACATTCTCCAAGCAATACAAAAGCCCGACCAGAGCTAATATTTTGTAGCTCTGGTTGCCAGTGTACGTGGGCCTCTGCTCCTCTTTTTACACGCTAGTTCCGCTCTCTACCGAGAGGGGGCGTGCTAGAAGGCCTTCTTCACATCACTCTCCAATCCGAATTTCGGTTGATACAATTACACAGAGGAAGGATCCAATGGGCTTAAGATCTGATTGGAGGGCACCTTCACAGGTGGGGGAAATCTTCAGTGCGGTGATGGATTGATCCGGAAACTCGCACAACTTTTTATCTCTAACTATTTTAAAAGGCATTCTCTTTAAAGTTAACTGACCTTTTTATTGTGAAATAAAACTATTTGCGCCGACGAGCTTCAGCTAAGGATAGTTCGTCCTGGGCATATTTGATTAAGCTAAAGTTCAGTCGTTTTTGAGGCCATTTAAGTGTTCTATGTTTGTCCTTGTTTGCGTGAGGTTGGTGAGGTTTCAGTGAAGAGTGTTAGGTCGTGTTAATAGGCCGTGAAATTAAAGCAATTAAAAGACAACAGACAACCGCGCAGGTCGAAAACCGAGGAGCTTAGTTCAATCATTTGAACTATTAAAGGTATTGCAGACTCCGCAGAAAGTGCGGTATGGTATTTGAGTCCAGGAACTAGAGGACTGCACACATACTCCCACAACTCTCGCGATGAGGAATTGTGAGAGGAATGTCGTCTGTGAATCAGTGTTCCCGCCTTTTTAGTGCCGACTTTCACTTAGTCATTACCACACTAGTTGTGTTACCTTTATCTTTCTGTGGCTGTGCCACTGTCGCTGCCGTTAACACGGGGATGTTAAATGTAAACACAATTTACTATATCCTTGTTCGCGAACTAGTTAAGTATGTCAAGAATTGGCTGTGACATTCAATGGATGTTTTTGTTTACTGTATGATTTCTACATACCTGATGGATCAGAGCGCCCACGTACAGGGTATGTTTACTCAGGGAATTTTTTTTTTCCACCAGGATTGTAACATGGATAATAGTAGTCGATTCGTGCGGTATTACGTCAATAGTTAAATAGTGAGTCGTTATTTGCGTGTTTGCTTTGCATTCTCAGTCCTAGATCAAATAACTAAAATATCTTACCAGGGGATCCTTTTATATCCTTTAATCCGAAATCAAACCTTAACCGTATAGATATTTGTTACTGTAAATTATGTTTTTGTGACTTGAATTGACATGTAGGAATAAGTATTATGTGAATTCAATACACCCTATCGTTCTAATCAAGTCTCCATCTTGATATAATTGCCGGCTGACAATTTACACAACATGAACCTATGAACATGTGACCAACAAGGAGTGTGGTAATAAACTGATATAACTAACAAATCAACAGAGCGACAATTTGTAAAGACAGGTGGCTTTTTGTGTGAGGAATGTTACCTATGTAGCTCATGCTGAAGATCTTTTTCACTGAAAAACATATAAAATCTCAACATATGCTTGATTTTTGCATGAGGCCAGTGCACCTGTTATGATGCTCAGTGTTGGCCAGCGTTGTCAGCAGATAAATGCGTTGCCACACAAAAATACTATCAAGAGACGTCACGAGTTTGAGTCTGAGTTTATTTATGCCACACATTTTGTTGGCTCCATAATTTCACGAGTCGAAGACGAGTGACATTACGGAGCTAACAGAATGAGTGGCATAAATAAGCTCAAACTCAAACGAGTGGTGTCTAGATTTTATCCTACCCCGTTTCCATATTTTTTCAGTATCAGAAAGTAGTGGCATAAAAACACTTTATGTCACGCCCTTGAAATAAACAAATCCCATGTTAAGCCTATGGCGTTTTTTATTAGGGGTAGGATAATATATGATATTTTTACGTTAGTTTGTATTATGTTTTACTCTGAATAAACACATATCAAACAAACACATGACAAGTACCAATTAACATGGTTAATTCTGATTAGATTGTTAGGGAAAGTGTTTAAAGATAAGTCGTAAATCATACATATAGCTCTTCTTTAGTAGGTCGTCTATTCAGAACGGTAAACTGAGAGCGGTAACGAGTCATAGGTACAAGAACAGAATCTGTAATGAGTCAGGGTGAGTGAGCGGGCCGTGCGCTGGTTCGTGTCGGAAGTTTCCCGCCCCCTGAACCTGGCTAGCGAAATGTCGTCTGCGTTCACCTCGGGTCGGTAACGCGTCGGGACCCCGGCGTTAGTCTGGTACCTGACCGACCACCACCCCGCCCGTACATCCACCACTTCTCCTTGTTTTCGGAATAATTCTCCATTCAAAACCATCACGGAGTTGCATAATTTGCAATGGGAAAATAGGAGACTTTGGATTAATTCCCCACTGAGATCCGACGCCCGGATTTACGATTACACAAGGAGTGATTACGCCTGGATTGTTTCATGATTTCGTTGGTGGGACGTGTGTGGTACAGGTAGTAGCTGGGATTCGTACCTAGCAGCTGGGGTACCTCAGCTCTTTATCACCATGGGAGTGAGTGGACTTTCCTCTCTGTTTTCCTCATAACTAATATATATTGTAGTTTCTTTGAAAGAAATAGTATGATTACTATCAGTCACATGAACTCCACACCAGGCTTACCTTCTATAGACGAAGTGACCACAATAGAGTAAAGGGCTCATTTAGTTAAATCAGCTTTGGAATTCGTAGGTTTAGCTATCTTAGATAACGCTCAACATTAGAATTTCTCGAAAGATCTAAATGTAATGCCAGGTATGTATATGTATCTGAACTTATCTGCACTAGGCACCCATTCAGAAAATTCTATACGAACAAAACAGTGGTTCCCAGGCTGAGTTCAACATGGTGGTAGTTTTTAATTGGAGGTATCTTGTCACTGAGTGGGAGTAAGATGGTGGTGGAGCTGTAACGTCGTCCTCAGGGCGTTCTGATCTCTGATTTACCACAGGTTGGCACCACTCCAGTCTTTAGTACGGTGTGCCCTTTGTGAACATTGCCCCACTTGGCTGTGTCCAGTCTTCACTGGTCCGTACCCATCTCAGGGGAACGTGTGTAGGTGGGGGGCACCCGCTCAGAAAATTGTATGTGATTTGGAATTTCAGACATCTTGCATCTCTCTCGAATGATTAAATCATCTGTTGGCTGGGGAACGAACAACCAAACCGAAGACATACCAGATCAGCTGAGAAAGATAATATTTTCGTACCGAGGCCTAACCATTTGGAACAATCTAGATGTTAAAACGCAACGTGTTAGATTAAAACAAGCCTTTAAAACCGAGATATAAAGATCAATAGCTGAAACACTAATATGATGATTATAATGAAATATTTGACATTACCACAGAATTTATCATGAACCAATAACGACGGTTATTTATATGTATCACTGTATACATGACCAACAGATCTTATTTACTTACTATACTACCATCACTGTTACTGTACTATGTTTACAATATAAATATCATCGAATCCTTGAGTGATTATCATATTACCATACCGGTCAACGTTTGTTGGAAAACCAATGTGCATACATCGAAGCAAATAAAGATCTTTACAAACAAACAAAAATTAACAGACTGGTAGGGTAAGCTACTGAGATTGCTTCAATGAAGGCATTGCAATTGTGAAGATATTTAAATAATTCATCGAACCAAAATGTCATCTCATACAATGGGTGATAGTAGAATTATAGAGGTCACTTGTTATCCTACAGATGTCTGTCTCATATGTTCAGGAAGCTAGGAGGCAGGGGAATCGGAAATCTTGCATCTTAGAGATCGCTGGGGCTTAATTAACTTGGAAAATACATGAAGGTTAGAGAAGAACTCAACTTTTCTGGAAGGAAACCAAATATAGCCTAATTTTCTAGTTGTCAAGTTCGGGTGGTTGAGGTTAGGAAGGGAGTCCGTAATAATGGGATGTGTAGACATGATTTAGTACCTGTTGTTATATACATTTGCTTGTTGAGTACCCCCTTCTCCGCCTGCCCCTTCATACCGGGCGCTATCAGAGGGATACACCAGGTGTTACATACTCTCATTACGGTATCTCTGTGACAGGCAGGCTGTGTACAATTTATTGCTTCATATAGGATTCTGTCGCCCTCTGCACCTCATACATATATGTATCTGCTGGTTGGCGCTAGACGAACTATGTGCTTGTCAGGGATTTTCAGAAAAGCCTTGGCATTGCCCTGTCGAAAGGGTAGGGTCACTTGGAGCTTCTCTCTACTAATTTTCCTTGTACATAATTGCCTTTACGGTTGTTCCTTATACGTTTGTTATATCAGTGTTAAGATTCGATATCGACGTGATATCTCGCCATGATATTGAATTACACGTTTCTCCGAGATGTTTGATTAAATTTGTTCAAATAAAATAAAAGCTCACTACGTATAGCTTTGCTCGTATTGACTCTAGCTAGGATGTAAATGGGAACAATGATATTTATAGACAAACGCTTGTCTGATATTAGTTCTGCTTAATCCATTGATACACACCGCAGGAATTAGGTCATAGTCAGCTTATCCTAGCTTGTATTAGTACTCAGTATATAGAGGTAATCTGACAATCTGACGTATCCTATCAAGTTAACACTGACAGTGGGGCGATTGCTGGCAAATTAACAAAGCAGATTACAGTATATGACTTTCCCAAAAGTGATGTAGGAAATCAGATAGGAAAAGGGTAATCTCTTACTGCATCCTATACTGTTGAAAACGTGGGGAGTGACTCTGGGGAGTTGAGTAAAAGTCCCTGCCAGATCGGACCATTATGGTCTCTGCCATTTTTTTTCTCACTTTTTTTATAAACTTACCTAATATTATACCGCGAGTAGTAAATAAATGACGAGTCTCACGTACTCCGCTTCTTTTCATTGTCCAGACATGCTACAGTTGTGTCATCTAGTTCAAACCTTTACCATGTGCTGTCAGGATAAATGTCTGAAGCTGCATTACTGCAGTATCACGAGGCTAACGTTTTCTTGACAGTGCAGCCGATTTCAACCAAATCCAGACTGAATTCTGACGCGGCTGATACAGGTCCTAACTCTAAAAGGTAAAAAAAGGGAAAACTTCCCCCAGAGTTCACGTGATTGCGTCATCGGTGAACAGAAGGAGATGGCCTCGTATCGCCATTCTGTCTCTTGTCCTCTTAGTATCATGGATTCAGTATCATGGATTCGGACTAGCTGTGATATGAATCTAACAGGTAATACCTGTTAAGGACCTGCCAAGCCAGCTCAAAGCTGACGATATCCAGAGTGCGGTTCATATTCAACGGTGTATCGCCTTAAATCCCTCGAATAGAATAGAACCACTTGCAGTGAGGTGTTTATAGCGTTAATGATTTATATGCCCATTGAGACACATTTTAGTTGCACGAGCAAACACAGGATGTGGTAAACTGGTGTAGCCATAAGGTATTTACCCACAAGGTCTCTGGGCTGCTAGAGCTGGTAATCAGGCATCCGTTTCAGCCTCGTTTTCAGGGTGATTTGCGGTGATACCTGATCAAAGGTCCCGCGAGAGGGCAGCACCGTATGCATAATGACCCAGGTGTAGTCGTTTAGGTGTGCGTGCAAGGCAATAGTTACCCTACATTACAAACAAGGATACATTTCTTTTATCCCCGACTGTTCTACCGCGATGTGTACTTCTTCCACCCACTTTCAAACGTGTCTGATGGGGTGTGAGGGAAATTCGCCCATCAAGATTATTTCTACACTCTTTGGAAAGACACATATTTAGAATGAGATGGTGTGTCCTGATGAATACTATTTTTGTTGTTCAATTCTTCATTTATTTACATTGATTTATGAAACGTGGCTATTGCACTTCTATAATTCATTTATTTACATGGCATTGTATAATGTGTAAGAAAGGAGTAGATAAAATATGCTTAAATTTGTGTTTATGCTTTGTCTTTTCAGGTAAGTAGCAGTTACCGCCTTCCTCCGCCTGAGTGCGACAGCACCGGGGTAAGTCTACGTTTTCACGTTAGGGGGCGCCTCTCTCACCAGGGGGCGACTCTGCACGTTCCCTGTCCCTGTTTGTGCCCCCCGCGCCCAAGACCCACACTCACCTACCGCGAAAACACCTCACATTGTTTGACAAGACCAAGTTAGCTGAAATAGCATGGAATTATACCACATAATCCCCATATCCAGATAGTTGTAATAAGTCCAAGGAAATATGAGATATATCTTACCATTAAGGATACGATCCTGGATTGTTTTTTAATTGCTAGTATTTTGATATACAGTAGAATTTCGCTTTCGGGACCCCCCGCTTAAGAACATCCAATTTGGAAGTCAGGGCCTGTTTGAGTGATTCTTCTCTACTGCAAGATCAATCTATTTGTGTAAATCTGGCAGAAACGTAATGGGTCCAATGCCGCAATATCCGTACAATGGAAAAGTTATCTGCAGGGAAAAAAGATCGGCTTTTCCTATCTAGGTCAGATTATGATTTATGGTTTTCCAATGTTGTGCCATTTACTTCACTATATTTAGTTTCGAACTAAACAAAGCCAACTCTGAAACAATGCAAAATGGTCCCTGAGACATTATCTCTCACTTCGTGCTGAGATAGATGTGGTTTGAGACTAATATTTCGTTGAAGTTTGTGGTTCCCCGGGTTCCACCAGGTGGCAGCACGGATATGTAGCGTGGGTAGAAATTCGGCCACGTGCAAAAACAAGCTCACTCACTGATGTTTATCATGATACACCTTGGTCAGCATGTGTGTGTATGTTGTCAATTGATAGGGAGAGGGGAATACATGGACTTTTCTTGATTTCAAGGAGACGAATCCTGTTTGCACAATGGCCGTATTATATTCAGCGGTTGTGTAGATTTATCAGACGATCCTATCTATGTCTCATAAGTGTAAACTGATCTTTCCATTAGCTTCTACTTTCTGCATCGATATTGATTCATACTGATATGAATCATGAAGTATTCGATTATACCTCGATGCAAGTTCTATAGATTGAGGATATTATTTTATGAGAGTCTTTCAATTCATTTTTCATCTGGATCGTCCTTCAATCGGTTTGAAAGGACACAGTATTTCAATTATACATGAAAGTAGAACGTTGAGTACGTTGTATCACCTCCCTTCCTGATAGCAGGTAATCTGGGGGACACCAGCGGCTAACCGAGGGATGACCTTGAGGTGACATGAGCAGCGCCCCCCACTGGCGAGAACGTCAAGTGTTTGTGGAAGCGAGCTGTATCACGTGACCCGCCTGTCACCAGGTCACGTGGCCAAATTGTGATTCATATCCCAGAACTCACATTAAAGGTAAACCTGAAACTGACCAGGGTTTGGTATCCTCGCAGGGTTAAGATTATGGTAAAAGAGAGAGAACCTGTCGACAAGGGCGAGTGACTGAATATTGCCCATCATCTCCAATGGCAACAAGATAGTAATGTTGGGATTTTGAATCTATGTGAAAACCCTCTTGTGATCTAGTTACATAAGTGACTATTGGTTTTTATAGTCACTGCTGATTCAGTCAGCTTTTTACTGCCAGCATTGACTGTGCCAGGCCCCATACCGGTTCCCCATACTCACTGTTTACCCTTGTTTGCAGTGAGGGATGCAGATTGAACTTTCACCTTTGACTTGTCCTTTGACCTTTAACCCCTCTGAACACCAAGCCACGAATATCCTGCAGCTATCACACAACCCCAATCTATTCGCACGTCCAGGTGAACAGCTGATTCTGTAGAGTGCTCTCAAGTGACAGCCGCCAAAATCTTCGTGTGTGGCTGTGTCCTTCCTTGGAGACTGCCCTGTGCATTCATTCACCAGCCTGGCGGCACAATGGTCAAGAGCCCTGCCCCACTGACCTAGGGTCGGGGGTTCTATTCCCTTTTGGGGTAGCTCCCGTGGGGTTGTTGTTATCTCGGTGAGAACATCTTCCACTTGGGTGATCGTCAGGGTTGTCCGCACCTGTTGTAAAGGTCATCAGCCCCACGGATCCCTTCTAACGACCCCAACGTCTCCTCCAACGATCCCCTTCTGATCCCAAGTTTCCTCCAATGAGAGACAGACTGACATCAACGAGTAATTCAATACATAGAGAGACACACACAATCTCTTCATAAAAGTGAGGACATTTTGTTATATCAGAGTTTCCAAAGTATATATCCTACTTGTCAAGACTGAGGGTAATACAATAAATGATACTTCAGAATGGACTAGATGTAGATGTTTGAGCTAGAGAGGACACAGGGCTCATTTTAGGAACCTGCCCCTGTTCTCTTCATCATCTCAGATCTCACGTTCCCTCTACTCTCACCCTCTCTGAGTCACGTGAACCCGTGTAGGGTCAGTTCTACTGATTATGTGAGAAGAGGGATTGGCGAATGATACTGATGATACGAATAACACTTTGTTCACATAATCTATAATATTGACATTTGAATGGGACTTTCCTGAATTGGTTCCAGTCCTATACAACGCTATTCAACAGGCATGCAGTATTATAGAACTGTAAATTAGTCATTCTGATTGTTCATATTTTGATCTGAAAAGAATCAGTGGGAAAATGTTAGGACATGGCTAAATCTCGATCTCCATCCTAAATAAAGAGAGAGAGAATCAATGGAAGAGACTTCTTTGTCATGGTTCTCTGTCAGAGTTATATCATTTCGGATGTGAAAGAGAACTGAAGATCACCATTTTCCATTTTCAGATAGTGGCATTCAGTACTTTGACTATATGTGGTTCGAGTTTATGTCTTTTTAAATGCATATTTTCAATAAACACAACAACTGTCATTGTTACTGAGGGTCAAACTAATTCAGAGATGATTGTAATAAAGTACAGTTCAATAGTAGGAAATGAGACCAAACACGAAATGGTAGCCTTGAACCACCATATAGCTTAATAGGTATTAAGCCTCATTCTTACTGGCCTCCGGAGGTTGTGCTTGGTGCACGGGTATCCATGGTTTTAGCGGGTCCACTTTGGCTCCCTATGCTATGTTGGTAGAAAATGGGAAACTCAATATTTTACATATACTGAAGTAGATAGACAGCTTGGCTGGCATAGAAGGCCACAATAGTAGACCAGTCCTTGTGAGTGAATTATGTGCATAATAGAAAAAATTATGTGCATAATAAAAAAAAAGAGGAAGTGTATTGCCAAGAAACCACCATTGACAATGGTGCTGCTGATGGATCCAACATACACAAAGTGGTCTATATTCAAAGGTATTACCATGAAGAGCACAATGTTCATGGCATTACCTACCAACCAATATGAGGCCAGAGAATAGATAATCTGAAAGATAAATAAGAGCTGGATATTGGCCATCCTATACTCACCTCCGAAGGATACTAGTCACATGACTTGGAGACTGTGTATTGATCATGTGACTACGGGCAGTAATCACGTGTCCTCATAACAGCATCCAGACGCGGACGAGTCACGTGGCTGCGCTATATCCGGGTATTTGTCCAGTTAAACTACGCATGCGCATTGATAGACTTGGAGATGCGTCGTCATGGCGACAGGGGGCAGGGATAAGGGTGAGTCACACCAAACAGGAGAGTTCACAGGGGACACGGGTCAGCAAAGGACTAGTGAGTACGATATCAGTTTAGGAACATCTATGTTACCATGTTAAATCAGTAATCTGACATTTTAACTGCACGGCTAGAAAAACGTTGTAATTTGGTCACAATGGACGGTCGTGTTTCCCTAGGATTCAACCAACATTCAGTCTTTTAGTGAATAGTTCTGTTTATCCAGACGTTGAATATTTGATATATTAAGAGTAAAATTCAACATTTTAAAATCATTTACCCATTTAAAACAATGAGATTACTCAGAATTATCATATTTGGGGAATATCGCATACTCTAAGAGGATCCATCCCAAGTCATTGATCTTCCTGGTTTTAAACGAGGTTTGATTATGATCCACATCAATAAAGTACTCAAAGGATCAGATCAGGCAAGACACAAGAGTTGGTCTCTTGTATCTTCTGCATTCCGTATAAGTGCTATTCCGCTGAGTGTTATGTGAGTTCCAGACTAGACACAGTGCGGTAACGGGGGCTTGACTATGCTCGAGTTCTCAGCATTCTGCACTGTATCTGACAGTTTAGTGTCTGGCTCTGGAGGTGTATAAATGGGCACAGGTTGATATCATGCTATGATCACTGAGGTGTGTGTGTGTGAAGTACGCCAACACCGCCCTTACACACTGCCACTGGCCTCGATTGGCCTAAACGAACTCTGCTCAACGCATTCTTCATCACGTTTTTATCCACTTTTATTTTCAGGATTGTTTAAGTAATCTATCAACATAACAGGGGCATGTACAAATAAATTGTGTAGAGTGAGCCAGTAGCAAAGGCAATATTAGCCCATGTGAAAACTGTTTGAAACAAAAAAAAACAATACTTGGGTATGATATATCATGTCATTCGCCGGACGACCCTTTTACCATTTACAGAACAGTCGGCATTTGTGGCTGGTGGTTAAAAATTATGTTTTGTAGGACAGACAAAAAGAAGACAAAATACAAACAAGTACAAGTTGATAGACCTAGACGGGAGAGAAGAGCTATGAGTTCTGCAGCTTCTGGGAAATTACAGTTTTTGCACACATACCAAGTTTTACTGCGAGATGGTGGCTCTACCCCCTGCACTCCTCCCACTCCACCAACATACACAGGCCGTGCTCGTTCTCCTACCTACGTGTTAGTTACTCTATGTTACCTCCAAGGGACGTGCAAGTCATATCCCTACATTTAGCCCTCCAAGTCTCACGTTTTCCCCCTGTACTTAGCACGTGTAGACCCCTTCTCTGCTCACACTGCACCACGCCCCCTCGTCTCAACGCAAACAAACGGCAGCCCAGATCCCGGCTGAGGGTGGTGCGGGGTGGGGTGGGGGGTTGGAGTAGGTTTCTCCCACTGACACAGTTTACCCCACACATCCATTATCGCTGCTGCTGGTTCTCAGTCTGTGTGTATGCTGTCTTTTTTTGTCACATTGCACGCTAGAAACTAGCGAATTACAGTCGTACATATGCCTCGCTGCATGGTACCATCTCCACCAGAATGCGATTCTAACCCAACAAGGAGACTCCGGGTCCCCATGATTAGCAATGATTTGATGGCCTAAGATGCAGATTATATGGTGTATAATCAATACCTAATTTGAAAATCATTATGAAAAACTTAGAGGAACTTGGTTGGGTAACCTCAGATATACTCTTCCGAATCAATGAAATTATTCATTGAAAATTTTAGTCGAAACTTGTTAACGATAGAACAGTGTTACTGTTGGGAGAATTGGCTAGAATAACTGCTATCCAGAGGCCAGTTTATGTACAGTTTACGGTACAATAATAAAAAGAAAATAAGCAGCGATACTTTTATCGATACAAAATGTATCAATGTGTTATGAGACTCTAACTCAGTAAACGGTATAAAACAGCAGACTAATTCCCTTAAAGTTGTATGAAGGAGAGTGAGGTGACTGACTTAAAGTGACATCTAATAGAGACTGGTAGGAATTGTCCACCCATTGGTTCCACTCTATGACCTGATGCTGCTATTACCTCCTATCTAAGAGAAAATAATGACTGATTTTAATATCCCACTGCGGTCGGAGAGCAAACTAGTAGCACATTGGAAACATCCAGTTAACTCAGTCGCAACCATAACTTAGATCTACTGTCCATGCAATGGCGCATGAGATATGGCTGGAGTAACTATTAGTCACAGTGCCTCTGCTGCCAGAATGCTATCGAAGGGTGCAATAGATGGAGGGGGTATTCATCTGAGGATTTAGATATCAGCTCACTACCAATGACTAAGTAAGAGATGAGTGCAGAGATCTGGATGAGAGATGAGTTGAGAAAATTGGTTTTGATATTTGTAATAACTTTCTGCTTATCAGCAACTGCAGCCCCAGGAGACGCTATTATAGTTCTAGCCCCACTTCCCTCTCCCTCACCCCCTTCTCTCCCTCCCAATCTCCATCCTCGGCTGGTTTCCGTTGTGATTCTCGGTTCAGGAAGAGTCTCCTACCGGGAACCATAGGACCCTCACTCTCCACCCTCAGTCGCTGCTGTCGCCCGTGCCGTCACCAGGTTCTGTCCATCGCAGTGTGCGGGAGATCAAACGGGCGGCCTGAGTGGCCGGGGAGAGGGAGGACAGCCGCACCAGGAGGAGGTGAGGGTCCGCTCCATGCAGGAGGATACAGCACCACGTGTGGACGTAGTGAAGGGACTGGAGGCACCCAGGTGGCAGCACAGGTAGGCACCATACACTGTCGCCAGTCTGCGACTCCAGGGAAGGGAGGGATGGCTGGTATTGTTGTTAACCAGGAGGCTAGGACTCCAGGGATAGGGAGGTATGGGACTAAGTATGAAGCCTACTTTTTAGAGGCTGCTGGTAGAACACTGGGGCAGGCAGCGAGTCTTTTGTTTACCATTCTGCCCCTGCCACTCCCCCGCCTCCGCGCCGCCTCTCCCGCCTCCACGCCCCAGACTGTGCCGCTATCCACGTATTTACGTGTCTGAGTCTATAAACTTGGTCTTTAGGAGACGTGCCGCCTCTCTATCACTCGTCCTCTATGCAGTGACACTGTAAGTTGTCTGTCTTTGTTAATTTCCCCATTAAAACAGGATTTATGCACCATAGGTAATCTACAGTTACAATTTTAATGTATAAGGCTCAGGATTTTTCTTTTATCTCCTGGGGTTGGTTTGGGTAATGTAGTTCAGTTGTGTTTGTTCGTCCTGTTTTTCCCGACACACATGTCATTTTGTGAACATCATCTTGGTGATCTAATACCGAACTGAAGATTTGTGATTACGTGGCTAGAGTCTTTTGCTATGGACGGTTTACAGCCATTACTTCTACTCACAAACGATTTAAAAGGAGAAAAAAACTCACCAAACAGGTATCAGAGGTTTGCAGGTTGACATCTAGGGGAGGTTTATTATTTACTCTATTTGTAAAGTGGGTGTTTCTGATAAATGTGCTGTCAGGTGATTTAGATGTAGATGACTAGATGTATTCATATAACAGTGGATAGGACTATCGCGGGACTTTTAACGGTGGTAGTGTGTCTTATTATTGCAGTCACGGTTCGCCCGTATAACTGAACTGAGTCACGACTGTTTTGGGGTAGTGGTTTCCTCTCCATGCCATTTTGATCTATAACACCACCCCACCACCATTGCGACATGCAGTCACGTATAAGAGCACAATCTGTGCCTCTTCCCCACACTCGTAAAAAGCTAAAAACGTTAGGTATCAAATTGACAACCCACTACTAGATTTACTGTGTATCATCGTTACCGCCTCACCCACCAGCCATCATTGTCCACAATCCACACCCACACCCAGCCACACTGCTACCTACTGGAGGTACCAGTGTTTATCCTACCCCTCATATAAATCTCCATAGACTTAACATGGTGTGACTGTATGTCACGGTTATGGCATAAAATATTTATATGCCACTGGTAACATATGAAGTTAAAAATATGCAACAGGATAGGATAAAATCTAAACATCACTCAATTTCATATAATTGTTTATATGCCATTCGTTGTCTTCCGCTACAAATATCACTCAGCTCCGCTTCGTGATATAATGCCGCGAAGACAACTCATGCCATATAAACAATCATATCAAATTTTGTGATGTTTCATGATAGTATTTACTATTCTCCCCAACAACCAGTCACAACTTACACTATCACCTTTTGCGCCCCATCCAGACCGATCATCAGACTTGAACAAATGGGGATTATGTAAATATTTATTTCACAACTAATCAGTAAATGTTATGGAGGCAAGACCCTAGTTTGTTTTCGCAGAAATGCATGCCTAATAATATTATCATAAAACATGTAAACAACGATGCGTAGACCAATACCTGACCAAATGCACAACGAGTATTCTTACCTGGCTTAGCCACCTACTCCCAAATACACACATATATGCTGTACGGAGGTGGCGCCGCCTTGTGTATAAGACTGAGACTAACTCGTCTGTTTCTTTGGTAGCTCCGTGTGGATGGGACTGATCTTTATGTGTACATTTATATTGGTTCAGTATGATCCGGCAATCCTCATTTCATAAACTGCATGAATATGGGAGTCATCAATTTTCTGTGTGTAATAATCGAACTTCTAAGCGCTCTATTATAACATCTAATAATACTTGCAACTATATTGATGATAAGAAAGAAATGGATGAGTATTTGGTCCATGTCCCCATTCACCATCGAGTTTGGAACACTATAAACGAGATCGCGAACGTGGACTCAGACCAAATACGAAATATTTATCTGTTTATAGCCCATTGAGTATGAGTTACCGTACTGATGAGTAGGAGTTCCTAATGTTAAGCCAATGAATGTTTGTGCTAAGCTAAGATAATGATGGGAGGAAATATATAAGTCACTGTATCCAATTTCTTTTAAATTATGATATATGCCAGAATGGAGTTTGTGGGACTGGTCAGGACTTAATGGATTTCTTTAATCGCATTTGTCATATTTTTGCATGATTACTTATCTACATATGACTACAAGATATCGACATTATCCGAAGAAAAAATACTTAAATCTGGTAAATTGACACCACATCACCACATCACCACATACATACAATGCAAACATACAAAACTCCAAAGTTCCTGATTGTTCATTTAGGACCACCCCGCTCTTCGTGCGTATTCTCTATCTTGCTTTGCTCCACGATAATGCATAGGAGAGGTAACTAAACTTCTGTGGCGGAGAGTGGACCACGGCGCACTGACGAATATATCAGGACAATGACAAACACTATGACAGCAGACACCCCACATCATATACAAGCCATAAACAGCTGTCACGCTGACACGCTGGCCCAGTGCCCGCTCAGACTGTAAGGATGGGACATGGTGTTACCATGAGTGGCCGCCATGAGCATCACACAGGGAACCCCTCCATGGGACTCCTGTATTCTAAGCGGGACGGGCAGACCCTGGAGGGACGGGACATCGGTCATAATACTCCTCCCGGCCGTCACCACGAGGCGAGCCGGCGGCAAGGGGACAGAGCCCGGGGGCGTGGTCAGTCCCACTCCGGCTATTACACCTCATTGTAGCGCCACTCATGTCTAGACACTGGTATATCATACCCACAATAATAACCATATGTTGCAGCAAACAGACTGTAGCAATGTCATATCTGAGGTATGGAAACAGGGTCATTTTGTTATTTGGCATGGGAATTGTAGAAGGCAACAATAAATTAATCAAAAAAAATAGAATTCCCTTTTATATTTAAGTGGTAAATCTGAATATTCTCAGTCCCGTCGAAATACAGATATTATTTGTTCTATTTTCTATTACTCATCTGTCGAGGGAATACAGCGATCTAACTAGATTGGCATCAGTCACTGGGACCCATCTTCTTATCTCCACATTCGTTCCGAAGGCGCTAAGATTTCTTTTAGTAAATGTTTCCAATCAAAGATTTGAGCAAGCGCAGGATGAGCTTCTATGGGTCAAAACCCTGATATCAATGTGGACACTAATACGGATCAATATTTGACCTGAATATTTAGAAGCCCGATTCAGATGTGTTTGTACTACTACACAGGGTAGTAGGGGATGTGGTGTGAGGTTGTTAGTACGTTTTGTCTTATTTTAGTCTCCTGAAGCACCTCACCAGTCAGGTCTGTAGGGCAATGTTGTACATGGCCGTGCTACACGACGGAAACCACCAGGTCTGCCAGGGAAACCAGGGTACCAGTAAACAGCACCGGTGGCATAATAATCATAGACAGGGTGTGG
Source organism: Alentia gelatinosa (assembly GCA_950022655.1). Classification (NCBI taxonomy): domain Eukaryota; kingdom Metazoa; phylum Annelida; class Polychaeta; order Phyllodocida; family Polynoidae; genus Alentia; species Alentia gelatinosa. Next base: position 38,198,297 of record OX465584.1, read on the forward strand.
AGTGCAGGTTTAGATGGATGGGGTGAGAGGGTAAACTAGACACAGTAACCTCCTGGCCCTGCCACCCCGTTCTCCTCTCCAGCCCTACACCCCACAGATTCACCTGATTCACGTGGCCACCTCACCTGGCTGCCCGCTGGCTGATGCACTCTCCAGGCAGTGCACTCACCAGGTATCGTACATAAGGTAAATGTTCAGCCCCTGGAGTTTCTGCTGACAGGACAGAAATGAGGACCGTGCTGTGAGTCCTGAACATGCACCCAGCTCTCTGCCCTTTACTGTATGAGAGGGCCGGGCGTGCTCTGGGCCCCGGTTTTAGGTTTTGTATCTAAAATGGGAAGACTAGAATACATTATTCACAGTGAACGAGGCAGGGGGACCCATATTACTGGTTGTGATACGAGCCAGTCAGTGTCAGTGTTGATGGGGCTCTTGTATCAAACCCCAGATCTATACTGGACCGTTTGCTTTATGTATAACGCAAACCTTTGTAATTGAGTGAAGTTTAAATGGGCACTTCAGTGTAACCCTTAACACCTCGCTACTCTTCAAGTCAATCTTGGCTTTCTAAATTCAACCAATTGATCGCACATTCGGTTCAGTTAAAGGCTTCATGAATACATCAAATAATGATATGGTGAAGGTCCTCTATGTTGCTATCTTTCATTTAGGTACCTCAGCCTTCAGTGCCCTATGATTGCCATAACTTATGGTGTATAACTCGTGTTGAATTCGTATCCCATTTTCTGAGAAATAAGTAGCCATCACATATACAGGTTGCCTGAAGTTGTGCCTATGACTCATGTATAATATTAACGATCACAATGTATCATCCGTCGGGGTTGGCACAGATATGGCGTGTTTCTGTTGGAAATATAGAGCACTGTCCAAATCTGTTTGTCCCCCGAGTTAACAGCGGGAAAGATGGGTGGGGAGAAGGAGTTCGGGAATCTTGGGTGTGGCACCCATTATTGCAGTGAATGTCCATGCCGATATTACCTAAAAGAAATATCGCCAGATTTTAGGAACTTTGGGGAGTCTACTAATGGAGAAGATGATGTTTTGATCCCTTGACCATAGGGATGTCCCCACAGTTACATTAAGAAAATGAAAGACTAATTTCCATCAACTAGCGGAAACTCTATTGGTGTCGACAGACTATGTCTGCCTAAGCTCACTACTTTACTGAATAACTCTCTATGTAATTATGTTTTCTCTAGAGTAAGGACTGGTTTCAATGAAACTATTATCTTTGTACTTTCTAATCCGGTTTTAGGAAAACAAGACAACCTTATCTATTAAAGAAGGAGAATGGCTTACTTGCCGACCTCCTTTTTATTCCACCACTGCAAGCATAAGTGCTTCGGATTTTCCTCACCCCACGTATTATGTATTTCGGGGCGTTAGGAGGAAATGAGTTGGTATGCGAGTTTTAAATGTGCAAGTACATTTGTGGGGAATTTGAAGATGTCAGATGACACTGGCACTTTTGCCTGCCAGGCCTCCGATGCTTTTATGGGCCTGACTGAGGCCTTTGGACTGAGATTAGATGAGGAGAAACACCAGGCATCTACAGAGATAGTCACGTGGTTAGGTTTTAAGATCGACATGGTTACTGTGATGGTAGCCATCCCGTGACAAGCTTCAAGCCATGTTGTCACGTTCCAGGACTATGCAAATGTTACTATGAAGCACCTCCAATTATTACTTGGACGCCTCATACATGTTGCTAGCTTTGTCCATCATGCTTAACGTTTATTGGTTCACCTGGTCGCCGCCTTGAGAGAGAGCTATGTGTATCACACATCGTCACATTGGGGAAAGCTGAAAAGCCAATTTGACCTGGATCCAGCTGCATGTGGCGATCTCCAACAGCAATAACATGGTCAAAACAACGTCGCTTTTCCCAATGCTCTGTGTCAATATAGCAGTTTGTGGAGGTCGCTCACAGTCACATGTCCAGACCTTGCAGATGTCTTTATGGATTTCGGTTGATTCCCTGGTTTTGATCCCGCTCCCAAGGGCGGACTTTGGCGTCCATAAATGCCAATTCAGCTGAATCCACAGGGATTTTTTGGGATGAAAAGTTGCGATAAACAGGGTTTACAACATTTCTTTTTTTTCCTGACTTCACTGCCATCTCTGCACAAGCATGGACGTAGGTCATCCAAGTCCGTGGTACGAGGTAGTGCTATGGCAGCAATCAAGTCCCCTGTGTCATACGTACCAAGGGTACTATAATAAGCCCATATATGCGTGTGAGATGGTATTCCGGTCATGATTAATTCATGACTTGACATGCGTGACTTAAAACTGGCTTGGGTTGGGATTTAGTTAGTCCCCTTAATGCTTTCTCTTCTCTGTTGATATGATTTCAGTTGAGTTCAAAGACTAGAAGTGTTTTGATATACTTCTTCTATCAAAGTGTTAACGAGGATGAATCTTTAAATAATGAAATTTAAACAGTGTATCGTAGGATCCTATCAGTTTGAATCCTACCCGCGGCAAAATCTTCCAGGGAAAGTTAGGATATTAGCGTAGAATATCCCTATACCCTCAATGTGTGATTTTCTGGCTAAGAGAAAGCACACATGTGAAAAAAAAACCCAACTAAATCCCCAGCCTGAATATACCTGAAGCCGACAAGCGTGCCCCAAGGCGCACAGCTGGCGTACTCTGTTTACTGTGACACCCTTGAAGTAAGGCGAACAAGTATTTTTGTTTCCATCTAGATAATTTGGTAACCTCCTGTTAGATAGCTTCTGCCAGCTGTCAATTTGACAAGTCGTTCTGACAGTTTGACACTGAAATGGCTTAATGAGCCTGACAGCTTCTCTAAGATTTAAATTGTTCGGCTTCAAACCAAAATAACTCGTGCCAATTTCTCTTTGTTTTGAAATGTCTACACATATTTGTTTAAGTGTTTTTTAAGAGGTCAGACATCCTTTGGTATGTTCTTTCTTTTCTAGCGGCTGCTGTCCATGCATTGTTTCCAAATATCCCGCGGCGCTGTAACGTTAAACGAACAGACACAGGTCACTTGAATGGCATACAGTGCGTGATGTTTTGTCCAGCAGACTTTCATTAGAAATATAATGACATTAGAAAACATTCTATGAATAAGTTTAAGCCCTGCACAGACTGCTCTCCCGATACATGCCGATTGGCTTTACAATTGACTTCCCGATTCAAATAAAAAAATGTGTATCATTGGCAATAGTGCTGGTATGTCTAATCGAAGTAAGGCGGCCTATCATGAACAATCTTTCAAACTATTTGAATATAGACTCATTTTTAAGTTTAAATACCAATCTCCTGAGCTTCTCTAACGTCTTGAATATCAATTAGAAGTTCTCCAACGGAAGACAAATGATGGCAGAAAGGTTCATGGACATGTCCCTGACTGCAGTGCACTTAGGTGCCATGTGCTGCCAATCAGAAATTATCGGCCCTTATCGACCCTGTATATTACTATAAAATGGTTGAGATCCAGATGGTATTACTCACGTTACTGAACCTCCTTGGTCGTAGCTTCTATAGGCCCCTCCAAATTGTTACTGCATTGATATTTAGTTCGGTATTTCTATGGGTAGCTGCACACAATAATGGATCTGCAAAAAAAGATAACTTCTTCAATTTACATTTATTTCATGCCATCTTGGCAGTGATACTTCAAAGGACACCGAAAGTTTTCTGAAGTAAGGGTAATGGAATTTGCCATAACTGCTTACGGTTTATACATATAAACTTTGATACATATTATATAGCAACTTTTATTGAATTGACATACTGCCATTAGGTAGATCACGAAGGCGATTTATATGTTGTGATGTAAACGGGCGAATATATATATATACGGCTCATAAAACCAGGGAACCGTGGAACAAAATGATGCGTTTTATCCTATCTGGAATAGTTGACAATAAAAGTATCTGAGGCACAATACGGGGAAAGCGAGTAAACAGAAATAAGATGAGCAATTTAGGGATCGTGCGAAAATTATCATGTGTCTAAATGGAACTTTCTCTACACTTTCCCTGAATAGAGCTAACTTTCTCTACACACAATAACCTCATCCCCCTCCCCCTCCTCCACCTCTATCACTACCCTTTACAAACCCCCTTACACCTCAGCACCAAGGCCAAGAGCACCTCATTTCCGGAGTTCCCATACGATAGGTACCGGCGGAAGCAAACGGGTCAACTACTGCTTCCTTGAGTTACTAGCGGAACCCAATGGCGTGCACCTGTGTCGGCAGGTCAGCCTGCACTCCACAGAACGCTTCCCGGAATGCCAGGAATGCCTAGAATTTTCCCGGAAGCCTGTGCCTGGTTTATCTAGAATAGAGCCATGATGATTGATAGTTCTGTGGCCCTGCAAGTAATTAGGGGGAGTGTTAAAAATGGGCAGGAATTAAACGTTTACTATGTAGGATACCTAGAGAATTTTAACAATAAACATTCTTAAGTATAGAAAGGTGAGGCTTGTGAGAAGTCACTGCAAACCTTAAAAGGTCAAATGGGCTACTTCTTTATCATTTTGTCATTATTGTATTTAATTTCACTCAGGTACATGTACTATAAAACTCTTTGCGCTGACCCCCGTGAGTGTAAAGCGCAATCTGATTGGCTGACTCTACGCTATGCTCCACGGTCTAGATCATTCACAATATTGCAAACCACGATGTACAAAGTGTGGTCATGTACCTATTAGGTTGACAATGTTAATTATCGTGTCGGTTAAGGTGGACATGGTCCATGGCATGCTAGTGTTCTGCCTGAGGCCTGTTAGACCAGACACACACTTGGTATCTCGGCACTGCGACATTATTTGTTTACCACAGTGTGATTCAGCATCACTAACATGTGAAGTAAATGAACGAGATCTAAAATCTTAGCATAGACTCAAAGATCTGAGGTCGTGTGGTGAAACCGACTGTATGATTTAGCTTAATGTGCTAGACACTAGTTCACATGTGAATTTTTCATAATTTGGGGATATTCCTGTCCATAGACTCAAAGATCTGAGGTCGTATGGTGAAACCGACTGTATGATTTAGCTTAATGTTCTAGACACTAGTTCACATGTGAATTTTTATAATTTGGGGATATTCCTGTCCATAAGGAAATTCGAAGTTTACGTTCAATACTCGATGATTTATTTCAGAGATGACAGGTGGCCTATTTTTCAAGGAAATCCTTGTTTTTATTTTAGGTTTATCCTTTTTTTATGTGCAAAACAAAGATAGAAAAAATGGGCCTCATTCACACCAATAAACCGCTGTTCAAACCTCCCCAAACACACCAGCCCCATCGATGGCCAATAACAATGTGTTTCCCATGATTTCTCAGTCTCTCTGAGGCAGTAAATTCCACAAGAAAAATATTTCCTCTATTTTTTTATGAACCCATCTGACATTTCTACGTTACTATACACCTGGCCGGGTTCTTATAGTTAGCCATGAGAATTGATATTACTCCATTCAGATTCGATTTTTGCTGGTAACGAACCTGCCTTTAATACTCAAATGTTTTCCAGATCAATTACAGTGGAATCCTGTGAGTATCCCAACCACAATATACTCCTGGTAGTGAAATTGTGAGATAGGGAAAACCTGAGATCACCACTTCCATGAAAAATACTCTCGTGCTGTTTTAGGAACATGCCTCAGGTAGACAGAGAGCACAGAGTGCACTGAAACCTTGCCTCCCGATACTGAGGCCCTGAGGTGAACCCGATAATTGCCGTAGTCTCGCACCTTTACAAATATACTAAAATGACCACCTTTAAGGCTACAGGTGTGGGAACATCCCTTTGGGATCTGCCCCGCGGTATAACTAGTTTAGGGACATACATATAACCCTTTGCTTCAGGTGGATATACCTTCCAAACATAAATTAACAGATGGAGATCCACGACAATAACTTCCTCGACATGCCCAGGAAGATGTACAGGAAGAATAGCATTGTCGGATGATAATACTCGCGTTTCATGAATTGGGATGAAATAGGTTTTGGATTCCACCCGATGTGAGGAGAAATAAAACGGGGAGTTTTGGTCGACCAAGGTGTCATTGGTGGTAGACTATGTCTTTCACCTGTAGGACATGCTTGGGTGCCTGCTTTGTGGGCTGCTGAAAGGCGACGCCATGTGGGAGTCATGGCGGCATGCTTGGCTTCACCCCGGGTAAATCTGGTCCCTTGTGAACACTTACCTTTTCCCACCAGCCACCAGCACAAATGATACGTTACTTTTGATCGTGCTGTGTATCAGTGTTTCCTCGCTATGCCAGAAAATACAAGGTAGCTTATGAAAAAACATTAAGTTATCGATAAATAAGAAATGTTTGCCGACTGCTATTGAAATGTATATTCTTATAGGGGGAATGAGTCACCAGGAAAGGAAATGAGAATTTACTATACAAGAGTGACACCGAGATAGAAATGAGCTTTCCAGAGCTATAAAAACAATCCGTAAACATATCCACACTGATGCAATATAATAAAGTAATGTTCTATGTTGTTTAGCATCACATATAAGTATGAGTGTATACATAGCAAAGGGGATTTCTTATCTTTATCCGAGTTTATTGACATCAAGAGGGTTGAATTATATCAAGATATCCATGAAAGTGATTCTGCAAATTGTCGACAGGATGTTAAAGTATTGAGCATTGCCTTGATTGAATACTATTGCTCTAATATGCTCGACCAGTGACTATGGTAATAAGAGAGCGCACAGTGTAGTTTACTCGGCCTGCTGCTTATATAGAACTGCCTCACCAGACCAAAAAGGTAAGGCCAAAACAGTTCCTCTCTTAGTTTCTGTAGCACAAATTCAATGAAGATGTAATTCATGTAAACAGGAAGTGGAATGAGAAGTTGTTATGGATACCATTCGTGCATAGCTATTATTAGGTGTGTCAGTAAGGCCCGATTCAGTCAAAATGACAGAGCACCGTTGACATCAAATTTAGTACACGAATTAAACTGTTCGCAGAGTTCTGGTAGTCAAGCGGTAATTCACATGTATATTTGATCTAATTCGAGTAGGTTTTCGCGTCGTACTTTCAGTATTTCTTGTAGTATGTTAATGAATCAATCAGGTAGTTTACCGATAGTGAAGAAAATGATGTTTAATTCTAGGCCCAAGGAGAACAGGCATCCTCTTTGTTTAGAAAACATACCAGTCACATGTTATCCACAGACTTGACTACATTACTTGCCTAAATGGTAGACATGTTTGAATTAATTCTGTCAAATAGGAGATAGTGTAGCCCAGATGTCATTCCTCTATAGTGCGGAACACAATCAGTGCCTCAATTCTTGACTGTACCTCAATATGACAACTTCTTCTCTGTCACGTTCATTGCATCTTTTCCTTGTCTATATTACTGTAGCATCGTAGGCAAATCCCAAGCCTCTCATAGGCATATTTAGGCATTTCTTTCACGAACACAAGAAACACTCACTAAAGGGTTTGGCCTACTTGTAAAGTAGGGTGTTGAAGTGAATGTTGAAGTCTATGATTAGCTCGTTCCCAAAGCCCGCCGGCCAACAAAGCAGAACACCGTGCGACCTCAGGGGTGGAGGCCTTATTCAGGAGTCGAAATGAAAAGCTGCACTTGTCGGCCAGACTTTTAAACCCCCGGGCGCGTTCATGTAGCGCCCATAGATCCTATCTGCAGGAAGGGTACTGGGTACGCTGGATTTACCTATACAAACTTTGTGGAATGTTGAAGAGCATACAGCTTCAAACCAAATGGATAGTTTTTGTAACTAGAAACCCTTTTAATCTACGAACGCAGGTGCAGAGCTATTGCTATCGAACATTGAGTATAAAATGTTGGCGCTCAGTCCACAAGGTGTGGGCTAATGCCATTGCTGAGCTGGTCTTAAAAGATTCAAGATGTGAAGAGTACCTCAATTTTAATATGTCCAAAGTACAGGTTATATATCTTGAAGTCTCGAATACTTTTATTGCAGTACTAACATGTGCTTATAAATAAAGCCGGGAGGGAAAACTGCGTCCCCTAGGGTGGTGATCAGTGCTGGGGTTTTGTAATCCTTTGGACAGTGGTTATGGACCAGCGACGGCTTGAGCCCTACGATCAGCATGAACTTTTGGGACCAGAGAGCGAGGCACCGACAGTCTTTATCACGGAAGACCTCTTATATACTTTTATATACAGGTACTAAAAAGGAAAAAAAACTTCATTCGTTCGCCAAACTATTTTTATAATGGGGAACGAATTAGTAGTATAGTTGAGTGGTTGTACTAGCTCAACTCATAAAAAATCCCTTTATCCAATTTCAGTTTTCGTAATTGCCGCATTTGATCAATTTATCAATATGGAGCACTTTGATTGTAATCGACTCGGACTACACATAATTTGCCACGTGTTTACACACCAACTCAAATCATTGGCCATTCATGCAAGGTTATGCGGGATAGAGTATACCCTCTCACGTCCGATTATTCTGGTCACCTTATCAATCTCAGGTCTCATTGCCATTGCTGGCCTCAATGCTTTGACTGGCCTCTTACTCTGAGCCCGCGGGGCTGGCCAAACGACAGGTAATTACCACAGAAAAGACCCACCCACTAAATGGAAGATGGTTTCACAGGAGCCGAGCTCGTAGGTTGACGAATCCCATTACAAATACCACGTTTAAATAGAACATACAATTAGACTTTGTTTGCCATTTTTCAAAGACTCAGTAAGAGGTATGTTGAGGTAATTATTTGGATAAATGTCGATTTTATCGGACATTGTACTATTGTTGCTTTTCGACCAACGAATAGGTTTGGTATCTTATTCGGGAAACGTTTCATCATTTCTTATTTCATACTTCTCAAAGTTCCTTCCTTTTTTCCATCATATGGAGATTACGCCAAAGCGCTGTTTAGATAACGAAGGCAATAATACATATCTTAAATGTGTGATCACCTGAGCAGGAGCCAAGTGGAAAGGATCCATGTACACCTGACTCTGATCTGTCTGGACCTACTAATCTTTTAGAGCATTGAATGCAAATCTAAATCCCTGTCAGAGAGGGTCAGGTGAATTGATCAGGTCTGTTATCATTCAGAAATATCTGATGGACTGTTGGTGGATCGTTGGTGGATTCTCGTGACCTGTAGTGCTCTGAAGTCGCGGTTAACCTACTGTTGTTCACATTAAGCATTTGCAACTGATATTTCAGTCGTCGCTCAAGCACGTTCTGATGTGTAACGTTGAAAACATTCCATACCGATCGGTTCGCTCACTACAAATTAGCGTTAGATTATGAGTTATGTTTGATATCTTAAGATTTAGTCGACCTAGATAGTTTTTGGGGGGAAGAGAATATTAGTGTTGTTTTTTTTTCATTTGCGGCAATTCTGAGACGAGTATGTTCGATATTTTATGTCATCTGACATTAAGGGCATTAAATAGTGCAAAACTTATCATTGTAAAACATAATATGAAAACATAAGCTTGAAGGAAAATAGGCTTGTCATGCACAACTCCATATAGAGAATATGGATCATCCGGACTGTGTGGGAGGAAAATAGCACAGGGACAAACATCGTGCCTTAAGGCCTTTCCTCCAACGAGTCTCTTAAAGCTGACGGACCAATGACTGACCACTGTCCACTCTCTGTCCATTGCCGGTCGGGCCTCTATAATAGACATAATAGCTCCATTTGGCGAGGCGTGCTTAGCGCTGAAGCCCTTTACTGGCTGAATGTATTGCCTGGGGTCTGAGCCTAGCGTCAGTGGTCTGGCCAGTTTCCCAGTGCTTGCAGTGTCCGATGGTCATTGATACTCGGAGAATCATCAGCTTTTCAGACCTCTTAATAGTTGTCTTATTCATGTCCAAAAAGAGCCCAGTCGTTTGCCAGTAAAGTGTTTTTGTATGTTTGCATTCGTATTGCCAAATGTTTTTCTGATTCTTTACTTAGGATATTTTATCAATCTTCTTTCCGCTTCTAAAGATTCATTACTGAGATATACGTTGGCAGTAACAAACTATATGGTAATGGTGGATTTGGTTAACATGGGACGGACTGTTGGAGAGGTATAATATCCTCCAATTTACCAAGGTATGTAATTGATTCTGTGCCACGATACTCTATTGACTTGTAAGTAGAGTTTCAAAAAAAGAGGAAAGTTGTAAATCTTCATATATCCAAAAAGTACACAAACCTCTCAATTAATTATACGTATTCATCAGCAATTATCTGGTTTGGTCTATTTGATAGGATGCAGCTGCCCAGAAACAAACTGGCAAGAAAGAGCTTATGTTTGAGGGACAGTCTATCTACTGAATCAGTTTTGGGGTCGTGGCTTACCTATATCACATAGCCACTGCGCTCGTATGTGACCTCTAATCTTTAGCTACTGCATATCTAGGCTAGAGGTCAGAAGATATACATGACCTTTCTCATTAGGAAATAACATGTATAGGACTGACGTCAGAGGTCGGGGTCAGAGGTCACTTCTAGCACCCGGCGTCCGAATCCTCTTGTGTCTTTTCTCAGCTTGTACAGTTATACTTGATGTGAGCATATTACGGATTAGTAGTGGTAGAGACGGTACTAGAGTTATTGGTACTGGTCAGTACGGGTTTCAAACACAATTGTCTAAACTGTCATGCAAGTTTTCGGCAAATGACGGAATTCCAACATTTCATATACCCCGGCAACACTTGCAGTATTAAGATATATAGATTCATAACCGTTCTGTTACAAAATAATGTAATAAATGATTCTTTTTTATAAGTGTTGAATTTCCTATTTTTTCCTCAGTCGCGACTTTCATCCCTGCTTACAAATGTAGATGTCATAATCACGGTTTGTCTGTTTGTGCAAGAGCAATTGGAATGATGCAGGTATATATACCGCCAGAAAACTATGACAGTGACTAGGTTAAGTAATCTAGCGACCTTTCTGGCTATTAATTCATGTGGAGCTTGGATAAGGAAGTAGACTTTGTATGGCCTGGCGAGGTGCATTCCGATGAGGCAACGATATTTTGTACATTGGACATTGAATAACACACTGGGAACTCTGACTTGATACTCAAGTATATATCGCCCCAGTAAAGGTTGATGCGCCACCATATCATTCCTCCAGGAAGGTGTGGCTATAAGATAGGTAAAATCGTCGTAATTACCCATAACCTGTCCCTGCTCTACATTCATCACGTTTGTGTGTGGTGACTAGGAGCAACACCCATGACGTGGGATTTATAGATATCAATGAAGCTGATTTTGAACAACACGCTATTTGACTGAGAAGCCCCTATGGCTAACAAAGAGTTTCACTTGGAGAGTTTAAGTGAGCAGCTCTGTGTGTTACCGCAGAGAGCTGCAGGGCGTGTGGTCTGACCTCACAGAGCCAGACAGCGTGCAGGATGCGCGTGCGCCGCACGTGCTGCCGTCTGAGTCCCTGACGAGGAATTTCGCTCAGATAACCGTGGTATCGGGTACGTACTCAGAGGGAGGCTCACAGTGAACAGAACGAGGAGTAGCAGTTTGAGTCTCAGACTCAGTCTGAGCACCCCGTGACAAAATTAAGCTCCATGCACGCGCCCACCCATGATGTACCAGCAACTGAGCTGGTCGCATGTCTTTGTGAGCTACTTGGAAATCTCCGTGAGCTGCTCGGAGGTCTCCGGGAGCTCCTCGGAGGTCTCCATAAGCTGCTCGGAGGTCTCCGGGAGCTGCTCGGAGGTCTCCGGGAGCTGCTCGGAGGTCTCCGGGAGCTGCTCGGAGGTCTCCGGGAGTTGCTCGGAGGTCTCCGTGTGCTGCTCGGAGGTCTCCGTGTGCTGCTCGGAGGTCTCCGTGAGCTGCTCGGAGGTTTCCGTGAGCTACTCGGAGGTCTCCGTGGGTTGCTCGGAGATCTCGGTTTGCTGCTCGGAGGTCTCACTAAAATGTTCATAGGTCTCCGTAACTGTATCAGTCGGTAGATATCGACTTCCCATGTCATTACCTGCAGGAAAGATTGCCCTGTTAGCCTCTTTGTTTAGAATAGAGGCGCATGACTGCCATCGATGAAAAAACAACATAGGAACGAGGATGAAACTTTATTATATCGGTTCGGGATCCTAGAACTTTGTGAGGTTTGAATGAAATCGTATTCTTCCCACCTGAACGTTTCGATTTTATCACCTATAGATCAGATTCTCTTGCATCGACCTCTGTTCAAAGCATGTGTTTCTGATTGATAGTCGTTTGCGCCACTCCAGAGACGGTCACAAATGAACGAGTCTCAACACGCCATGCTGCTTCACAAAGTCAAGGTCTTCAAAGGCACTTAGCTGTACATGCTTACACATCATCTTTACACTTACCACTCAGCTGAACACCGAACGAACCAACCTGTCTAACACGTCAATAAAAGGAAAGAAGGCTTTCACCCTGTGATTCCGTTGCAGTTTTCATGTCTTTCATTTACGTCTGTGTGCGTGGGTTGGGAGGTATTAGAGGTGGAAAACTGACACCAGCACAGCTGGACCTGCTTTAAGGCACCCCGGAGTGATCAAAGATGGATCCCGTAGGGTGACATTGACGCATGTCCTTGCCGGGTGAGGGTAATGACCCACCCGTTTACCTGTCGGGAACGCCCAGAGAAGACTACGTATCTTACATAAGACTGACTTTTTTTACGAGTGGCTGCATGCTTCAGACTGCATCTCACCACTCAGACCCTCGACCTCCTGCTAGGGATGAACATACTTGTCAACTGATACTGTACTTGTGCTTTCCTTGACTTGTCCCAAGCAAAAACATGAAGGTAATCTCAGTTTAAAAAAAACATTGCATCATACCTCCAGATGTTCCCACACTTAAATCGGTCAGTGCATCATGCTATTTCCGTTCTAAAAATGGATAACAAACTTATTCAGTCTAAAATACTTTGGACAGTTCTTTACGATATTCCTGATACTCCAAGATTTTGAAAAACCTGCAATCGGAAAGATTCAGTCTTTGACAATGTCTAAGGTGTTTGTTGATCTATTCCTTGTTTTGAACACCTATTTTTCATAGATAAAGGTCGGTTCTGTCCAAGAGTTCAGTTGGGAACTCCATTTAACACCGGGAATATATCCCTGAGTGGGGACTGACTGATATTACAGAGAGAGTCCGAGTTTTTCTGTAATTCAGCAGTAGTGTTGAAATACAAGATAGGTTAGGTACTGAAATGTCTCATTGCCAAGGTAGCATATATTTAGCATAGCAAGGTGAAATATCTTGTCCGTCTAAGGTAAATCGAAGTCTTCCTAAAAAACGTTTAAACAGTACGGAAACAATAATTATATTGTATTATAGCACACTTTTGATAAAAGAGATTAGCTCAATCTGCCATTACATGTAAACAAACGTGCTGCACTGAATGAAATAAACAATTCAGCTCGCTGGCAAATGAAAATCGCCGTGATATAGACATGTTCCATATTGTTGATATGCGCACCATTGTTATTATAGAACGACAGTAGACAGGGCAGACCAAACACATTGTACTAGGATCAACTATAAATAAATACCAACGCTGGGCCGTCACACACATGCCCTCTGGGGAGGCGACCAGCGTCTCTCTATACACACGTGACACAGACTCTCGTCTCGTTACTCGGCGAGATTACCGTGCAGTGATACGGCACCCTGTGACGTATAGACTCAGGTGAGTGTCGTGACGTCCTCTGAGGCGTCACCAGTCGTCACTCTACGTCACTCTTCATCCCTACTTTATATCATCCCTAGTACAAGTTTAGCTATACGAATGAAATTTAAATAATCATAACAATGACACACATAAATCTGTATGACACGTTTGATATAATGTTTTTCGCCAAAAGGAGAAAGAATGACTTCCTTTATGGACTCAGACCTTGTACTATGGCCTCCTATCTACATCTGAAAAACTCACTCTGTTGAGAGATGTTTGAACTAATAAAAAAAAAAGAAAAAAAAGTGGCAATACTATGCCATGGTTGTTGCAGAGAGATGTGAGATGACGTCATAGGCAACTGACCATTCAGCGGCCAGGATTTGAGAAAGTAGACAAGACATCAACATGGAGATTAAAACGTTACTAACTGGATTCGCAAAAGTAATTTGAATCATTCTGATATTGTGATGCTATTCTAATATCTATGGAAGGGGTGAGGTGAATCCAGAACCGTACTCGAATCATATAATTAACAATACTCTACTCATTTGGATGTGCTGTAATCATCACTCGACTTCACCTGGATGACGCTGACTGTGGTATCCAAACTCGTGGAGTATTATTCATTTATACGATTGTCGACCCAGTTCTATAAAGTCACAAAGTACTTATTGTGACAAGTGAAAAAAATATATCAGCTAGACAATATATCAGGCCTGGGGGACGTGGGTGGGGCCTGAGGGGCGTGGACAGGGTCTGAGGGGCGTGTGCGGGGCTGGAGGGGCGGCGGAGGGGTGTGAGCGGGCCTGGAGAGGCGTGGGCGGGGTCTGAGGGGTTCTGGGCGGGGCCGGAGGGGCGGGGCCGGAAGGGTGTGGGCGGGGCCGGAGGAGCCCATCCCCGCGCTGTGTGTCGGGGTGGGGGTGGGGTTAGGGTGCTACGAGGGTTGTTCGCTACAGTACCGCCTTGCACCTCAAATCTCCGCTCGAGCTGAGGAATTTCGACGTAACCTATTTCTGTTTATCTTTATATATGCCAACCTTAACCCTTGGCCTCAGGGTCTGTGCGCGGCAACCAAAACGTCCTAGGTATGTGGATGTGACCCCAGGATGCATAACACACCGTCGCTGCGTTTAGAAGCGACGCTTTGGTCTATTAATTGTGTAAACACCTGTCTCATTAAGAGGTTAAAGACAGAGGTATGTGCCTCCATTCTGTTAGATTTAGCAAATACGTACAGATATGCAGTAGTGAACCACTGCATGGCACTCCTCGTGTGCCTTCTTAGTTGGAATGGAGTATAGTACGGACGTGGAGGCCGGGGCTCCCACACACCCACACACCCACACACCCACACACCTGGTCTGACCACACGTTGGGCGCGGAGTGACTGAGCCAGTCACCACGCGGCGCTGTCTCGGCCATGACGTGACATGCGACGTCCGTGACGTCTCAGCGCCAACACCAAATCTCGCCTCAAGTCTCGTCCGTCGACACGCAGCTCGTCCCAGGACCTTACTTCAACGTGTGACTTACTCCGTCGGGAAAGTGGCGGCTCGGAGGAGGACCGAGGAGGGGCGTTCACTGTGGACGGGCGGAGGGCGGGGGCAGCCCGGCACGGTGAGCGGGGGATCGACCGGAGAGCACGGCAGGAGAGGCCCCACTCGTCACCGACCAGTCGCCTCGTTACGTGTGCGGAGCAGGCCTGGGAAGAAATAGCCTGATGTAAGTGGTGGTAAGGTAGACGCCACATGGAATGATCGTCTCGTATTATGAGATAAGGACCTGATACCCAGCAGTACAGAGTGGTAGACGTCTAGGACCTCCACTCATTACCTCCATGGCGTTGGCACTTGATGCCCACTGAGTGGCATATACTCCTGTGTACCTGCCCCAGACGACATTGGTGAATGGTTATGCGCAAACCACTTCAATAGCAGGCTCACTGTATGACCATACAGTCGAGGCTGTACCTTTAATGCGGCGGTCATATAAAGGCACACACATTCTGCAAGTTGGATAATACAAGATCAAAGGGCTTAACTTGTCGTTTAAGCAACATCCAGGATTAATGGATATCTCGTGATTAGTGTCATTAAGGGCTACCATCGGAGGGTCGAGCTCTGAAGGTCTTTTATCAACGCTCTCACAGGAATGGGTGATAAATGCGTTTCTAGAGATAAGGTATCGTTGAGGAGAAAATACCAGTCTTTGGATATCAAACAGCGTGCATTTCATTTCTAAGAGACAGGACAGCTGCACAAGGCCTTAACCTGGAGTGGGCAGTTTTCTGAAGCTGGTCAGGATAAGGCCAAGGTATTGCTTGCCTGGGGTCGACCTGTATGTACGCAGTGTCACCAGGCATCTGGATACTTTAAAAACAGGTCCCGAAGAACAACCCTCTGCAAGTTCCATAATCATGAAAAGGAAAGTCTGTGAGACAGTTAAAGTGATTACAGGTCAAATTTAACTCAGATAACAACACTGGATCTGCTACTCTGTGTGTTGTTGCTGACCGGGTACCTCTGGTATGCGTTCTGGTCCGGATTCTCTGCAGTGGTGTTCCAGCTTCTATAACGAAACCAAAGAGGGAATAAATGAGAGGCGCCCTCCTTGTGATCTGGGAGCGTATGAATACCTGCGTGATGTCAGTCTGCGTATATTTGATCGACTGGAATGTCGAAGGAGTGCCAAGGAGGGCTTGGTTTTAACAATATTTACAGTCGGCACACAAGCATTGGTTCAGGGAGATACACTATGAATCACTCGATCAAAATCTTCTAACGAAATTAAATATAGCGTTTGAAATTCTACCTTTTGATTTGGTGACATCCCGAGCGTCTAAAGCATCCATAACATCTTACTTCTTATCTCCATGGCTGAATGGGTGCTGTCAGGAAACGACCGCGTGAATTGTGAGATGCGCATATAAATATATACATATCCAACTTCCCTTTACAAAGAATGGGGACGGTTCACTGAGACCCAGGGAGTTTCCACCTGTATTGGTCATGACCCGAGGAGATTTCATTCAATACATGATTCGATTTCCAAACCTGTTGCTGTCAGCTAGAAGTACTTAAAAGGTAAACAGCTGTGTCAATAGTAAATAATACATTAGGGGAAGATAGAGGAGGATAAAGGTGAACTCCAGTTGAGGACGCAGTAGTGTGTGCGCCATCTGTGTGAACTATTTCGCCTGGCCTGGAGCAGTGAACACGGTGCACGGTGGCCAACAACAAACTACAAAACGTCTGACGTGTTGGCGGCACCGCTCGGCCACCCCATGTGGTGTGACCTCTGAACCCGCAGCATTGTTTCTCTGTGTTGGGGAGGGCGTGTTATAAACTCTCACCATGGCGCTGTGTGGCTGCGTGCCCACCCGCAGCAAGAAGATGGCCCGGGAGCCACTGGAGAAGGACGGGGTAAGTTCTCCTGTGCGTGTCTGGGCTATACTCTGTCTCAGCTAACGTGGCTCGCCTCTCTAGGTGTGGGAGTCATCGCGTCAAGGAGTACTTCGTTCTTGAAGATTTCAAGATAAAAGGGATTGGCGCGATTAGAAAAAATCTTACATAAGGAATAATAGTACCCAGTTGCAAGATTTTTTTTTAGTTTTGCCTGTCCCTTTTACTTTTGAATCTTCAAGTATAAAGTATTACCTATTGATGAGACGAATAAAATGTTCATGTTACTACTGTTAGTCACTTTTCACTTGTTGAAAATGGCTAGAGATAAATGTATCTAAGTCAGGGAAAAGGTTAGCCACATGGTGATGTATACACATCGAGGGGAGGGAGGAGAAACAATGACGCATGTATAGAATTAGGAATCACATGTAAATACAGATAAGGGCACATTAACGAAGGTAAATAAATGTAGATAAATGCAACGGAGCGATACGGCGGCAAGAAGAGACAATGGTAGACAGAGAAATAAATGAGGCGAGGAATTACTGCAGAGGCAGATTAAACATTAGGGACGAGTTTGCAGTGTCTCGCTCATGCATTTCAGTATTTCTTGAATCAAGATCTATGTATTAAAGCAGTTGCTGCCTCAAGCTGTTGATAGCATAAAAACAGGAAGTCCATATCCGTGCAAAGGGCAGTTATAAATAAATCACGGTACCCAACAAAGAGGACGGACTACTTCACATCTACCATACAATTTGGCAGGGAACACCTGATTTGTGTTATAAATATGTTTCATGAAATATTCATTAATATTATTCTATCATTGAAATTCTCTGCGAGAGTGTCCACAAATGATTGAAAATCTCTACGAGCGTGTCACAAATGGTTGAAAATCTCTACGAGCGTGTCCATAAATGGTTGAAATTCTCGACGATAGTGTCCACAAATGGTTAGGGAAGTGGACCCTGGCACAGTTTTAGCCACATTCTCTCCTTGATGGTCTCTGTCGGAGCTCCTTACGGTAGAGTGCGCCTCGACCATGGGGATATTTGGCTTACTCTGCACACTGGTGCAGAGTCGGTATTGTCTGGACCAGCCAGTGTTTACGTCCCATTTACGCCAGTTATAACTAGAGGTGACAACCTGGCTGGAAATCGCAGACCAGCTCCAGACCGGCACTCTATAACAAAGACGTCTCGGGGGGTGGCTTTGTTTAGACAGGCAATCGGGCTGGGTTTATATTTGACACTGTATGCGAGAATAATATACCCACATGGAAAATTGAGGTATTGATTTGCAAAGACAAGGACAGTTAATGTGGATGTGGTGATTTGTCCGTGGGAATTCATTACAAACAATACACAGACTTCATAATCTAAAAAGAAACCGCAATAATTCGAGAAAAGGTTTTTCACTAGGAAACTATCTCTCAGAAAATCGTAAAAGATAATGTTGATATTAGGGTGTTGTTTATAACCTTAATGGGTTAACAATTAAAGGAAAATGAGAACTCATTATCCCATTTGGTAACTACGTTCATTGTATAATATGCAGTTGATTTTTATAATATATGAAAATGTCATTGTTACATTGGAAACCAGAGGAGGACAATGGTGAAGTAGAACAACAGACATCACAATACTGCATAATCACTAGCCTATGACAGTATACTTCAGCTAAAGTGTCCTCACCATTTGTAACACATGCTATATCTCAACAAAAATACTCTGTATTTCATGTAGAGGTTTACAATTGATTGTGAATGAGCAGTGAAATATATATTGTATTGTACATATACATATCTATCTACTACTAGTTTCTGACCACAGTAGCTGTTCGAGCCCCACTGCATACACGACACCTGGTCTACTCTTCCACTTATACTGCAAGTGAATAATTCAACCACATGTGATAAGAGTAGAAGTACTCCCCGTTTTGAATCAATTCTCATTTAGTATAGCTCCTTTAACTGCCATGAAGCATAGTCATACTGTGCTGCTTGCGATAAAACGTTGTCAGAACGAAATTTGAAAATAAATTTTAATACAGTTTTATGTTTTGAGTACCAGATATGAAATTGGAAATTCTTTTAGGAGCATTGCCATCCCTTTTTTCGATTTCTCCTTCAAATTACTATTCATAGAGACATGACAATAGACTAACCAACATTTTATCTAACAACCAAGTGGTAAAAAGATAACCTGCTACTGGATAGAAAGGAGACTTTATTTCTCACACAGCTGTAATAATTCAAACGTTAGTTTTGTAAGCTAATCTTACCTTTGATTCCCGAAGGACACTTATGTGTAGCGAGTGATCGCGATCAAGATGTAAAGAACTTCAACTGCCCAAAGTTACCGCCTATAATGAAATGTTAACCCACAGAGGAACAGAGCATCGAAAATTATGTAGACAGGTTCTGGAGAAGTCTAGACTGTGCAGCTGGGTGTGATATGAAGGTTAATACGTTGTATACATGTACATTGATCTAATCTGAAGTATCGCTAGGTATTAATACACCGCACATGTGGCCAATATGAACATTTTGACTTTAATAGTGTAACCCTTTTTATCATTGTTAGTGCATAAACTTTTTTGAACATTTTACTAATACAGTTGATAATGGGTGGGTTTCCCTACCAGCCGCCACTGATTGAGGCACCTGGTGGACTCTTTAATAATACACCGCACCTCTCCGTCATCGTGAAGGGTCCTTAGTTTACATAGGCACATTGACCTCTGACCCTTGACCCGACATTGACCTCGGCGTGTCAGTAGGTCGGAGCCGGAGTGTAGTGAAGGTGACGGTGAATGGAGGAGAGAACGTAGCAGCGGTAAGATCCCGAATCTGATGACGATCTACACATGTCCCTCTCCTCACACAACTTCTGACCAATACGTACAGATCACACCGGGATACATCCTCACACTTCCCACGCCCACGTTAATCCCGTAAAGAGCAGCGCACGGATTACCTCGAGTGGATCATTGGGAGACCCCCTAGACATGGTGCAGGGGATCTAGCGAGTCAGAGTGTGGGCTTTCTGCTGCACCACAGTGGGGAGGTACGTATAGAGACTCCATGTCTATTATACGCCGTGTTTGGATCGGCGGGTGCCTCTCCGAGCACTGCACTTCTACAGAGAGTTTTCTACCTTGTTTTCAACCCGAGTCCTAGTTAGGTGGCCTAGTTATATGCTTACAACTGCCACGAGCTGTGGAGTATGTGTAAGCCTGCAAGGGGGATTAAGTGGAAGACTGGGCCTTGTTTCTTTAATACCTACAGATGTGATAATGTCTGGTGATTTACAAACCTTCTCGTCTAGACTCTTTACGTTTTTAGGACAGCAGGGGTCACAGTTTAGCTTCCTAGTTTATCGTACTTTGTTCTTATAGCTTTGTTTACATCCTCCGTAAATAGAACCAAAATATCGGTACTTTTCATTCGACTACAGTAAGTTATATGAACCGATTGATTCCTTTCAACTGAGTACAAGGCAAGGAATTGATATGATTACCCAGAACGATATCGGGAGAGACTTCATATATGTCCTAGGCCTGTACAATTTTTATCGAATTGAGAGTGGCCTGGAACCTTGTCTGAGATGATAGGACTATACAATGGACCTTGACATAACACTCTTCAGTGCAGATCATGCCACACACCATGTCACCACGCTACAAGTCAGACGTACTCCATCACTCTGATTAACTAGATCCAATAACAAAGTGAATATTTGAATCACATTTAAATGGAACGATTGCTTTGTGATGTCGGAATAACTTTTTATACGCCAGAATCCGTCTCCCATTTAATTAGAATGGAATTTCAATGATGCCCAAATGGCACTTACCCGAAGGTACGATACTAATTGGATCGTATATTAATTGTTCCCCTTATAGTGCTTAATTGGCCTCGTGGATGGGGCAGATAAATCAATGGCAAACATGATACATTCATATATGATTATACGTAGGAAGCTCATGTCTGCTTTAACTGACTGACTATATATAGGCTTGCCCCTTTCTTCATTTAACGATCATCTCCACCCAACCACCCCCTGCCATCATGTAAACTTAAGGGCTTCACTTTCCTTCCATAATGTAATCAGTAATGGCATACTTTATAGTTGTATAGCAAAACACCTGGACTTGCTCAGGTCTTTGATCATTATCCTTCATTGCATGATTGGAAATAATCAAGATGAAATATATTCCACTGATGGGCTCAGGAACCAAAGCTTATGGGAGTACAGGGAGGGGGGTGGTGGTCAGGGAGGCGTGCTGTGGCAGTTGGCATGGAGGCGGAGGTGGGTAGGACACATGGACTGAGGGCAGTCTACAAAAACCCCAACCACAGGTTAACACATAGGGTGAACTAGATCTAGTAGTTCTCAGAATGCCTGCCAGTCTCTGCCACGTCGGCAGAGAGATTCTGCTGTCACCCTAATTATTGCCCATTTGTCTTTCTCTAATTATCCTTGCGGAGACCCTTAAGCTAGAGCAGAATGTAGGATCACGAGCTGTTTGTGACGATCACCTATGTTAACCACGCTGTGCCTAACTACTGTTATTGTCTATATATGGGGAATAATCTCAGGACAGCTGCTCACATATACTTTAGACTGGTAGATAGCAGGAAACAGACACCCCAAACAATCTCGAGATTCTGTATCACTAAGTCCTCGATACAGCATCGTGATAGTGTGATAGTCCTACTCGAAGTCAACATTAACAGGAAGCAACATACCAGTGTATACTTTAGATATCGCCAATGTAAAGAATTCTGTTTTTATGTGGACATTGTGTGTACAACTTTCACTATTCACACGTGATCTTCGAGCACCAACAGGAGGGCTCCGTAGCGTAGTCATTAAAGCATAGGGCATACGTACATGGTGACTGTATGAATCCCTGTATATTTCTCTGAATCATGTGATTCTAATATCATAGACACTTATAAGCGATAACGATATGAAAGAAGAGCACAGAGACAAAGAGATAAAGGGAACAGAGGAGTTGGACTAAACTAGACAGAGTGAGTGAAAGCGTCAGGCCCGAGGCAATTTCAGTAGAGTGGAATGTAACACATGTTCATCGATTCTATGATACGATACTGAGTAGGGGGTAGGGGAGGGTAGATTGTCTGAAGAGTACTGGATGACCTCCACTTGCCTCCAGTGTGTGGGGTTGGGTCAATTACGAAGGGAGGGATCATTTCATGGCTCCATGGTGTATGGGCACAGAGGTAATTAGATGTGTGTTTTAATTAAACCCAACAGGGAAGGCTTTGTCTGAGTGTTCTGAGGTATAGAACGGTGCAGCGGATTCAGATACGAGGTTTTACTGATGAATCTGAAATTACACTGAATGACGCGACAGGTAAAGTCCTAATGGTACCGACATTCTCAACGGTTTCCTTTTGTATCATCTAGAAACGTCAATAGAAAGGAGCAAGGTTTCTCACTTAATAACACTAAGGAGGGCGTTCTGCCTTAATGGGTATATTTATATGAAGTTAGGAATGTACATTGAACACAGTTGACACCGAAAGACATGGATCTTTATATGTTATTGTAACATACTTATTATGTAGATAATTACTGTGCAACTATGCGCCTAATAAGTTGTTACTCGAATATTCTGAACAGCTGTTGTAACTACATGAATATAATAAAAGAAAAACAACCTTGACACATATTAATTATTGGGGAGTGATAATCTGTTCATTGTAGGTTTATTCCGTATAATATCAGGTCACGTTGCTGGGATTCATTTATCTCTTTATATCTGAACCCATGAGTCAGCTTGTATAGGCATGTCTCACTTCATGAGATTCAGATTTTATGAGCAGTTCTGGTTTTGTAGATTATACTGTAAATGTGTTGTAATATAATTCACCGGGATAATACAGCGGTCTCCCATTATACGCTTAGAAACAATAGACAATTCAAGACAGTACAGTACAAAACATATTTACTACATTGTCATCTCCACTTTTTCAATATGTATCTTCATTAAATCGATATTTATAAAGCGGACAACAATACCAATGTATCTTAACTCTTTTGTGGTATTGCATTTTAGTATGGTCTAGTGCAGTAACCTTTTTTCTTTTTTTTAAATCAATGGCATCTTTGAAGGATTTCCTTGAAAATCATTGAGTATCACCAGACATGAGGCACGCAGCGTATTGATTAATTGAGAATTATCGAAGATAAGCAACAAGAGAAAGTCAATAGCTATGTTAGTAGCTGATCGAAATAATAACTATTTATCAACTATTGATGTAAAAGAAACACCTCCAGTTGGATGATGCTGAGATGTTTGGCATCGTCCCATTAATAAGCCATTCATGTGGCCAGAAAAGGAATGACAAGGTCGATGAAGTCAAGAGTAAGAATAGTTCCACCCTGAGATAGATTCTTGAATGTCTAGAGGTATACACCAGGATTTGGGAATATAAAATGAGGCATTTTATCTTAAATCAAAGGATAAACAAAGATGACTTTCGTTAGATATGAGGTGCTACTCTTTAACTCAATATCACATCATATCATATCAGTAGAGAGAGATAAATGTGCATATATGAGCAGGCATATGCACTCGAATATCAAATATGCATACGGGAAAGGGAAACAAACAATGATATACTATGTAAGCATTGTAGTTAATAAGTTGCCATTCTGATACAGAAATCGGACTCCAGTGGCTAGATACTACAGAATCAAGGTCCATTAGTCAGATTTATTTTCAAACTATGGCTCGTATAGATAATGCATCTCTGTGATTTGAAGGGAAAAATTATTTTTCTATCAATCTTTCCATCCGATTTGTATTTAGATAAGGTTCTGTTTTGGGAAAATTGCCTATTGGTACAAAAAATTGCCTATTGGTACAGAAATGATGACTGTACCAGATAGAAGACTATGATTTTATTCGTGAAAACTTAAGTCAATGGATGACCAGGTGGCTTAAACGAAACGCTAACTGGTGAATTAATTTACAGCAGAAAAGACAAGTATCTGGCGACTGACTGTACATATAGATAAATGATAACAGGACTATTTTTGATATAAAGCTGACCGCTATTTAACCTTTGTGTGCATCAACATTTACTGTTAGGGAGCGGATGTTGATGGTTTTTACACCGCTGTGTCTTTTATTCACTATGTCCCACCTAACCATAGTCACGCGATCACAACGAATGATGCGATCTCCTCTGCCTTGAAAAACAATTTACATAATCTAATACCTTCCCTGTTTGAAGATTCAATCTGTGTCTGCTATAGGTTAGATTGGAGGTCAGGATGAGTGTCTACAATTTCACCTATATCGTACCTGTTCCCTCCCTAAGACAATGGTTAAATTGATGCAATTCCCAGCATTAATGAGTGTGTAAAAATATTAATTAGAGGAGGGTTGTTGATGACTTACTGAATTCTCAAGTTGATATTATCCTTATAATAAAACTTGAAAAGTCACCTTCATAGATAAAGTTTAATTTCAATTGGTATATCATTTTTCATTGTGGTCTAAGTAGTGTCTAAATACTTCATATCGATAAGAATATCTCTGTGGCTATATACAGCAATGACCGGGGGTTATTGCGATAAGCAGGGATACCTTCAATGCGTATAACATATTAACCTTCATCATAACCTTCACAATAACCCATATTTTGTTCAGGTTTATTAAACATAAAGTGCTGATTCCACGAGCATGCGCGATTTAAGCCGAACTTGGCTGATTTTACGACTCACTAGCTCAGGATGAATAGTATGAATGTGGCAGGATAATTCGCTCCGATGGAAGAGTCCCCCGTACGTAGTAATTGGGGGGGGGGGAGGGGGGCTCCACATACAGGGGTAATGAGGCAAGGAGATCTTACCAGATTTAGTACAATCCAACAAGATATCGCAAGACACAGCCCGACCCTGCCAGTCAAATAGAACAGTCTGGTGGAATCAGCACCTTAAGGTTACTTCAAGCATGATCGTATCGAGAGTGATACTGACCGACTTAATCACTTATATGTTGCAGGAGTTGATCAGCCGGACGACGTTGGAGACACACAAACTCGACCTGATGGCGGAGATCTCCAACCTGAAGCTGAAGCTCGCCACCTCAGAGAAGGAGCGGCGAGAAGCGGACCAGAAGTTGGCCATCGCACAGGTATCCCATCATCTCTGCTCCCCCATATTATGTTTCTCGGTGTCTTTTCCCCCTCTACGCTCTTGATCGCGCTCCCTCTCTCATCTTTTTTTCTTCGTCCCGATGCACATACATCGCTGCATACATGCAACTGAATCTAATCTCTTGGAACAAAAAGATGATGCCTGATGAGTCTATCTTGGCACGAAACTCTGATAACACTTTCTGTATCTCACTCCCATAAGGATTACCTGAGATGTAGAGAAATGTAACACATTTGTTGACTTTGTTACCAAGTGAGTAACATAGGTTATGGCTTATAACCAGTCATCTCCTATGGTTACGGCAAGAGGAAGAACGTTTCACCATTTCTAGGTAGCATCTGTAAGTGTTAGGACCTGTATTAGTCAGGTCACAACTCACTCTTTCCCTGCGGCTCTTCTTGTCCCCCTCTGTCTCTCCATGTTTTTCCGTCTCTGTACCCCTTCATCTCTCTCCCTCTCTCTCTCTCTCTCTCTCTCTTTTCCACTGTCTCTCTGACTCATGTCTCTTTTCCCCTGAATTATCATCTCTGCCGCTCTTTGTTTGTCTCTGGTACTCTCTGCCACTCTCTCCTTGATCTCCCCATTCTTCCGTTATATCTTTCTCTCTCTACCTCTGCCACCCTTCCCCTCCCGTATCTCATTGTTTGGCATGTCTCAATCTTCCTATTTTTGGCACATTCCATCTTTCATTTCTGTTTCTCTCAATGCTATCACTGCCTGCATCAATCCTTTCAGACATTGACATACCTTGTACATGTCAATGTACGTCACGTGATCTTTTCACATCTTATTGATATCGAGATTCATTTAGTGATGTGCACCCTATAAAAAAAATCATAAAACTCCTATTGCCTGCATTAGTCGCGGTACAAGTATAAAAATATTGCTTACTTAATGGTTTGTCCACACTACGTGTTCCTGGTGTTAAAGAACGACGAGATGATCGTGTTTCTTATTCGTGTTCCTAGAAACGTATCGACGAGCTTCAGATGCGACTCAATGAGCGAACTATTGAGCTTACAGACCTGAGGACGCGCATGGTGTCGAAGAATGGGACACTGCACGGCTCGCACACAGAACCCCCAGGTAAGTCGACAGCCCCAATCATCCGACACACCTCAGTTTACCTCTCCCAGACTCCCGTCTCTTCCCTAACGGAACAACATGGTTATATAATACACAGAAATGCCATATTGTTGCATACAAATGCAACAATAGTAAGGTGTTATGCGCCATTATTATTTTGATATTAACCAATTCAAATGTGGTTATATAAGACTGGGAGTTTATGGCATGTTGCTTTCTTCACTGGGAGCCCTTGATTTTTGTGTACGTATTTCTACATTTTGTGGGTGTCCCTAGCCGTTTTTATTTGATAATACCCTGTTGGTATAGTGATTAATTATCCCACATAAGTACTTATAAAATAACAAATTATTCTGCCTTGTTGCATTGACATTCATGCCGTTAGAATAACCCATCTCCTTTGGAATTTGTTTGAGCTTTTATTAAAAACTCAATGATATAATTGCATTATGATGCAAGCTCATTCAATTACCCAGTAACTGTTAAGAATCGATTGTTCAAATCTCACGTTTAATTATATTCATATCATGTGTGCATATAATATGATGATGATAAGAATCCATTGACTTTGAATATCTATGCATTTTGTTTTTGAACATACTCATGCTTCAGTTTTGATTTCAGCGTGGCACGGATATGGTAAAACCTGGGCTCATGGCAGTCAGGGCAGTTCACATGAGGCTTGGAGAAGGTGGTCCTCCACAGGACTGGTGGCCACGCCCACTCCTGAATATTCATGCTCTAATCAGGGTAAACAATAGCCCATCTTCTGTGTAGACCTTGGCTTTAATGACCATATAACCAAGGACAACACCATAGGAAGAGCTGTGGGAGTGCACGTAGACTCAGGGGTTCATTGACACTTGTTGGTTAACACTGGTTGGATTCAGCTTACACCCAAGAAGTAAAGCTATGCTAAGAATACTGTGAAAAAAATAAGAAATCTTCCCAGAAGTTATTTTGTATTTAGAAATCGCGGGCACCATCATGAATGAGTTAAGCGATACAATTTTGTGGGCTTTGTGGTTTCTTTTTCAATTTAGTAATTGCTACTTGTATATCTTCTCGCTAATATCAGGAATTGGTATTGATTTGAAGCAATAGCAATGCTTACTTTTTGGGTGCAGGCCTGATGGCATCGCAAAGTCGGTGCTAATAACTGGCATCCCCCCCCCCCCCTACCCGACAGTCCTCCCTCCCAGTGGTTCCCTGCTCAGCGGTTCCGGTTCATTTCACTTTCAGTTCGTAAACGCCACGCCTCGGAAAGTGACAAGTGCGGGGGTACGTCACGCCTCACTGCGCATGCCCAAATAACACTAGATGTGGTGCTTATGTTAATAGAGTTGTCCTCATCATATTGGACGCTCAGACTGAGGCCTGCCCTCAATAGCCATGTGGACAACCAGTGCGATTTGCATATTTGACTATTTTGGACTCCTTTTATTTCATTTTCATGTGATTTGTTTTTGCGTGATATTTGTTTTCTCACGAAATTTAACTGAAGATATATGGAAGGTTAATGGACTTTTTGGTGTGTTAAAAAAACATTTGTTGTACATTTGATGTGTACATGGCTAATGACAAGGGCCAAGTTTCTGGAATTTTGTAGAAATTCTTTCTGTCTTTAACGGAGCTAGTCCAACAGAGGTTGGATCTGGCTCGAGAAGCATGCAGTAGATAACCTCGTCATGTGGCTTTCTGTTACACTCGCTTTAACTCAAAGTACGGCTCTGTACAATCCAATGTCGAGGACATTACTACATATTTTTAGAATACTATATTATTTTCCATTTTCTCTAGTTATTCTCAAACTGAAGAATATTAATATATTTATAGGAGCAATGTATATCAGACCAGAAAGGATTTGTAAATAAATATATAAAGTGTAATCTGTGGTACAATTGCCTTTTCGCACACACTCTAAATTATTCAGCTTACTTTAATGAATCAAATGCAAGGTATATTCAACGTTCTGATTTCAATAAGCTTAGTGCGAATATAAGTAGCCTGTTCTTCACAATTCTTTTACTTTACTTATAAGATAATCTGCGGACATCTCTATGAATCTAGTAATAAGTGGGAACGTGCTTTCATGAATGACACTTTTCTCATAAAATGCAAAAAAAAAAAAAAAAAAAATTGTCTAAGACCTTGTTTATACCATATACTGCTAGGCTTCAGTTAGATGTCACGACGTGATAGCTTTATCAAAAATTTTAAAAGTCTATTAAGAAATAATAATGAAAATATGAGGCAACCTGAGGGTGTCTTGCGCAGATCCAACCTGTACTTTGGAGATATTTATCGCATGTTAATGTGAGGTGAGACCATAGACATCCTCATACATGTGTATATGTGTAAATGTCCATGATTGCACCATACATAATTGCTCACCCATCCTTCACCACAAAGGCATGTGTTTTGTGGGTTGGTAACACTAACGTCAGAGTACTTGCACCGCGTCGCTTTGTTAGCCGGATGCACGTGATAGCCCTCCCACTTGTGCCATCTAGTGAGTGAGTCAGTAACTATTGCTAAATCACTCACGAGAACAACTACAGCGGAAACCCTGAAAGGGTATTTCCTTCACATTCTAAAAGGCGTATCATTTCCTGTTCAATCCTGTCTCTGTCACATTACTTCCGAACCCACATCTTCCCTTTCCCTGCAGTAGAAGGAACGCCACGTTCTTGAATACTGATTAAGTCTGAAAAAGTAGTCATAGAGGACGTTCTAAATGAAGTAGTTGTAGAATTCTAACATAAATGGACATATAACAAATGATAATTGCTAACCTATTTAGTACTTCAGTAGATTGAAAATTTACCAGAGCGGTTTCTTCAGGTGTAGGAGTAGATTGCCATTAGAAGAGAAAGTCTTAGCAGAGGGAAGTATTTCTGATGTAAAGACTATTCACAAGGTATTGATTCTTATCATGAGCAGTGTATTCTGGCCATGATTTCTACCAAACAGAATCTGTACAGTGACAAAAAAGTCATTGTCTACAGGAATAGGGCTAGGGCATTGTAAAATAATTTGCTTAAAGTGAAATAAAGAAACCTGGCAGTGTGTTTCCCAGAATGAATAGCCCCTTAACTAATTTTGTCCATTTAGTAGCATAAGAAGACATCATAGACTTATGAGGTTCTGTTCAATACTTAAGAAAGATGTTTTTTTAGTTTAGAAATCGATAAATCATTAGAATAATAGAATTTGAGAGCGCTTTACCGATTGACGTTTTAAAGCGTATCCAGGCATCAAGACATGAGGAAAAAAAATCCGATTTAAACGAATTACAACTTTGAGCTTATTGTTTTGAGTAGCAGTAAGAATGGAAGTTAAACCAAAGTTACATCACCGAGTCATTGTAAGCCTGATCACCTAGGTCTTTTAATTTCACTCTATGCTGTCAAACTGAATATAATCTCGTATTGGTAGAATGCATCATCCATTTCTGTTAGTTGTGCAAGGACTGTGCTTTAGTTATAATTAGTAAGTATGCGAGCCTTGACTGGTTCTAGTTTGCTGTGAGCCTGTTATGCTGCCTGAGTATCCACCACTAGTTTGCAGCTCACATTTCGTGGTTTGTTTCCTTTTCAACCAGATGCGGGAGCAGTCCGAACATTGGAAAGAGAGAAAACTTTGGACCGACTAAAAAGAAAACGTAAGCCGTTACAACACAGCGACCCTGCCCCAACCCAGTACTGGCCAATTAATGACATGAAGTTCTCTTGGGTCTCATCCCCCACCCCTCCTGTCTGTCTTGATACATGTTCTGCACTTCTTTTCATCATCTGTAGCTCATCTTGTATTTGTCCCGTCTTCTTCATCATAGTATTTGCCTGAACTGCATCTTGATGCCCGACTAATCCCAACAAACCAGCCCTCTCTAACGCTCTTTGCTCATAGGTGGTGTATCAGAGGTATTCTCCACAGAGATCTATTTTAGTGGTGTCTCAGGCAATGGACTCCCATTGAATATTATTTTAGTGTTTGTTTTTAAGATGATGTCTGATGCTCGTGATGCCCGTGCAGCTTTTTTTTCTCATTTTTGTCTCTCTCTCACTAACGCCAACATTACAACATTACAGAAACACAATTGTAGAGATTGGCATTTGATAGAAGGTGGCCTAACGCTAACAGGAATGCAGGGCTGCGTTCGGCAGGGCAGAGCCCCATGTCGACTAACTGCTACTACATTAATACTGCACGATACAGATAGAATATACACGGATGGGGAAACACTTAACATAAGGCATTGCTCCTTTCAATAAGAGTGTTTGGTGAAATGAGCATGGATGCTTCAAGTCTGTTAACATGTGTGGTGTTTGTGGTGCTTTTATTCTGCAGCCTAAGTTTATTTCTGTTTTTCAGACACCGCTATCCCATTTACCTCAACAGAGCCAAAAATAAAACAATACAGAAACAGTCTGGAACTAAACACTCACATCAATAACCACATTGACTCTTCATGATATTGTTTGGCAAAATATATTGGAACAACAGAAAAAAAAGTCAAAGAGTGTCTACCTCTAATTGAGGTGTACTAACCTAAATTTGGACAACTATGCTTTTACTGTTCCCGTAGATAATCGAATTCCAGTGTGGTGTTTCTCCATGACTTGTTCTGGCTGTCTTGGCAGTGGTGATTAGGATACTAAAGCAGATTACCTCGGACTGTAAAGAGGACCCAAAATATGATATGGGTTAAGTTCTGAAGGAAAGGAGAGTATTCCAAAGCCTGCAGCATCAACACTTTACTGACATTAACTGAGAGCTTGTTGTGACCTCATGATTGAACATTCAGAATCACAAGAAGACATCTGCACATTTAACTACTCTTTCATCAAGCAGATAAACCGCACTCTCGGAATTAACACACAGGTCTTACGTAGGCCTGTATTAACATCAAGGCCTCATATCGGCCTGAATTTACAACCAGGCCTATCGTTGGCCTGTTGGACAAAAAAAAATGTCACAATCTTCATTGCTTGTGGTGTTGGTTCAAACTAATTATTTTTCTTTTTTTCTGCCCCCAATCATGCTGCTCTGTGATTGTTCAAATGTTGTCAAATCTGTTTTATGGTTAGTACCTTATATTTACAACTACTAGTTCGTTAATATCGTTAGATTAGAATGTGAAAGAGTATATTATGTCAATATTTGTTATTTATAAAAGATTTCGAAAGGTTTAAATGTTTTGTAGAACTCCTCATTTAAAAAAAAAAGTATATCACACTTATCCAGGTTCTCTACAGTTAATTATACCACAGACAGATTATATTTGAATATAAGACATAGAGTATGCATCATATAAACAACCTATAAAGAAATAATAGGTTTATCTACAATTCGAGGCCTTTAAGGAAATGCTTTTCCTGGATTTTAAGTTTTATTTGTTCTTGGTATGAAATAATTACACGTATTATTAGATGTGATAAGGGAAAGTTTTACACAAACCTCAGATTCGAACATGGGGAGTCGCTGAATATGTTCGTCTCTGTGTACTTAACATAAGGGTGGATAAACCCAGGTTAGTCAAGTAATGGAACAGAAGTCTTTCTCTAGTATCTCAGTGGGCATACAACTAACACATCGTGTTGATCAAATGGTGTTATAGTGTTAGGGCACGCACAGAACTTTAGAGATACAATTCTCAAGACTTTGCACCATGCATGCAATAGAACACCTCGGTGAACCTCTCCTGTTATAACTCTTAGAGTTAGGAGCACCCCGTGCCGATCCTGTCAATGTCTACTAAGCTTTAAGGACATACCAACTGCTTTGTCCCGTGGGAAAGCGCCATATTGTCAGATTTTACCGGATTTCAGTAAAATTAACATAATGTTGGCGTCAACACTACACTTGTGTCTTAAAAAGAAAAGTAGAACGATTTGTGAAAGTGCTTTCTTCTCATCCAATTTCATGATGAAGTCATTTTGTTTCCAGATGGTGAAGTTGAGAAACTGAAGAAAGCTGTGGAGGCCTTGATGCAGACCAATAGTGAGAAGGTGAGAGATATATCTAAACCATTTCTATTACCCTGAATCAATAGATAAGTGGATTCAGCATACTCCTGTTCTAAACGAATCGTACTTTTGAAGCTCTGTTGGGAAAGCGAAATAGGCTTTTTATAGATTTATTCAAAAACCAAAGATTTTCCCCAGATGAACTGAGCCATGGAGCCATATTGGTCATAGAAAGGAATGTAAATATATATATATATGAATTTTCTCTTTTTCAGGACCGTCATATAGAAGAGCAAAGAAAAATGATGAAGAAATATCAACGGATAGAGGAATTGTTGATAGCTACCCAAGGCCGAAAAGGTATATCTTTGTTTGTTATGTAGACACATAAGCAGCCCAGGCTGTGAACTTCACACGACACATTTTCGACCTGGATTCAGTCATCCTAAACTCTTACTTTAGGAATTCAAAAGGAAAATTATTCCCTTCTTGGGTCTTTGATGCTTGTAAGGAAATGTTGCGTCTGTATAATCGTATGTATTATTTATCTGACCACACATGAGGAGGATAACACAATACTCATTACACAGTGATATATTATTAGGTTTTCCATTCTAAGTAGGTGAGAATTTTACTTGATTATGACTCTTTTGTATCTGAGCAGCTCTCGAGCACCTCGGGCTTCCAGACGACGCCGGAAGCGACTCCAGTTCCACACACAACTCCACCTCCTCCAACGAGAACAACATGCGGCCCGACCCGGCCACGGTACGTACAGGCAATGTTACACCTCTTCACAGATAGTCACCTGTGAAACTCACCGAAATATAAACATGGCGCCGAACAAACGATACAGAATGAGGCACTCCTAAGACGGAACAAATACGTGGAAGTAATGATGAACAGATTCTGAGATATATCGATCTTTTCATAGGAACCCCGAGTGCTTAGAATAATAAAACACTTTGCTATGTTTTCCTTTTGGAAAATGCATCAGTTTCCTACTTGAAGATTCATAATTCTCGCGTCTGATTGTACGCCTCGTTAAAATTGCAAAACACATAACCGAAGCAAAACTTTACCCCACTTCGTATGTACCATATGTTGGAACTGATATATACAAATGAATTTCGGAAGTGTCCACTGTTTTGGGATGAAACAATGATAATAGATTCCCTAAGATGACCCTGACCGTCCGTATAGTGTTGGTGGATTTGAATCATCCGGTAAATAAATACACAAAATGTGTCCTGTAGAGTGACCGTTCTTTTTGCTCCAGGGACAGGAACGACTGGACCTGCTCGAGTCAGGAGATCACATGAAGATGCCTGTGCCCTCTGCCACCAGCACGCCGGGTAAGGGTAGGCCTATCTTCTTTATACTGCATATATTTCATGTTCAAACTTTACCTTGCATTTTGAATTGTAAGCTCTTTTTTAAAGGGTGCATAATGTACCTTTTCTTAAAAAATAACAAAATTTCATGAGTCACTTTTGGTTAATTAATGGACAGTGTTCTTCATATCAACAAGGTATTCTCTTCTATGTACATGTACCTGTCTTCCATTTGCTTTCCCTCCTGGTAGTGTTAACAGGAGATATCTCAGAGGTAATCTACATACACTTCTGGTTTGTTTTTTTTTCTGTTTTTTTTTTTCAAAAATCCTTTATTGGTCAGTATTTCATTTTTACATTTGCTCAGATTTACAAATTTGTCATATTTGTCCAATAAAAGAATGACAACCGTCAGCCTGGCCGGAGTGCCTGTGGCTGGTTTTCATCAGTCGACAACCATCCAAACACAATTTGTTGATTCACGACTCATATCCCCATAGTATAGAAATATAATATACACATCTTAGGTATATACCATGGTTACTATAGAATTAGATAGTGAATTTGACAACCAGCAGTGGGACTCCGTACTTCGGTCGGAGTGGCGGTCTTCCGCTCACTCCAAACTGTGCACGGCTCATACACCACTTCTTTATATTATTGACACAATTCACATACATAAGCACTACTTTGGTACTGCTCAAGTATGCAGCTATTTACAAATGGCAGTTCAGTGAATTTAATGTGTAAACTATCCCAGCAGAAATTTCAGGTTTCCTCATCAGACAAATGGTATCTTAAACCGAAGCCTGGCATATTCTCGCATACTACGTTCATGTACTGAAAGCTACTTGTTTCCTAACCTCTGTCCTTCTCTTCCTCTTCTTCCCTCGTCCTCTCCTGCTCCTACTACCTGTCCATCCTCACCCTAGTTCGTTTGCATCATACAGAAGGATCCAAGACGAACGGGGTCCACCATATGGATCCACTGAGTCCACCGTCCCGAATACTCAACCTACAGACTCCCTCTCCACGCAAACCGGGAATTGTGCGCTCCAACAGTGCTGAGGATTTGTCTCCACTGCCCACCAAGGTGAGCCTCCAGCGCCACAAGTACTATTAGGCAACGTCCTTACTGTAGACGAAACGGTTCCTGTTCGAGGTCAGTCTTTGATTTCATACTGCCTGACGCCAGAGGCGGAAGGCAGTATGAAATAGACGACTGACCAAGAACGAGAATCGTTTCTTCTACAGTGAGGACGTTTGCTTATTATTATATACCTTAAATCGATGAAAAAAAACGACGTTTTAATTACTTATTAAGTCACTCTCACAGCGGGCACGAACATTATTATTACTGCACCCCTAGCAGCGGGCAGTATTTCATAGACATTCGGACACAGGTATATAATAATAACAGCACTGTCATTGAACCGTTCCATTAGGAAGGCGCATATTATGTAATACAAAGGGTATATATGTGTTAGCTTTAATTTTTGGTGAGTTTCAGGGCTATGTAAACACGTACTGGATAGAATTAGGAATCATTATTGGAAAGGTACCGAATGGTTTTCCTATTCCTGTGATGTAGGAGTTTTATGCCAAGCTAATAGAACTAAGGTGACATGGTGACGGACCAGATATCATGATGCGGTACCTTAATAACAATAAAGACGATACATTCATAAAATACCATTATTGACTATTTCAATATGTCCAAACACTTCAGTACTTTGCTATCTTTGAAGTACTTGATTTATGAATGAATCGACGTTGACTACACTTGTAGGCTCCGTACTCCTATTAAGTATGGCGTGAGAGTTTGATGACGTCTTGAACTGTTTACAGTTGTTCACTTTCTTCGGGGATTTGCATGTATCTTATTGAACTCGTGCTCTCGCTGTGCCTGTTGGAAGTTAAATGAATATACCAGTGGGCCACGTCGAGGTGAGCTGGTATAAGTTCTCATAGGCCGTAGTGCAAACCTGAGGTTCCCAGTTAGCGGCATTATGGCATACCGTGATCCTCTGGGGTTCCGATTCGGTCCCGATTCTCATAAGCCACGAGTGATGGCAATGGCAGAATTTTTGAAAGAGCTTCACACATGCTGGTGGTGGCGCTGGTGATTTGCGATTCGCTATCCCGGTGACTTCCCCCATTGTGGTCCCGGTGGTGACCTACTGGGACTGCCATGAAACAGATGTAAACGTAGCATTCCTTTCTTATGTTTTCTCCCCATTTTTAAAAACTTAATTCAATTTCTGTGCTTTTTTCGTGTTTGGTCCAGATACGTAGTGGCAAAGCAGGCCGTTCATGTCATACTTAGTAGTATATAAAAACATAGTAATGACGCCTATACGATGATACTTATTCGAGGTGAAGGCCAGAAATCCTTCCGAACGAGTTCGAAGAACGAGTTCGGAAGGATTTCTGGCCTTCACCGAGAATAAGTATCATCGTATTGGCGTCATCACTGTGTTTTTTTATTGTTATATACCTTATTTTGGTTATAATCCTCCGAAATCGACTCTGTTGACACTATCACTCTCTCTCAGCGCGGCAAGTACATCACCATACTCATCCGGAAGTTCTTTTAATTTTGCTCTCCGAACAGATTTTTGGTTTGAATCGATAGCGTTAACGAACCTGAACTACGATTGGAGAATGTGAAGTTACCCGGATTCACTTTTTACATCACCAATCGTATCACTACTGTTCGTTAATATGATTAAACTGAATGTAATATCGGCTTCGGCGAGTGAATTAACGGATTTCCCAGAGCGTAGGGAAACCCCGATATTGACGTCACAGGTATACGGTCGTCTTTGTTGACGCCCGCTCGGCGAGGGTCGGTGTTGATATCGATCGAATACGCATATTTAAGCAATTTAATCGGTAATAGGTGAGACCTAAACTTAAGTTGCCTGGATGTTTGATTAATACGCATGTTAACTCGTTCTGTGGCGTGTGTCATACGCCGCAGAACTCGTGAAGTGAAGGGATCCGCCATTTGCAATTTTTTGGCCCAGATTCCTGTTGTCGGACTCTCATCCAATCAGATTGCGTTATTTTTCAAAGCGTGCTATATGACGTTCAAAGCACCGGTATGTACGTCAAAGCGTGCAATATGTACGTCAAAGCGCGCAATATGTATTTCAGTACAAAGGTACACGGCGTATCGTGCAATATGTACAGACTTACTGTACCCCTAAGAACATTAAGTATTTACACTGAGTTAGTGCATAGGTATATAATAATACACCATATTTTTTACCACTTTGAAAAATGAATAGTTTACTATATACTGAGCATAGGTCAGTAAGCATAGAACTGACCTACATAGACTGTATAATAAAGCAATATGGAACTAGATGTTTAATCGCTGGCATTGGTACATGTATTATGAATATGTGTATCATGGACAATAATATCTAAATAAATATTTCTTTTATCTTCAGACTCCGCCAACCGTTCGTCGCCAAGGAGCCGGCTATGGTACGTTGCCCGCCTCTCTGTCCCCACCGAGTAGCTCTGCCGGCCTTCCAGACTCTCCGGGCAGCCCTGTGCCTCGGGCCGCCTCCACCTCCCACATCGGCTCACGGCCGCCGCAGGGTGTTATCGTCCGCAAACCGCCCCCTCACAAGTCCAGTCCCTCCCGAAGCCGAACGACGGCCACCGCGGCTGCTGCTGCTGCTGCTGCGGCGGCGGCGGCGGTGGATAACAACGGCACCACCACCAAGGAACAAGCAAGCACTATGCCGCGCAAGACGAGAGGCCTTGCCGCCTCCTTTGGTAAAGGGTTGTTAAAGTTGCGCCCCGGCCGTTGGAGTAACTCTGCGCCCAACTTAGGTGACAGTGATGAACTTTTGTCTCGGCCTGTGACTGACTCGCGTCTAGGTTAGCCAACTGTCTCTCTCGACTCCCCTGTCTTCAATCTCTGTCATTCTCAAGGAACACAACGTTTGGTTTTCTCACCATGACCGAATCATGGAATTCAAATCAACCCCTATTTGGATTTCTATATATTTGATGATTTCTGAATTGAAAATGTATCTGTTTTGGTTTGTTTTTTTTTTCATTTCAAAAATATGTTATTTCTACCACCGACATGCATATCCAAGTCCGAGTATTTACTAAATAATTTTGATAAAAAAAACCTCGGACTTTTTCAGTTTCAATGTGTATTCATTGAATTTATCTTTTTTTAAATGGTAATAAAACTTTCAATATGGAAATTACCTTACACATTCTCTAAGATTGAACATTCAATATGTCTTTGTATTCATCTTAATGACTCAAAACTAAAATATCTAAATATTTGTGTAATTTCATTATTAACTTTTCCCTGAAAAATAAGAAGTCCATATGAATTTTTAATTTTGCAAATCCGGCCACAACTGTGTTCTATCGTGAATGGCTCATCCTAGACTCTGTTCTCCCTAAGAATCACCATGATGGCGATTATTGCTCCCAGAAATGACCTCGCCTGGACCTACTCCCCATCCATTGCCTTTTGTTTCTAATACCCGATATGCAAACTAACAGTTATTGATACCCAAAGTTAAGCAGTCCCTCTGGGGAGCATGATAGTTAGTTTTAACATCCTAGGGCCATATCCTGCCCTCTGTCTACTCTTCTGACCTATCCTGTTTGCTCTCTTCTTGGTAGGCCTTTGTTGAGATTATTGAAGCTATTGTGGTTGCTGGATGGATTACAACGAAGGCAATGCATGGTTTGACGTGTTGGTAGCTTTTTGCAGTACCCTACGACGATGGAGATAACAGTCCTTGGTTTGTACTACTCAATTTGCCTTGGATGATAAGTTAAGGCATGGAAGCTTCGTTGATTACGATTTTAACATGATGATGTTAAGTAATACATGTTTCCGTACAAAGATCTCGGACATATTGGGACATTTCGTTATTTGCCTTCTCACAGCGTGCTGTTATTCTCTGAATGACCCGATTTACGCGGAAGCTTCTCAATGGTATATTGGTCAATTATTCGATGTTCAACCGGGGATAGTATGACATTTCATAACCGTAAAACTTCTGATACGAACATGTAAGACACATTACTATTTGTGGAAAGTATTTGTTAATGAAGGATTGACATCTTAACAGTTCTCATGCTTATGCCATAACATTGTTTTCTCCCAAGATTGATCATTTTTCATTTGGTCCAACTAAAATTGGTTCTTATCTGGTACTCACTCAATTTATTGGAGTGGTTTGGTCTTAACATTTCCTTGCTTTATTCACTCCCTTCATTGATGCCCAAGCATCCGCCATTTGTGGACCTCATCCAAAGCGTGGGTTTTCAACGCCGCCTGCCCGTTTTCTTGTCTCTGATCGGTCCGGACATAATCGCGTGTTGTCTTTCCTCCACATTTCCATGCTTTTTGTGTCTAATTCAACGAAGAGTTCCCATGTTGGCTGACTTGACCGAGATTTGGCGCCGCACGACCAGATGTAGGTCCGCCCTTTCAAGAAAGACGAAGTTTGCTTGTTCCTTAGTGTGAAGCCTTGCAGTAAAACTTTTGCCACTGCAAATTGCCAGTGCAAATTGTGGGACAACAAAGAACTGCTCTGTTGGCAACCGACCCATCCCTCAATGACCGAAGATAAAGGATTATGAGGAAAATATCCGATATCAGAAAATCTTGAAAACTTTTATACTTTTGATACAAACATATCTTATGTAGATTAGAAAGTTATCCGTCAGCATTGCACTTTGTTGTGAAGTGTATATTGGTTTTCTAAGAATTTTCCATCGGAATTGTATCCTCACTATTCTTCCGCTGTGTCAGCAACATTTTTTCCTCCCCTCCTAATTTGGTAGCTAGGAAGAAGTGAGGGAGAGCGAAGATGATATATTATCTTCACTTTTCTCTTTAAAAAAACAACAACCACACCCTCAAAGAGTACACTCCTAAACGTAGGCTTGCATTGTAGTCAATTTCCACTTGGTAAATAATTGCCATAATTTATAAAACATATTTCAGGTTATGGAAAATATGGTGTACCCTATTTCTAAATTGGTGTTAATTCTTTTAATACAACCTTAAGATAGAGTCGCTAGAGTGTTTGGTTTATACAATGATATTAGAATAGGATGGACAATAACGAATTTACATAGACCGCCAGCTCTATCCAATCTGTAACAAGTGTCCATGATACAGGTGTTTATTCATTGTAGGATACCACAGAGAGTGGTACTCTGACGACGAAGGAGGTAAAAAGAGAAGTCCCATTGCACAGTGTTACAACGGCTCTCATAGCCATCTTATGTGTTTCATGCTAGGTGGCATCTAGTTCTCAAGGTTGACATTAGCCTTGATAGAGAGAGATTGTTCTCTATTACCAAAGTCACTTTATGGAAAAAGCTTAGGTTATTCTTCATCACTGCATACAATTTGGCACATTGTCAGTAAATGACCGTTTTTATTACGAAATTATGTTTTTCCATTCAAAAAGATATCAATGGCAATCTTATTAATCCTCAATCCTCAAACGATAATCACTTGAAATCTACATGCCCCCTAGTATCCAGTCCACGAACCACATGAGAGTTCCATTACCATTAGGAATGGTAGCAGAACCAGTTGATACTCCTATTGTGGTAGCTGAATGGTAAACTTGCCTAATAGAACCGCTAGTCCGATCTGTATTGTCATGGTTGATTTACGAGAAGATAACATCAGTTGTGTTTACGTTAATCATCATTCGTTTCCTTATCCTCAACAGTAAAAACGAAAATCACAATCCTTGTTCACAACCAGTTCATGGTACTAGAAAGGGATTTGATTTAATGTGTTCAAAATATTCTTTCTGGGGGAAGGACGTAAGAGGGACAAGAGTCAGTTTGAACAAAATCTTAAAGGTTGACATATATACTTTGAATCTTTTAAGAGAAGAATTCATTTTATGGCATGATTACTTCTTTTTCTGAGAGAAAGTAAATTTCCTCAGTTCAAATTTATGACTAGCCAGAAAACATTATTACTTAATACGACATGGCCGTTGATAGAGTAGGACGCATGATAGGCTGACCTTTGTAAAGCATGTTGGTGCATGGAGTGAGAGGCATAAGATATAGATTATTGTGTCACATGAGATAACAGATGATATCCACATGAATCTTATAGTCATTCAGAAAATATTTTCCATTTTCGCGGAAACGTATGTAAATCGTTGTAAATAGATCATAGGCGGAATTCTATTTTGATCTCTGCTTTACATTATATAAAGAGAGTTTCCTCCTTAAATGACTGCATGCGCGGTTTTTAATCAGGATATTTGAGGGAATGTGATTTTGAAGTGAAATACATTACACATTTGATATTTGATGTTTTTTCTAAAAACTATTTCCAGTAGTATAAAATGTAGAGAAAGATTTATCCTGATAATTTCGTCGGTATCTCATTTAAGTTTTCCCCTCACGATAAATGTAATTCTATCCTAACTATCTGGCTGCTTTTCCGGTATTTTAGCCCAGGAAAATGATGACGACACGCTCAAAGATGAGATGGCTCAGCAGTACAAGTTGATGAGGACACAGAACCAGGACCCACAGGCTGCTGGCCTCACATGGGACCAAAAGAAAAAGCAAAAAGGCATCAAACGATTCTTCGGAAAGTAAGTCACGACAGAGAAGGCCGTACAATTGAGAAATGTTAAGTCAATGGTAACTCATGGCCATTGGAAAACCAAGTGGCAGGTGGTATTGCAAGTACCCCACTAGTTTTATTGAATGCTGTAAGGGATCAATGTGGTGTTTTACATAGGGAAGTGGTGTATAAGAGGATCATTTTGCAAACCAATGAAGCCAGAGTAGAGAGTCTCCTATATGTAATAATCCGAATCCTGCAATTTCCTTCAAACATAATTTGTTATCGCAATAGACAACAATTTAGAGAAAAATACGAATTTTCGGTACATCACTATATCCGAATAATTCCTATTATCGACCCACGTCCTACTTAACACAGTATATCCTAAAGAACTCGTAATGCATATACCTAAGAGTATATTTCTCACTCCCATTGAAATGTACTTCATCTTTTTCAAGATCGTTATTAGAAAGTTCATTTCTGCTGTGGATGAAAATATGTTTTAACTGTTTTACTCATTTTGACATGACTCAGACGGGGTTGCCATATGTCGGGGGGAAATCATGGAAAAGCCCCTTTTCAAGGCCAATGAGTTGTCGGGGAATTTAGTATTTATCAGGGAACACTGGAATTTTAACAAATTTCAGGGAATTTGACATTTGTCAGGGAAAACTGGAATCTCCAGATTCATGCATGGAGAACTGGTGAACTATGTATGACAACCTCAAAATCTGTTTATACTAGAGAAAATATGATATACCAG
The DNA here is from genome assembly GCA_950022655.1 of Alentia gelatinosa. Taxonomy (NCBI): domain Eukaryota; kingdom Metazoa; phylum Annelida; class Polychaeta; order Phyllodocida; family Polynoidae; genus Alentia; species Alentia gelatinosa. Next base: position 38,240,325 of record OX465584.1, read on the forward strand.
ATATTTCGAATGTAAATGGCATTGCTTCGAATTGGCACCATAGCCTCGCCTATATCAGTTTTCAAGAAAGGTTTATGATAAAGGTTTATGATATCTTGTTCGAAAGTCTGTACCCTAAACAAAAAATAAATGAATGCAAAAGACAACGATAACGCTGTTTAATATAAAGATTTCCCCATTTTATTCGTCAGTTAAAAATAAAATGTGCCATGGAAGAGTCAGTGATATGTCAGTGAAATTTCACATCCCCAGTGTGTGGCAACCCTGACAGAGATATCTGAAAATAAAATGTCCCCTAGTATCTACGGTCTGTGATTGTACTCCCGAATGCTGTCACAATATGGATTGACATATGTCTCTGGCGCTACTAGAGGTTGTACCTTTTAGGAGTCCTCATACATTAGTGTATGATAGGTTCTTCCCATTGGCTCATACAGTACGTAGTAGCAATAGAACCGAATCTCTTTCTTAGATCCAACACATTTCAGGTGCCTCTGTAATTCGAGATCAAATCAGCAGTAACAAACGGACAGTTCCCACCTGTCACCCAGTCGTGCCTTTGTACGAGACTTTCCCTTTTGATTTTGCCTGCAGAATCCAGCACTTTATTGTATGCATCATGGATCTTCTCCCACTTTTTGTATTCACATCAGTGTAAGGCTTGAGTCAAACGATTTTCTCACCAGTTGGCTATTTCTGCATGTATCTGGTGGACTCTACCCATGCTATCCCATGGAACTTTATCATTTGCTTGAGATAAAAAAAAGACATTATCTTTAATTCCTTAGTATTAAAGAAACCTAATCTTTCTCCATCAGCTGTTAAACAAAAGTAAGGCCAGGGACATGTCTTTTGTGAATTGTTACCCCTGTTGCTTCACGTGGCTTTCTGTTATCTGTTGTGACCTTGACCTTGACCCTTTCAAGACTACGACGTAGCAGCTCACAAGATATGGATGGCGATCTAGAAGATTTCAGGCGGAATGGTCTAAGGGCAACTGCAGGACCGAGGCTGGGATGGTCTAAGGATTTGAAGTATAAGTAAGCAGTTCTTCACCTGCTATCAGCCTGAGACGCCTTACCACACTCTCCAGGCAGAATCTCGATACCTACGCTTTACTTTACGCCTGAATGATATAGTTCACTGCACCTCCTTAGTATGGAGTGTAGAGCATCTGCTGGAGAATGTGTAATAGAGTTATAAGCCTGCTTTACAGAATACTATCAGTCTGTCATGGACAACCTTTATACTTCGACGCGTCTGTGATGTGTTAGTGGAGACAGTGTAATAGATTTTTTTTTGTTAATCTAATCGACATGCATCATATCTACTTACGTTCTCTCATTTAATTATATCATTTTTCTGCTTGTTGTCTTTCAATGTTTTATTTTCGTATGTACCAGTGACACATACCTGACCAATTGCAATACACATCAACAAAATTCCACAATAGTGATATGATTGAGTTGCGTTATCAGATAGGCTTCAACTCAGAGCTAATCAGTTCTTTTCTTCCAATGTCATGCGGGACTAATTCCTTTCAGTGATATTAATGATGACCTTGACCTTCGAAACCAAGTTTATATAAACCTATATTTCAGTGACCTTGATGTGCCTTTTGCACGATGGGATAGCGATCGTGTAGCCGCCTGGTTGCACTCTATGGGACTGAGTATGTACGTTGGAGAGTGCAAGCGGTGGGTGCGAAACGGAGACCAACTTCTGAAGGCAACGCCACACGAACTAGAAAAGGTACATCCTATGCGTCTACGTTTAATGAGTGCCATCAGAGACATACGATACACGACCCATGCTACTATTCCCAAGACGTAACCACTACGAATGTCGCATCAGAATATATACGCTTTCCCTGTAAACTGGACCCAGTACCAAACCGTAGACAGTAGCCGAAGTAACACCCCTCCTATTTCAGGCACCTTGCATCTAAAAATGGCAAAGTCACATAATTTCAGGTTTCTGTATATCGTCCAATGTCTGGTAGCATTAAATATAATGTGGTGTAAGGATTACAATCATAGTGTGAGGAGTATTTTAATTTTGAAACGAATATATATAGCCTTCTTCATTCGAACGCCAAATCATTTTGAATCTTATGTGGATATACAATCTGACTAATTAGGAAATAGTATTCTACCTCGGTAGTTGCACTATACCTTTCTGTGCATTGCGTTCTATTCATCTAATTCTATTATTAGGCAAAATTGCTTATCTTGGGTATAATACTTGGCAGGAGCTGGGGCTGAGGCACGGACTTCATAGGAAAAAGGTACAGCTCGCATTACAAGCCATCAGTTCTGACTCACAAGGCAGGATGGACGAGCTCGACCACAACTGGGTGTTACGTGAGTTGACATTCTACAATTACATAAACCCTACATCAACGATGGTAATTTTCCCCTTTTCCAATGAGATCCTTGTTTTTATTTTCAGTGTATTGTTAACATTTTTCTCGCGTAAAACAAAGAGAGAATAAATTGGGCCTCATTCACACCTATGAACAGTGGTTAAAACCTCCCCATACAATTCAGCCCTATTCCATGGCCAATAACGATGCGTCTTCCATGTTTTCTCAGTCTTTCTGAGGCAGTAATTCCACATGACCAAATTCAACATGAAAAGTATTTCCGATCTTTTTTCACGACCCTAACTCAGATCCCTGCTACATGTAGTGCTGTACACTATGATACAGCCTTTCTGCCAATTAGACCAATGAGGTAGATATATAGACCCACCTCTTGCTTCTGCAGCAGAGCGTTTAACGCTAACAACGATGCTGACAGCTAAGCAGCACTATAGCATGTTATATTACTACCATACACCACGGTATTAATTCCTACTCACAGAGATCTGTACAAAATGATCTAATTATACATGCTCACATTTCGGAGGACCATCCAGAGATCATATACAATACTTTTGTAACAGCATTGCGCTAAAATGGAGATCTTGTAAGAGAATTATATGGATAGAGACAACAATTGACCTTGCTGAAGACAGGGTTAGCTTTAATGGTGTCGTTGATGTTACAGGGTGGTTGGACGACATCGGGCTACCACAGTACAAAGATAACTTTAACGAGGGGCGTGTGGACGGCCGCCTTCTGCACTACCTCACTGTGGTAAGTAGAACTAAAGCCTTTCCCAGCCCTCGATATCTAACAGAACTGTATTTCTAGTACCGATTCGGATATACGTGTGTAGGCAGGCAGAGGTGGACCATATTTTGTGTAGCCCTGTGATCTGTCGGTGATTAGCAACCCTTATGGCATAGTGGGGAACATAAAAAGAGTCGGTTACAGACACATTCCTATGCAGTGTCAATTATAATCTCATTGCTATAAACTAGACACAAACCTCAGGTAGTTTGGGATGATAATTATCACTGGTCAGAGATGTCAGTTTTTATTTGGTTTATGTTTCCTGTACTGCGTTCACAATTTTCATTATATTAGTCATTACGAGTTGAGATAACCAGAATTCGGATACTTTCTGGGATATTTTCTAGATTTTACTGGCATCACTGATGGTTATATATCAACTTTTGTTAGCTAGAAGAAGTTTTAAATCATGACAAACCTTTAAAAATGTTTGCTTTCTATTCCTAAAGGAGGACCTCCTGACGTTAAAGGTCACGAATGCTCTGCACCATCTTAGTATTAAGAGCAGTATCCAGGTATTGCGCAGAAACAACTGGAACCCTGGCTGTTTGAAGCGGAGACCGACCCCACAAGACTCAACGGTATGTCCAGCGCACCATGTCAGTTGAATAGGACAACCTTTCTATTATATTTGATTCAAGTGCCAACGGTCACTTGAATCCCAGTTTTCCTGTTATGAAAAAGAAGACCGTTGTTAATCCTATGGCCAAATCCCCTGGTTTTTAACTCGGAGAGATCGGGGTCTATATAAATATATATCTGTCGTAAAGTTATTGTGAATGTTATTTATCGAGCCAATTTTCCCTCATAAGCGGAAAGATGCTGAAAGGCAATTCCTAAGGCGGAAGATCCCTTGAGAATCTTTGTTATTAGGCAGATGATGCAACAAAGCAGATGGGGAAATAGTTGCGTTCAGAGGTTATGGGGAATCTCAAAGATATTCCGATAAACTCGGGAATGATCTACAATATTGAATACAATCTAAAAAGTCCGGAGATTCAAGAAATATATAAAAGCAGACTGAATTAGATATAAGCATTTATCTTTCTAAAAAACAGATATCCCTAGATTCGTTCCGGATTTAGATAAACCATGCATGTTTTCCTTTGGTACATTATGATTGTATTTCATCTCCATTTCTAGGGTCCCTTACACAACATCGCACATGAGGTGGTGCTGTGGACAAACCACCGCGTAATGGAGTGGTTACGGACCATCGACCTCTCCGAGTATGCACCCAACCTGCGAGGCAGTGGTGTTCATGGAGCACTTATGGTAAGTGGATGCTAATCACTGTATGCAAAGAATTGAACCTGGTACCTTGGCGAAACTATTCAAACCATAACTGTAAGGTCCAAAGAAAAGTCTGTATGTTAGGGTTCGGATTGGGTTTTGTTGTGTTTTATTCCGTATAATCAGTCAGGGATATATAACTACGAGCACAGATATTTACATCCAAGTCCGTGCTAAGAGATTGAATCTATAGAATATGAGGATGGATGGCAGAGGGGTACTACAGAAAATTAGCAGCACATGGTGGAACTGACTGCCCTACTCCCAACATAAGCTTTATATGCAGTGTTCTACGTAAATGTAGAGTAACTACATAGAACTTTAGCTCAGATTCACGGACATTTCTCTTCTGAAGTTAAGTTTTGGTTATGAATCTCCTATTAACCTTCATCCAGCCGAATGGTAAACCTAGAGCCATACAACATTGGACAGGAATTTTAGAGTTGCATTCAGACATCGTGTAAAAAGAATAGTAACTCTTTTATACTAATAAAAAGAGACGATTTATAAGAATACATACAGACATTGGTATAGAAATGATAACACATTGTCTTACTTCTCCAGTGTTATCCGTCCGAGGTGTATGGGCATGAAATGGTGAAGTTATTCGCCCTCATAGGAATCTTGTAAACATGAATAGATCTATAGTGGCTTATTACCGAAATGTTCCTCTGCAGAAATCATGTAAAGAAGGAAACCAACTACTCATCTGTCCTTCGCATCCTTGTCAGCGATGCGGGTAGATCAGAGAACGTGTTGCTTGATTTTTACACTTCCATTGTGTAAAGAGGGTGTTCCATTGGGCAGACAGCACGACCACAAGCTTCACACGATGCCCGCACGGCGGCCTTTTGTCAGGTCCTTATAGCAATTGGTGCAATGGAGGAGACAACACCCATTGGTGGCGGCCAAATAGCCCATAAAACTTGATTGATTAGCTTTTGTCGGATATCTACAGACGTACCCCATATGGCCGACGTGTAGTATCAGCTTTTGACGTCTCCTGTGGGTATTTGCACCATAGGTATGATTGGCTGCAGTCCAATGGCGTCTGATCCACAGCCAGTCCAATGGAACACCCCCTTAAATGTGTGAACTTTTAAAAAAAATGAATATGTGAAGAGGTTTCTAATGCATTTCCCGTGTTCTTCTTCACCAGGTATTAGAGCCGCGGTTTACAGCAGATCTGTTTGCGTCCCTGCTCTCCATCCCCAACAGTAAAACTCTACTCCGGCGTCACCTGAGCACCCACTTCGTGGCACTCATCGGTAACGAGATGCAACATCGTAAGCGGGAGGTGGAGGCACAACCAGGCAACATCCCTCTCACACCCAACCAGAAGTTAAAGGTATGCTACAGCCTTGGGTCATCCCTGATCTCCGTAATATGTAGTCAGACGTAGTGCGACTCTATTCGTTCCTCACTAGGGAGTGCTAGCGAATATACAGCATTGAACTAGGTAATATGGTACTCACAATAGTTCTTTATCTTTTTTTCAAAAACAGTCTGTGCCACTTTTAAATATAGGAAGTGACTGGATATTAATCGATATGATAACAGAGAATAAATATTTAATCATGACTTTCGATTTTTTTGGAAACGAGGACTTGAAAATGTAGTTATACCAAATGCATAGCCCCCTGGACCTTGCGTTAAATACAACACTCTCTCATCACTCTGCCTTCAGTTCTCTCGTATCTTTACTGCCATTTCAAACTTGCGTTTATTATGATTAAACTTGGCAGTTTCCACTTAGAACTGCTACATATTGTGCTCCATTCACGGATTATAATGTTCCTTAACAAAAATGATTATCTCTTCAAAGCCTTCTGATGTGCATTGTGTAAGATAATATTCGTAGGATATTTGTATAGGAATCCTTCCCAGTATCATTCTAGGACCGCATACTTCCGCTATAAGTATTATTGGACCAGTCGGTGTAGTTGCACATATTTTAATGTACAAACAGTGCCGTTGATGTCCATCATCCACATAGTTGTCCCTGTGTGTAGGCCTTTATAGGTATTCCTTCTATATCCTGTTAAAAAATAAACTTGCTTCAATAACTCAAAATGTAATAGCCACATACACAGACCTCCACCATAGGTTGTCCAAGTTATCTCATATTGATGTTATTTGTCACACGTAAGTTTTTATATTTATCCAAATATTTGATGTGGTATTTAGAATACATTTATTAGTTTATACTAAATGTATGCGGCGGTTATCTAATGAAGCCTCACGGGGCATCCGGTATTTCTTGTCATCCATACAGAGAACACCCTCAGTGGTAATAACAGTGCAGTAGACGTCTGCCTTTACATTCGGCTGTTTGATAACACGTAGCATTAAGCTGCCACTCGTTTACACTGTGGCTAGAATAAGTCTACCCACGCTAATCTCAATAGAAGTTAAATCTAGATGGCACTGCAAAACCCCTCACTACCTTAGATTTGACGAGGCACCATTACAGAAGCTGTTGCGGGGTTATTCTTATGAGTTCACTTACTAATGATTCACGTTGGACAGCTCCCCGCCCCTCAGTCTTCTCCCCTGCCCCCGGAGCACGGTCACGGGGAGAAATAGCGACTAAAGTTACATTATATACATACTGCCCTGTTATGAAAGTTATCATTTTGGGACCTAAATGTATTTGCCAAGCAAATTTGCCTGAAACTGCGTCATATCTAAAATCTCAGACATTTTAGAGTCAATGGGTACTCAAATTTTTCATTTAAGTTACTTCCCATATCCCAATGTTAGTGATTTGTCCAAATCATCTACTTATGTCAGAATTTATTCTTCCTATCCCTCAAGTACTTTAAATATTAGCAAAGGCCTTTCATAAGGTGCGGCTATTGGTGCTATTACCACCATAATCTCTTGATATCCACCCCCTACTCATCTACACCTATATCCCTCTCTTTAATTATGAGTCAATTTTCGATGGCTGAAAATGTGCTGTGTTGCAGGTTTTGACCAACATATCAGTGCAGATACCGGCACAGGTGGCCCAAATAGTTGTACCGGTCAAAAAGGTCGGCTAATGATAATTCAATAAACCTGTTCGAAATGAAATGATCTTATTGACGTCTAAATAATTGGCTTCGGGAGTAAGTTGCCTTTTCGAATTCCAATTGCATGACATATCGAGGTTAGGCTATGTCATGCAATAACAACTATGTCAAAGATTAAAGTGATTGTACGGAAAAGTACCCAAACTCCCGATGCCAATTTCGTCATTTGTGGGTGATTCCATACCTCTGCCTGACAGAAATCACTACAACACTAATATACACTTTTCATCAAGGAAAGTCTGGATATTCAAGAAATACCAGATTCACATTTGAATAGTTGCAAACATTTCCCTGACATATTGTGTCTAAATAAAGATTCCTATAGATAGCGAGAAAACGTCTATATTATTTCTAAAAGAAACCCCCTTTGGTATACATGCATATTCACAAGTTAGTCTATGACGTAGTCTTCTGTTCCAAATTGTTCAGTACAAAGCAGGATTTCCATCAGCTATTCTTGCATAAGGTAAAACCACGAACTGACGCTGCTGCTTTATATAGAGGTTACTGGTTTTATTATCCATCTGATATATAGTGCCCATAGAAAACATATGGGTAGCGTGCATCTACATACTCGGAGCATACAGATATGGTGAATGCTCCGGGCTGCAAAACCCAGCACATATGGAAATATAGTGCGTACCTAAAATGAACTAATATAGATACCCTACTTGTCAGCAAAAGGTGGGTGATAAATACAATAAAGACTGGTTTCAGATAAAGGCATTTGTATGCTCATTGGAGTTGACTGCGCAATATTCTCGCATGCGCTCGGATATTACTACGCGTCATCTCCTCGGAGCATACGACCGCTTGTATCTGAAACCAGTCTATATTGTGTATTCATTTAATCGGAGGCGGAACTTTTAGGAGTGGAAGACTGCGTCACCTATTTATACACATTCCCCGATATGTTCACCAATAAGTAAATTATATATGCACTAATGCCTAGTCGTATTATCCCCGTCTCTACAATGCCACGCTGCCAAATATATTTACATGCATCACATCTAGAATAACTACTTCCAATTTCCCTGCCAAACACCATGCGAAACATTTAGTTTTCAATCTTCCCAATTATCACTCCCACATGAATATTTGCACTTATTCAACATGCCTAAGCCAATAACAAAGTTTCTCCTCAGAGTGGAAGTTCGTTATATCAAATAACACGTTATTTGTAAATTCAAGGATGTTCAATGCTGAATCATCCTCAACCATTTGGTTTTCAGCATCTAACCCTTTTCACAGATGGCTTCCCCTCCCACCCCCATCTCAACACATACCGGTTTTAACAGACTAGCTTGCATGAAGTATGTTGGCCACGTTCATGGCTTTGAGGAAGATTAATGATAATAATGATTGCCATACAATCTAAATATGGAAAAATTGTAAATGTGATTTTCCAAAATGATTACGAGTCTCGTGATTCACCTTATTAAGAACGGACCATTATCATTAACTTAACTTTTTATTTGAACATATATCTATTTTGTCCATTACGTAATTTTAGCCTACTTTTAAGAAACCTTCCTATCGGCGATTGATAGCACAGTATCACATACTGATTGACCCTTCCATGCCCATCAGTGGGATGTTTTACTTATATATAGAAGACATTTCGATTGTGTCCAAAGACGATTAGGGATTGTTCACCTGTATTATTATTTATATTTTGTGGCGTCACTTCGACTCATATCTAATAGAGTACTTTACGAGCAATTAGATGAACAAGATATTTAAATGGTAGTGCGTTTCCATTTGACTCCTAAGAAAAGGAATACCCTCGTATTGTTGCAGCTGAAGAAGTTTGGATTGTTCGGCCACCGTCGGACCCGCTCTGATCCGGACTTGGATGACTTCGTGTGTCCAATGAACGGAGGGCCTGAGACGAATGGCTGGAAGGGCAAACACCACGGTGAGGACAAACATAAGGATGAGAAGGCAGCCAAAGAAATTGGGGCCTACTCACAAGAAATCAACACTTTAACGGTAAGGGAATTCATCCCTCTTGAAAGCTCTACCATGTATGTGAATTCCTCCAACCCTCTAGCTTTAAATGAGAATTCTTTTGTATCTTAAAGAATAACTCATACTCATATAATCGTGCTCTCAATCTCTCGATACACCTTTTTTTTTTGGGGGGGGGGGGGGTGCTCAAGAAATCTTTTTGGGGATACTGTTATGTCGCCGCTATAGATGTGGAGTTCTTTCATGTACAAGTCCACTAAACGATTACAGATAAGACGGGAGACGAAGACAATAAACATATTAGATATTAGATCCGCGGTTCTTCGCCGTGAGTCGGTAGTGTTGATCTCGGGTCAACGTTGATATGACAGGTCATGGAAGTAAATTTAAATCAAGCTGTTGCTCTTATTAATCTGTAAGTAGATAAACCTATCTAGAATAAGTTGATTTCCGGTCATGGGACTCGGTTGCCATCGTCCGTGGACACAGCATGTGATTTAATGAGTTCATAATCGGTTAACAATGAAATAAGCAAAGAACCTCTGGACTACTGGGTACCGCAGGGGTCGATTTTAGGTCCCAGTCTGCTAAATATATAGGTAAATGATGTATGTAGTAGGGGCATTAGAAGTGATGGAAAAATGCTATTTCTGGATGGAGTTTATGTTCAAAAGTGAGGCATACAAACGATCATCCATGTATCGAGGGATATCCCTATGGGATTAGCTAAGTTCAGAAAACAAAAGGCCGAGAGTAAAAAGACCTTTAAAGGCGGTAAGGAGTTTTCGTGAGTAGTACTCTAAGCAAGATGTCAAGCGGGTGTTTATTTTCTGTTTATGCTTATGTCATTAATCAACTCATCCACTACTCATTACATTATGCCTATGTATTTATACCACTTATAAGCGATGAAATCTGGAGTACTCAAAACGGGCTCCACATGCAAGAACTGTTAATGTAACATATTGTGAAATAAAGCATTATTAAAATAAATGTGGCCTTCCCGACAGGCCTGGATCGTGCTAGTTACTTGCACTGATTACACACTATTTCGCTCTCATTGTAGACCTATAGCACCGCCTGGTGTTGAGTATTGTCGGGATTGTGATATAGTCTACATTAATACAGTGCATTGTTTGTATGTTTCGTCACAAGCATCAATTTGAAATCTAGTTGACAGCATTGTTTACAGACTGTTCTTTATGTGTTTCAGACCATGCTCGCAAAGGATCAGTTCCTGGATGATGTGCCAACATCTGATGTATGAGACATTACCGATGACGTCACAGATATAACCCCCTATCAGCAGCTACAAATATGGCTCTCACTCCTCAAAGAGGGAGACTAAGATGTAGGACGTCTCATCCAAAATAGAAATCTCCACAGTGCTCACACCACTACCAGACTGCTCTGTCATCTTCGGGAAAAACTCTTCTATTAGGATTTACTGAGAGGAAACCTTCATACAACAAACTTTCTAGTGTCTTTGGCCTTCCCTAGGCCTCCACCTCAAATGGTTGTCTTCTACTATTGAGACCTTCATGTGACTTATACATATTTGTAGGACAAACAGGAGTCCCGTAAATGCTGCCCACTGCAACAAACGCCTTCCAATTGGAGGGAGAAGCTGCACTCCACGAGAGGTGGTTCAGTGGATATTCTCTTTTTAACACCCAATTGTTAATTGAGAGTCCCTGTCTTGTACGAGTTCTATTTAGATATATTTATCCTCTGGTGACAAATTTCATGTGGATGGTACTGCAATAAGACGGTCTTTCGGGTTGGTCATGTTAATTGCAAGTAATGAGGGTTGAGAACCAACTGATGAGGCAAGGATGGGAGGGAAGCATATTCAAAAGTTATTGTATGTAGTAGAATGAAAGTATGATGGAAGAAGTTACTTCTTGCAGTGACTTTAAAATGTGTGCATATCTAGTTGGTTCTCTCCTGGTGAGATCGCATGTTTGCGATCAGAGATTGTGTAAAGGATGTTCATGTAACCCCGCAGTGGGATTTTCGTTTTGAAAGGACATACAAAACGCAGGGTAATTTTCGTGCAGGTAAGTGTGATGCGATTAGTTTCATATCATACATGAAGCTCTTCATGGGGATTTATTTTCATAGCAAATCTGTTTTGCACAACTGCATTAAAAAACAATTCCTGTAAATGTGTTCTGGTGGGGCAAAGGGGTGGAATGTGTAATGTGCAAGGAGCGGGGTTCCTCCTAACTGGTGCTATTTTATAAACGTATACACACATGTATAGCATGGCAGAAGGAGTTCTGTAAAGTATCGAATGACGACTCGCCGACGTCGCATATTTCAGACGTTAGTTCCGTGCTGCTAAGAGGCTGAACCTGACCACAATAGCCACTGAAAACCCGGTTGAAACGTTCACTCACAAAGCAATGTTGCGATACCTCACCCAGTGTGGTTGCTCAGAGGTTTTCTTAGCCGAGAATGCGATTGTAACTACATGAACGTCTTGTGTATATATACGCATAGCCAACAGCTCCTTTGTGTTTAAACAGACTTCTCTTTATTCCTGTGTATATTAGTTGAGCATGCTGGTTGCAATACGTCCTTAGGTTAGAAACACATAATACGTATGTTTAAATCAATACTAAAACTGCAGGAACCAACAGGGCCAATGATATTTATTACGGGCATTTTAAGCCTTTATTATGGTTCCGCTACTCAATTACTTCGAGAAGAAAGATTTTCGCTCGTATCAGTTGTTTTCTTAAGATATCTTATTTTTTCCCTAGGATTTTCATTGTTAGTATTGTTCAACCAATTCTATTCAGTTGGTATTTTCTCTCATAGATTATTGTACAAATGTAAAAGAATATGGTATGATAAAGGTTGTAATATAAAGATGGCCAACCCCATTGTAAGGTTGTTCTGACTGGTGTTTCGCTACAGACTGGCCTCGTAGTGCACTCTGGTGGCCAAAACACGAACTTGAGGTCTGTTGGTGACAGCAAGACAGTATTTTGTCTAATGTATCACGCCTCCCAGAAAACAAAATAAAGGATCTATTTTGTATGAATACATATCTTACTGTTTCTCCTTAACTATCTCACTTATTAGATATCATTTTATTAGATAAAATCATGTAATACATTTAAAAAGGAAGGTAGTATTACAGAACAGCATATGATTAAAACAAAGAGCAATAATGTCGATAAACGTCAAGAGATTTGATATCTATTGAAATTCTGGGAGCTGTTTCAAAAGTCGGGAGGGTGCTAAACGAGAGTACTCCTCGCCAATGCGAGAGGCCAACAATGGAACTTGAGGCGTCGCTGTCGAGGTGGAGGTGCCGCTCTCTATGGGATATTGGTAGTAGTTTTGCTGCCGCTTTGATTTGAGGTGCCGCTCGCTGCTGCCGGCCTCTCGCTTACAAAATGTGAAGTGCCGCTGGCGAGACCTCACTCGACTTTTGAAACAGCTCCCTGATCGATTCTCTACTTTACGAATGCGGTAACGCTATATTTGTTTATACTTAAAGGATATTTATCGTTATCTTTTAGAATAGACAATGCAAGTCAAATCATCCAAATTTGCTGCAAATAATATTAACGCCCTAGCTTTATTCAGAAGGTAGATCAATTCAATTATAATTAAAGTAAAATAAGTACTATTGTCAAGTCAACTTCTAAGATTGATTTGAAGTGGTTGACCAAGGTAAAGTCAGGTCCATTTCTTCCTTAACTTAACAGGTAAACTTAGTGCGCTTTTCAGTAGTAGAAATGCCGCTGTATTTCCGTGCTTGTCATCACATCACGGTCATCTAAGTTTATGATCATTATTTCATTTCCAGTCTGTATGCTGATAAGCAATGTTACGTCCATGGGTCGGATTTTCAAAACCTGCTAAATTGCGCTTTCATCCTGGGGTCATACACCCCAAAAAAATTTTTGGAATAACATTTCTTTTTATATCATATATTAGTTACCGACTAAGTACCATCCAGAAAAACTTTATTCCAACAAAATCGGGCAAATAGTTTAGATTTGACAGCCTTTTGAAATTGTGTATAATACTGCATGTTGTCCACCCCCTAAGACATTTGAAATTTCAAGAAACTTTATAAAAGCTTATGATTTGAGAAAGACTAATATTATATGGTGATATATGTTATATTTGACCCTAAACACCTTTATCACATATAAGATTTGAAGCAAAAGCTCTGAGCCATATTGGGGTGTTGGGAACACAGGGGTGTCGGACAACACGAGGGGTGTCGGACAACACACTTTTAAAACTACTCAGAACACTGAGTAAAATAATATCAGTAACTATGTTCCTTTATATTCTTAATGAAATGATAGAAATCTACATTTTTCAAAGAAAACCACTCAATTACTGATAAGATACAACCCCAAAATCATGACTTATATCAGAGCATGTTGTCCGACACCCCAGGGTGTCGGACAACACGTTTTTAGTTTTTGATCTGCAAAATGTATATTTTTTCATTTGGAAAAAAAACCAACCAGGATATTCATAAGTGGTAGGAATATTCAACATATACAGGAATATTTGTTATTCTAATATAATTATTATTTCTTCTATACATCTTTTAACATGTGTGTTGTCCAACACCCCATTTTTTGGAAAAAATATCATCATGGAATCACAATGTTTTAACATCAGAATGAATAATCTGATTGTATTAAAACTTTTAGGTATCTCAGGCAGGATGTTGGTCAACATTGTACAATAAAGGAAAATTAATTTCTCACTAAATATTTCATTAGTTTTGTCCTATGAAGATCGGGGTGTCGGACAACATGCTGTATGGGTCTCTATGTTGGAAAATTTGAAGGTCCTGGATAGTTTTGACCCTTTTAATATTTTTCCAAACTTTAACTAATTTTCAAAACTATATTGTATACACTTCTCATAACATATGCTTTAAACAAGTTAATAGAAAGAATTGGCTCAACATTGTGCCTCCCAGATTTTGATAAAAAGGGAAAATCATGAAAAACACTAGTTTTTGCTGATTTTCGGAAGGAAAAATCTGTCCGAGCTATACAAAACCCTCTGTTGGAATGAAAGACTATCAAAAGATGCACCAAAAACTGTCATTTTTACATTGATGAGATGCATTCATACAACATCAGCCTTGAATAACCCTATTTTGGCCAATTTAGCAGGTTTTAAAAATCCCACCCCTATAGTTACAACACAAATAGATACTGTCACTTTACACACGATACTGAGAAATAGTTTTAAATGCCCCAGAACCGATGTAGAATAAAGCCTTACATGTAAAGTTATTGCCTTTTAAGAAGGACCAATCACTATGTGTGCCTGGACAGAATATGAGGGTTGGTGTCCAGTCAGTCAGGTAAAATCTCTTTATTGGGTTTTCATAGATATGAATACAAAGTAGTAGTAATCCTTGAAACCAGGATCAACGGCCTTGAAAACATAAATAGGCCGCATTATTGGAGGTCGGGTGCGCACACAAAGTATCTTTGAAATGATCTCTATTTTTAGATTCGAAAACTATCATGTGTCCTCTGTTTTTCGTATGACTGAGGGCTGGGAGGGTGTGTGTTATGGAAGTCACCTTAGTACAATCAACGAGTGTGTAGTATACTCGTTGGTAGAATACGTTGAATGAAGCATGGATGCCGTCTAGTGAGTGCTAGCCGCACTACTACAGGGACTCTGGGCATGCGCTAAAGTCACGTGACTGGACACTTTCGGCCACACCGGATAAGTCCAGTAAAGCCCAGTAAAGCCCGTCCCTGTTAAATCGGTGGTCACTCTTTGGTCAGCAGTTACCTCATCATGGTAAGTGCACTAATTATGTATTTTTCTTCTCAGTATTCCACACCAATCGTACAGAAATGTATATTTGAAGTTGAAACTCAATGTTAACGAACCAGGAAACTACTTGTCAAACGCCTTCACGTTGTCATTACTTTTTCCAATATATTTTTTATCAAATCACTACAAAACATATCATTCAATGTGGGTGATGTGTATTTGGATTGATCCTAATACTTAAAGTGTCCCGAAAGCGAGGTCTGTGATGTAAGGGATACCAGAACTACAGTGTAATTCGCTGATAGCAGCAATGCTATACTTTCAATGTTTGTAAACAACCACCATTACAATGTGCGGCCAGAGGCTGCTCCAGGGTGGCTCTATCGATGAGAAAGAATATATGACAGTCGACATTCTCAGATACAAGAAAAAGTTGAGAACCAGAATATTCAGATATGGAGCTTCATTTTGATCGTTTATACACAAAGATCTGACGACTTATTCCTTCCTTTATGATACTGGAACTGACTCAGGACGCGGTAACACGCGAGAGGCCGGCTGAGTAGGGTCGGGGTGGGGTGTTATCTCGGGCCACGTGTGACGCGGGAAGGATGATACTGTATTCACAGGCAGTCACAGACAAGCATGTATCCTTATTCAACTCAAACCATGCGACTGATGGAGAAAGCTGTCACCCATTGGATAGGGTCTGCGTATGCACGTGATACCATGCGTTACGATACACTAGCCTTTTGACTTGTACAGTTGCCGAATCGGGGGAGGGGGGAAACTTGTGGGTAGTCTACACATCGACAGGACTTCACATAGCCACACACATACACCAGTGTGTGGGTATATTATATATATATATAATTTTCCCCCTCTATTAGATGTTTATTTTAACCTCGCGTAAGCGGACACCCCGCGTAAGCGGACACCCCGCTTATGCGGGTTACGGACACCCCGCATAAGCGGACAGGTATTTCGGTACGAAAAAGCCTAAAACCCCGTGTAAGCGGACACCTCCCACGGACATTCTACCAAAAACAGGTTAATCTGTTCTTTTTGTCAATGTGTGTGGGTATATTCATGGAAAATACATTTTGTAATTCAAGGTTTAATAACTTCGGACCCAAATAAGATATCAGAAAATGGATTTCAGATCTATCATCACCCCTGTCTCGCCTATTTATCGGTATATAACACATTTATATTGGGCTGGAGGAAACTTGAAAAGCCCGCGTAAGCGGTCACTTTGGCCCGGAACGGAGGGTGGTCGCTTACGCAGGGTTTTACTGTATATATATTTAACATATTAGATATTTGTATTACAGTAGTAGTGGTATGACAGATGAAGTTAATGATAGAAATAAGGTTTAATGAACCGTGTGTGATCTCAAGTAACCAACGAGATATTTAGACAAATCGTTCACTTTTGACTCTACAAACCTCATAGAATATCAGCCCACCCTCATGTGAAGCTTCTCCTATCTTCATGCCATATGAGGAGTGTGGACTTTATAATTGTACATCCTCTTGCATGTCCATAAAATTAAAGACACGTGGCAAAAGCAGGGTTAGGAGGGACAGGCAGGCCATACCCCGACCTTTTCAAAAAGGAGGGGGAAGCCCATATTTTATACTCTCCCAAATATATTGTTGAATTGCAATTCTCTACTGGGGTTGGGGGAGTGTCAACCCCATTTAACTATACTATAGGAGCTTATTGCAATTGATGATGGAGGCACGTGACATTGTCATCAAGACAGTTCCATAATGCTTTTGACATGCATTTTGAAAAAAAAATTTGCCGCCTCGGATTAGCTTTGGTGCAAATCATAAATGGATAAACCTCATTATTGGAGGTTTGTAGGAGCTTAAAGCTCTATATCTAATGTAAATATTAGGTTGAATCAATCAAGAGCATTCTGATTATGTATAAGAACTAAATAAATCCTGGGGAATCTATGAAATATTGACAGGGGCCCCAAGATAGCGAAGAAAATTCGGAATGTTTTAGCTGTATTGAATGTCAGCGATGCTTGATATTTTGTATATATATATTTTTCCTATATTGCAGGCACTAAATGATAAAACAGGTGCAAGGCTAAAGTCACAGGCGGAACACGAAGAAATCAAGGAAGCTCTTCGTACTCCTACTGGATTAAAGGAGACCCGTTTCCAGCACCTTTCAAAACAAAGCCAGCTACAACTTGAACAAGAGCGCATTATGTGCAATGGTAAATGGTGGCCATCCCTTCAAGAGGCAAGGGAGCACCTCAATGGCCTTCTAAACGAGCATGTTGGCATTAGAGGAAAAGATCTTTTCGAAAAGGTCAAATTGAGTACCTGTATTACACGAGAGCTTTGTGAGGAAGCTGTAAAGGTAAATCCATGACAACGGTTAATAGTATTCAATTACGCTGCATTATATGATGAATAGAATGTAGTGGAATAGAGTCTAGATAGAATGTAGGCGTTAAATTTATGACAATCTACTCACGGAGACGGTTTGGCCTGCATATATTTCTCTCTGTGTAATTCATATTGAATTATTTTTATTCTCTAGATTGCCTTTGAGAAATACCTCTAGAACATTGGGCATGGGCATATAGATTCGTGAATTGGTTCTCTGAACTCATAATCACAATATGAATATTACCAAATTCCCTTTGCAGATACATAATGGATCCCAGATGGCACCTTCCGATTCGTCAAGTTCTAGGGTAAATGGCAGTGGCGTCAGTAATGTGCAGGTAATACTGGAATTCATTGCGGAGTCTCCATAGGAAATGTATAGGGCACCTGGAAACAGCTACCCGGAGATTCTGGCAAGTCAGAATCTCCTGCAGGAGATTCCGGAAAATAGTCCTGTCCATAATGAGGTCGAATCATCATGTACTTCGAAATAAGTTTCTTGAATGTTCATACAATATTGATTATTTAGAATCAATCATAATAATATCATTTACCATCAGATATCAGTGTAATGACACACTTTGCATGCTAAAAGTACAGGTTAATGGCGAACTATATTATTGGTGTAAGTCTACACCGAATTAGTGCCACACCTGACTTTGCTGTGATGTCTGGAACTAAATGTCTTACAGAAACATTTTTATTGCAATAGATTTGTTATTAATCTTGTGGGTGGGTAATAAATACAATAACGACTGGTTTTGTATACGAGTGACTGTAATCTCCTCGTAGTTGTCGACGTAATATCCTCACTAATCGCTCGGATATTACTACGCGTAACAATCAAGAACAAGTATAATTTCTTTTGAGATGGAAGCAGTTTATTTCAGTTTTATTAAACCGATTACATTCCTGATGTAAATTGAAAGTCACGTTACATGTGTCCAGTTGAGATACATACAGTTACACATACATTCATCACGTTTTATATAAGAGGTATAATATTGTTCTTGGTCTTTTTTCTATCAGTAGGAGACCACACCCACACCCATACCCACATGTATGCACACACCAAACCACCTCCTTCCCTCCACACACACATGTATAGTAACTGTCGTCTACGACGTCCCTCTCAGATGGGCTTCGGGGGGAAAACTCTCTCAGGTCTTCTCCGGGAGAGCGTGAGCCTCAAAGAGGTGACGTCATATGCATCGCATTGAAGCGCTATATATAGTAGCCTTGTCCGAGACTGTCGCCACTTTTGCTTCGGGTTTGAGCCAGCTCACATGTGGGGGCCTCTCCCACATTTTCTAAATGTTATCAAACCTCGTTAACCTTTCCTAGGCCGATGGTAGCTTGTGACATGTGGAGGGCGCCTGGGGCCTTCAGCCCAAGGAAGAGAAGTGGGCCCTCATGCTATGTTTACACCATGTCTCTAACAGTCCCAGGGCCCAGGTAGAGGAGTACCGTGGAGGTACCGGGATGGACATCTGGGAGCATAGGCGACTGGGGTGGCGAAACATGAATGACCGTAGCTCACTCTAGCCACCAGCTATTGACTGACCAGTGAGCCGCTCTGTAAAAAATATTGGCCCGGTGGTCCAGGTACTAATGAGAATTGTCCTGGGTTGCAGTGGGACGGGCCTTCCATCACAGGGCACGACAGACCGCAGTGTGTCCTTATGCACGGTGGTGTGGGACTGCGGTGTGCTGGGAACCTCTGGTCGTGGCTAGTGCCTCATGCTCCACTACTTCTAGCAGCAGCAGCGAACACATCAGCGAACCTACTTCAGCCACAGCAATGCCTCCCAAGAATCCCAGGCGAAAGCAGGCAACTGCTCCTGCACCAGCCACACAGGAGCAGGCAAATACGTCTGATGATGCTCCTGATGCTGCCAAGACTGCTGCTGCTGCCATAGCTGAACTAGAACCAGTGTCTGAACCAGAGCCAGAATCTTCAGAGGAAGAGGATGCCCCTCCCCGCTGCCGTCTTGCACCCCAAACTGCACCATCTTTAGTGAGGAGGAGAAGGAAGCTGTCATAGAGTTCCTGCTGGACAACCTGGTCCTATACTATTTGCCCCTCATCAAGTATTTCAGAGAATCCAGCATGTACCCAATCCCACCGACTTTGATCCATATGAACGGATACTGTGTAATAACCAGGGCAAGGAGGGGGATGCTGTTTTTAGAACAATGAGCCAGTGTCCAGTGGCTTGATGATGGCAACACGCTTACTGTCAAGAGCAACAAGGGCATGAGGCACATTCCAGCTCTCCTCAAATTCCTAGAAATTCCCAAAGAATAGTGAAGACCTCGCCCTTGTAGGCCTCCATGATGGCTCTGCACACCTACGGGTATATGATTGGTGATATACTGCACCAGAAGTTGAAAGCAAGCGAGGAGTAATTGTTGCCAGTGACCAGATGAGTTAGGGACAACTGACTAGAATCTGGTGTCCATTTTCTGAATGGCAGACTCAATCCTCCCCAGTATCTCATCGAAGAGGTCAAGCATCCGCAGGTAGTTTTGAAAACTTGTGACTTCTTCGACACGCAGCTCTCTGGTGAGCATGATGGAGTAGTGGACAAGGTTTTATTGTCCATCGCCGAGTCGACTGGCGGCCCAACACAGGACAAACCAGCCCGTCACAGGCTCGTCACCATAGATCTACTGGTAGTTAAGCTTGGGTCATGGGTATGTCCTTTCATGGTATTTGTAAACGGGATATCAAGAATGAAGGAAATTGCATCATTCTGTTTTTTATTTTTTCGAGGATCATATTTCGTTTCTTGAAGTCTTTTCTTTGTTCTTTAGATAGCACATGGATTTCCCTCTGCATAAAGCATAACCGAATTCAATGTATTGTATATATTTTGTTTAAAAAACATTTAGAGAAATTCTCAACTATTGAAATATAAATGACCTAAAGAGAACGTCAAGACATTGATTTATATAGAGATAAAAGTAGTATACATTCACCCTTTTATGTAAGACTATGATAATGTTACTAGAGCCTAGCCATTATACAGTAATCTGGTTTCTCATGAATATATGATTTGTATGCCAAGATTGTCAATCCCCAGCGATGCAGTTCACATGTAAATTGTGATGTGCAAATGGAAAATATTGCAGTCAAATAATAAAAGAGAGCCATGGTCATAGTAAAGAAAAGTAATAACTGATTGTAATCTACTTTGTCTTTTAATGCTCTATTCAATAGCCAGTACATTATCCAACTAAATCTATTATTGTCGAATGTAGATGTAATTTCAGGATAAGTCAAATCAGCTTTGCCATTTGTTCCCAAATTTAGATATCGTGAGTTCAGATATTTCATTTAGACTATTCATTCATACGGAATCGGTGGTAATACGGCTAGTGAAGATTTATGAGGATGTTCCTTTCCGTTTCTAGATCAATGTCAGGTCCCAGCCGACTCATGTCCCAAGTTACAGTGTGTTATATGGTGTTGAAGGAATAAATACCATTGAGAAGAGGACGGGTGAAACACCACAAACACTTCTGAAGACTGGAGACATACAGGATGGAGAGGTATATTTCAGCTATTTTACAAACATTTCCCCAATATATTGGGGGAAACTCTAATCATCTACCATCCACATTATTTTTCAAAGGTGGCTTTTATGTCGGAATTGTGTTTAGTCTATCATTGCATATCACTTAACTGGCTAATTTCAATGCTGTTATCTGAACCTCCAACTCTTCCTATTTTCTAAAGAATAACTGTGCCAGTGAATATGGCCAGATAATACAATTTTACATTTAACATATGATATCAACATCGTTATTGATTTTAACAACATCATCAATCCATATATTGTGAAGCATCGTCTTCCTGAATCTTTCCATGTCACTTATAAGTGTGTTTACTCTAGGAGACTGGAGGACCAACTGACATGTGCTCCCCAGAACAAGTTTCGGTGTCCACGTATCTCAAATGGATGAGTGTTCCTCAAGCGGTTGATGCTCTGCACTCACCCTCCATAACAGAGTATAGTGCATGGTGCATATACTCTGAACAGATGCCAGGAGTCCAGCCACCACTAGTAAGTAATATAGATCTACCCTTAAGTGCAATGAACCATCAAGAAATTAATATAATAAAATGCACCCTTATTGGTGTCTCACTAACACTTTATCATATTCGAAGCATATACCAACTACTGAAAAATCCAAATTAAACTAGGGGGAGGAAACCCTTGCTAATATAAGACTCCATCGATGATTCATCTCTATTTCAACTGTTCTACTGAAGACCATCATAATGTGGTAAGATATCCTATTTCTTATAGTTACCAGTCAGTATGACCATATGGGGTATTAGTCTCATTTGATAGGATGGAAGTGATACATAAACACCATAATATATAATGATGATTTTGTAAAAGCCCAATAAACAAAACATCATAGATCTTATTCAATGTTGATTGCAGAATGAAAAAGGTGAGTGCATATTATATTGGAAATTTAATGTCCGTCAAGTTGCTGTATAATGCAAGATAGTTATTTCCTAGTTATATGACTTTTCTAAAAGAATGTCAGATCAAAATTGAATGTCAGATCAAAGTTTAGACGCACGGCTAGCTATTTCATGGCACATGGAAATTACTACAGATAACTAATGAACTATTGCTAGAAGTATAGCGGACGTATGTACGACACACTACGACAAGATAATTGTGTGTCCTTAGTTCAGGTATTATTCGGGAACACCTCTATGGATGTTAAAGAAATATAATGCATAAAAGGAATACGGATTCTCGTCGTTTTGTGCATGAATTCCTTACTTAATGTTCCCACCTTCATTTGGTATATGCGATCCAATTCCAGAACGAAGCAAGTTCCCAAAAGCGAACAAGTGCAAATTCGGATCCGCCTGATGACAGAGCCAATAAGGTCTTAATAGCTTCTTACTCGTTTTAGGCGTAATACACGCTGCTTTAAAAATACGTTATCAAACGAATAATCACGTTATATCTCTAGCTACGTTAGAAAGTTCTATTTCCAACTACGTGTTGACTCGTAATTACAAGAACAAAAATTTATAACTAATTACAGTAATAATTACCATCAATGGTTAATCAGTAATAACTGTATACCTACCCCGTATGATATATCGGGATATCTTGTCTCCTGCCTCCTGCTGTAGTTCAGTTACTTCTGAGTTGTACTTCACATTGACGAATATAACCTGTCCTTTACTGAATTTTAATATCACTACATATGATTGCCTGTGATAATAGGCTATGCTATGGTTTCGCCAACAGAGACAAAAGCTGGGAGACCCAGACCCTGTGGTGGTGAACGGCCTAATGATGTGGAGTGCAGACGCACTTTCGGAATACCGGTTTCCCCAGTTATATCCGTAAGTATGAACTAGAGGTTCACACAAGAAAACTCTCCACAATGTTCACGCCAAAAATCTCACAATTGCATGTTTCCGATAGCGAATAGGCATAGCTCTATTCCCTTAATTCCACATTCATCCTGGTCTCAGTTTATTATTTGGTAATTTCGGATAACATATATATCCAGTCATTATATTGCACATGAGAAATATAAAATACAACGATACTTATGGCATTCCTTTCCTTATCCTATAGTAGGCCGAATGCACCTAGGAGATACATCTATATGCTCGCACACACACCATACCTCAGAGACACATTCACGCATAAACACATTAAACATAACTGTGCAATTTTGAAACAAAGCGATCTTTAGCCGTATAAAATTAGATGTGAAATGAAATTCGTAAACTAGATTTACTGTTCACTTGTAAATGATTTATTTGATTTAACCAACATTTTCTTGAGTAGAAAAGATGCATCACTTTTGTTGTTTCAGGCCACCCAAGGACGTTTACTTCCCCTCGTGTAACGTTTACATACCAGAGCCACCTGAAGAGGACCTCTTCCCAGAGCTTGGGGTCACTTTGATATCCTCTCATTCGTACGAGATAGGGGAAATCGTTTAAAGGGAGATCTAAGCTCCATCGGTCGGTCGTATTTCTATGGAACTAATACACCAGTGCTCGCTATAGACGAGAAGGTTGGAAGAGGGAGTTCTAAAGTAATGTTAGTTCTTAAGATACATTTATCCAGGAAGTTGTCATTAAGATTTCTTATGCAAGATAAATACGATATTGCTATAAATGTATATTGCAATATTTTCATTTACCATTTGAACCTATCCTTCATTTTTGTACTATTCTACTTAGATGTGCTTATTCTCTTATGATATTATTCTAGCCTTGCCAAAAAGAGAGTTAAATGGTGTATTTTTCTGGGACCTGTTTCACTAGTATTGATATACAAGATTCCATTTATCTGCTTGTATAAACCTATAGAATAGCTTCTTGCTGTTGTTGTCATTTTGGTACCATGAAAATAGGAAAGAACATGTACAACTTTCCTATCTTGCCAAACTGTTAATACATTTCTCATATTCTTAGAAAATATAAGCTGGCCCCTTCTTTTTAGTTCAGGAATTTGTTTTTGCATGCTACTTTTTGGAAAGCCTCTTCTATTTCGTCAGACAGTGCCACAACATTGCGTGTTTCGTTAATGAATCCTGTAAGAATGTGAGAAAACAAATCATAATTAATTATTGTGTACAGGTTTTTTTTCGGGATCTTCCTACTACTCTGGTAGTAGGAAGATCAGCTAGGCGAGTGCAAGTCAATGTTGTTCAATTCGGATTCCACCAGAGCTAACGTCAGTGTAGCTCTGGCAGCCAGAGTAAATTGTGATGCGAGACACCTAAAGACCAAGATGATGGAGCTATTATTCTTGTTTCCACTAAACCCGTGTCAGCGGGACTTCCCCAACAAGGATATAGGTTCATTCCTCTAATTTTCTGTAAATAAATTTCACCAATTTTGCTGTCTGCAATTTGCAGGTTACAATTTTCAAGATTCCCCCTTGTTTTCTTTTTGCAGCTATAAAGTATCCATTCCTCATAGGTATCAAACATCCTGATTTGTAGTCTCTAATCTGGGATAGTTAATTGACAGCAAGTTCATACTTATTGTAATAATCCCATCTAGTACACTGGCCCTGGCCTCGGTCCCTACTGCCACAAAGAGCTTCATGTGTGTCTGCCAGGAGCTGATGCCACTCTCACCTTGTCCGAATAAATTTGATCATAAAACAGCCAGTGGATTGCACAGCAGCCTGAGAGCACCTGATCTCGTGTTTTTTCCTTCTTTATTTTAATACCGGTTAATGTAGGAATAATCTATCTTTAAAGTTGATCTCAAATGAATGTGAATTATATGAAAATAAACTAAATTCAACCTACCAAAATGATGGTATTTAAAATGTTTCATAATATGGTCTGACAATGTTATTTGATAGCAGGCTTACCAGTCCGACTCACCAGAAGTATTTGGAACCAAGCCCTCTATATAATATATTTTTAAATTCTGATAATAATATTTGATAATTCTGAAAAGAAATCATGACATTCGCTCTGTTCTCTGACACCAAATCGAAGCGGAATGGTCATGGGAAGACACTTATGTGTCCTACTAATCTATTTGAATTTTAGGATTTAAACCCCTATAGAAATATATTGTGTTGATGTGTGCCAAGCCAGTGTTATCCCAACGTACTTTTTTCAAGCTCTTCAGACAAAACTGAATGAATCAAACAATTTAATTCCTATGCCATTACAAAGAGCATACATAGAGGATTAATTTGATGTATGATATGCCATAGTTTGATAGATGTAAAAGGCCAGCATCTTGAAATAACTACACTGAACAACTAAATTTCTCAATTCTCTGATCCATCTGAAAACTTCAGGTTCAAGATAGATTATGCAAATTAGCTGTCCAAATTCCTATTTATAAGTCAAAGATATGCTTTGCCTCATATGACATGATCTAGATTAGAGAGGAGTATTATTTGAGTGCTTTTTGCAAAATCTATGCATCATTATTACAGATTTCCCTATCAATATGCAAATTAACTATGACATCATCAATATGCATGACAATAAATATCTCCATTAAATTCAGCATGTGAAAATACCCCAGTATGCTAAATATCATGTCCCTATCATTGATATCTAGAGAGTTATTCTAATTAATCTGTTCATCTGGGCTAATCCTAGCTTAACAAGCCCACCCAACAACCCAAAACAGTATTCTGTAGCTACTACAATGGATTTCATATCTGTAACTAGAATCATATATGCAAAAGATAGGGGGGAAAGAGAGGATCACAAAGATATTGGGTTTATAAAAATCGGTCAAGTAGTTCAAGAATTATGGAGGAAAGTCTAGTCAGATTGGTTGAATTTGAGGAACTCAAGTATATAGAAAACAGTAGAAAGCATGGCACCACATAATGATTACCCCTTGGTCATACTCTATTGTAGTCCTGTCCTATAATATTTATTTGAGTGCTTTTTGCAAAATCCATGCATCATTATTACAGATTTCCCTATCAATATGCAAATTAACTATGACATCATCAATATGCATGACTATAAAAATCTCCATTGGATTCAGCATGTGAAAATACCTCAGTATGCTAAATATCATGTCCCTATCATTGATATCTAGAGAGTTATTCTAATAAATCTGTTCATCTGTGCTAATCCTAGCTTAACAAGCTCACCCAACAGCCCAAAACAGTATTCTGTAGCTACGACAATGGATTTCATATCTGTAATTAGAATCATATATGCAAAAGATAGGGGGGAAAGAGAGGATCACAAAGATATTGGGTTTATAAAAATCGGTCAAGTAGTTCAAGAGTTATGGAGGAAAGTCTAGTCAGATTGGTTGAATTTGAGGAACTCAAGTATATAGAAAACAGTAAAAAGCATGGCACCACATGTATAATGATTACCCCTTGGTCATACTCTATTGTAGTCCTGTCCTATAATATTTATTTAGGTGCTTTTTGCAAAATCTATGCATCATTATTACAGATTTCCCTATCAATATGCAAATTAACTATGACATCATCAATATGCATGACAATAAATATCACCATTGGATTCAGCATGTGAAAATACCCAAGTATGCTAAATATCATGTCCCTATCATTGATATCTAGAGAGTTATTCTAATAAATCTGTTCATCTGTGCTAATCCTAGCTTAACAAGCCCACCCAACAGCCCAAAACAGTATTCTGTAGCTACGACAATGGATTTCATATCTTTAATTAGAATCATATATGCAAAAGATAGGGGGGAAAAGAGAGGATCACAAAGATATGGGTTTTTAAAAATCGGTCAAGTAGTTCAAGAAGTATGGAGGAAAGTCTAGTCAGATTGGTTGAATTTGAGGAACTCAAGTATATAGAAAACAGTAGAAAGCATGGCACCACATAATGATTACCCCTTGGTCATACTCTATTGTAGTCCTGTCCTATAATATTTATTTGAGTGCTTTTTGCAAAATCTATGCATCATTATTACAGATTTCCCTATCAATATGCAAATTAACTATGACATCATCAATATGCATGACTATAAAAATCTCCATTGGATTCAGCATGTGAAAAAACCTCAGTATGCTAAATATCATGTCCCGATCATTGATATCTAGAGAGTTATTCTAATAAATCTGTTCATCTGTGCTAATCCTAGCTTAACAAGCTCACCCAACAGCCCAAAACAGTATTCTGTAGCTACGACAATGGATTTCATATCTGTAATTAGAATCATATATGCAAAAGATAGGGGGGAAAGAGAGGATCACAAAAATATTGGGTTTATAAAAATCAGTCAAGTAGTTCAAGAGTTATGGAGGAAAGTCTAGTCAGATTGGTTGAATTTGAGGAACTCAAGTATATAGAAAACAGTAAAAAGCATGGCACCACATGTATAATGATTACCCCTTGGTCATACTCTATTGTAGTCCTGTCCTATAATATTTATTTAGGTGCTTTTTGCAAAATCTATGCATCATTATTACAGATTTCCCTATCAATATGCAAATTAACTATGACATCATCAATATGCATAACAATAAATATCACCATTGGATTCAGCATGTGAAAATACCCCAGTATGCTAAATATCATGTCCCTATCATTGATATCTAGAGAGTTATTCTAATAAATCTGTTCATCTGTGCTAATCCTAGCTTAACAAGCCCACCCAACAGCCCAAAACAGTATTCTGTAGCTACGACAATGGATTTCATATCTGTAATTAAAATCATATATGCAAAAGATAGGGGGGAAAAGAGAGGATCACAAAGATATGGGTTTTTAAAAATCGGTCAAGTAGTTCAAGAAGTATGGAGGAAAGTCTAGTCAGATTGGTTGAATTTGAGGAACTCAAGTATATAGAAAACAGTAGAAAGCATGGCACCACATAATGATTACCCCTTGGTCATACTCTATTGTAGTCCTGTCCTATAATATTTATTTGAGTGCTTTTTGCAAAATCTATGCATCATTATTACAGATTTCCCTATCAATATGCAAATTAACTATGACATCATCAATATGCATGACAATAAATATCACCATTGGATTCAGCATGTGAAAATACCCCAGTATGCTAAATATCATGTCCCTATCATTGATATCTAGAGAGTAATTCTAATAAATCTGTTCATCTGTGCTAATCCTAGCTTAACAAGCCCACCCAACAGCCCAAAACAGTATTCTGTAGCTACGACAATGGATTTCATATCTGTTATTAAAATCATATATGCAAAAGATAGGGGGGAAAAGAGAGGATCACAAAGATATGGGTTTTTAAAAATCGGTCAAGTAGTTCAAGAAGTATGGAGGAAAGTCTAGTCAGATTGGTTGAATTTGAGGAACTCAAGTATATAGAAAACAGTAGAAAGCATGGCACCACATAATGATGACCCCTTGGTCATACTCTATTGTAGTCCTGTCCTATAATATTTATTTGAGTGCTTTTTGCAAAATCCATGCATCATTATTACAGATTTCCCTATCAATATGCAAATTAACTATGACATCATCAATATGCATGACAATAAATATCTCCATTGGATTCAGCATGTGAAAATACCCAAGTATGCTAAATATCATGTCCCTATCATTGATATCTAGAGAGTTATTCTAATAAATCTGTTCATCTGTGCTAATCCTAGTTTAACAAGCCCACCCAACAGCCCAAAACAGTATTCTGTAGCTACGACAATGGATTTCATATCTGTAATTAGAATCATATATGCAAACGATAGGGGGGGGGGAAGAGAGGATCACAAAGATATTGGGTTTTTAAAAATCGGTCAAGTAGTTCAAGAATTATGGAGGAAAGTCTAGTCAGATTGGTTGAATTTGAGGAACTCAAGTATATAGAAAACAGTAGAAAGCATGGCACCACATAATGATTACCCCTTGGTCATACTCTATTGTAGTCCTGTCCTATAATATTTATTTGAGTGATTTTTGCAAAATCTATGCATCATTATTACAGATTTCCCTATCAATATGCAAATTAGCTATGACATCATCAATAAGTATGACAATAAATATCTCCATTGGATTCAGCATGTGAAAATACCCCAGTATGCTAAATATCATGTCCCTGTCATTGATATTTAGAGAGTTATTCTGATAAATCTGTTCATCTGTGCTAATCCTAGCTTAACAAGCCCACCCAACAGCCCAAAACAGTATTCTGTAGCTATGACAATGGATTTCATATCTGTAATTAGAATCATATATGCAAAAGATAGGGGGGAAAGAGAGGATCACAAAGATATTGGGTTTTTAAAAATCGGTCAAGTAGTTCAAGAATTATGGAGGAAAGTCTAGTCAGATCGGTTGAATTTGAGGAACTCAAGTATATAGAAAACAGTAGAAAGCATGGCACCACATAATGATTACCCCTAGGTCATACTCTATTGTAGTCCTGTCCTATAATATTTATTTGAGTGCTTTTTGCAAAATCTATGCATCATTATTACAGATTTCCCAATCAATATGCAAATTAACTATGACATCATCAATATGCATGACAATAAATATCTCCATTGGATTCAGCATGTGAAAATACCCCAGTATGCTAAATATCATGTCCCAATCATTGATATCTAGAGAGTTATTCTGATAAATCTGTTCATCTGTGCTAATCCTAGCTTAACAAGCCCACCCAACAGCCCAAAACAGTATTCTGTAGCTACGACAATGGATTTCATATCTGTAATTAGAATCATATATGCAAACGATAGGGGGGGGGGGGGGAAGAGAGGATCACAAAGATATTGGGTTTTTAAAAATCGGTCAAGTAGTTCAAGAATTATGGAGGAAAGTCTAGTCAGATCGGTTGAATTTGAAGAACTCAAGTATATAGAAAACAGTAGAAAGCATGGCACCACATAATGATTACCCCTAGGTCATACTCTATTGTAGTCCTGTCCTATAATATTTATTTGAGTGATTTTTGCAAAATCTATGCATCATTATTACAGATTTCCCTATCAATATGCAAATTAACTATGACATCATCAATATGCATGACAATAAATATCTCCATTGGATTCAGCATGTGAAAATACCCCAGTATGCTAAATATCATGTCCCTATCATTGATATCTAGAGAGTTATTCTAATAAATCTGTTCATCTGTGCTAATCCTAGCTTAACAAGCCCACCCAACAGCCCAAAACAGTATTCTGTAGCTACGACAATGGATTTCATATCTGTAATTAGAATCATATATGCAAAAGATAGGGGGGGGAAGAGAGGATCACAAAGATATTGGGTTTTTAAAAATCGGTCAAGTAGTTCAAGAATTATGGAGGAAAGACTAGTCAGATTGGTTGAATTTGAGGAACTCAAGTATATAGAAAACAGTAGAAAGCATGGCACCACATAATGATTACCCCTTGGTCATACTCTATTGTAGTCCTGTCCTATAATATTTATTTGAGTGTTATTTGCAAAATCTATGCATCATTATTACAGATTTCCCTATCAACATGCAAATTAGCTATGACATCATCAATAAGTATGACAATAAATATCTCCATTGGATTCAGCATGTGAAAATACCCCAGTATGCTAAATATCATGTCCCTGTCATTGATATTTAGAGAGTTATTCTGATAAATCTGTTCATCTGTGCTAATCCTAGCTTAACAAGCCCACCCAACAGCCCAAAACAGTATTCTGTAGCTATGACAATGGATTTCATATCTGTAATTAGAATCATATATGCAAAAGATAGGGGGGAAAGAGAGGATCACAAAGATATTGGGTTTTTAAAAATCGGTCAAGTAGTTCAAGAATTATGGAGGAAAGTCTAGTCAGATCGGTTGAATTTGAGGAACTCAAGTATATAGAAAACAGTAGAAAGCATGGCACCACATAATGATTACCCCTAGGTCATACTCTATTGTAGTCCTGTCCTATAATATTTATTTGAGTGATTTTTGCAAAATCTATGCATCATTATTACAGATTTCCCTATCAATATGCAAATTAACTATGACATCATCAATATGCATGACAATAAATATCTCCATTGGATTCAGCATGTGAAAATACCCCAGTATGCTAAATATCATGTCCCTATCATTGATATCTAGAGAGTTATTCTGATAAATCTGTTCATCTGTGCTAATCCTAGCTTAACAAGCCCACCCAACAGCCCAAAACAGTATTCTGTAGCTACGACAATGGATTTCATATCTGTAATTAGAATCATATATGCAAAAGATAGGGGGGGGGGGAAGAGAGGATCACAAAGATATTGGGTTTTTAAAAATCGGTCAAGTAGTTCAAGAATTATGGAGGAAAGTCTAGTCAGATTGGTTGAATTTGAGGAACTCAAGTATATAGAAAACAGTAGAAAGCATGGCACCACATAATGATTACCCCTTGGTCATACTCTATTGTAGTCCTGTCCTATAATATTTATTTGAGTGCTTTTTGCAAAATCTATGCATCATTATTACAGATTTCCCTATCAATATGCAAAATAACTATGACATCATCAATAAGTATGACAATAAATATCTCCATTGGATTCAGCATGTGAAAATACCCCAGTATGCTAAATATCATGTCCCTGTCATTGATATTTAGAGAGTTATTCTGATAAATCTGTTCATCTGTGCTAATCCTAGCTTAACAAGCCCATCCAACAGCCCAAAACAGTATTCTGTAGCTACGACAATGGATTTCATATCTGTAATTAGAATCATATATGCAAACGATAGGGGGGGAAGAGAGGATCACAAAGATATTGGGTTTTTAAAAATCGGTCAAGTAGTTCAAGAATTATGGAGGAAAGACTAGTCAGATTGGTTGAATTTGAGGAACTCAAGTATATAGAAAACAGTAGAAAGCATGGCACCACATAATGATTACCCCTTGGTCATACTCTATTGTAGTCCTGTCCTATAATATTTATTTGAGTGTTTTTTGCAAAATCTATGCATCATTATTACAGATTTCCCTATCAATATGCAAATTAGCTATGACATCATCAATAAGTATGACAATAAATATCTCCATTGGATTCAGCATGTGAAAATACCCCAGTATGCTAAATATCATGTCCCTGTCATTGATATTTAGAGAGTTATTCTGATAAATCTGTTCATCTGTGCTAATCCTAGCTTAACAAGCCCACCCAACAGGCCAAAACAGTATTCTGTAGCTATGACAATGGATTTCATATCTGTAATTAGAATCATATATGCAAAAGATAGGGGGGGGGGGAAGAGAGGATCACAAAGATATTGGGTTTTTAAAAATCGGTCAAGTAGTTCAAGAATTATGGAGGAAAGTCTATTCAGATTGGTTGAATTTGAGGAACTCAAGTATATAGAAAACAGTAGAAAGCATGGCACCACATAATGATTATCCCTTGGTCATACTCTATTGTAGTCCTGTCCTATAATATTTATTTGAGTGCTTTTTGCAAAATCTATGCATCATTATTACAGATTTCCCTATCAATATGCAAATTAACTATGACATCATCAATAAGTATGACAATAAATATCTCCATTGGATTCAGCATGTGAAAATACCCCAGTATGCTAAATATCATGTCCCTGTCATTGATATTTAGAGAGTTATTCTGATAAATCTGTTCATCTGTGCTAATCCTAGCTTAACAAGCCCACCCAACAGCCCAAAACAGTATTCTGTAGCTACGACAATGGATTTCATATCTGTAATTAGAATCATATATGCAAAATATAGGGGGGAAAGAGAGGATCACAAAGATATTGGGTTTTTAAAAATCGGTCAAGTAGTTCAAGAATTATGGAGGAAAGTCTAGTCAGATTGGTTGAATTTGAGGAACTCAAGTATATAGAAAACAGTAGAAAGCATGGCACCACATAATGATTACCCCTTGGTCATACTCTATTGTAGTCCTGTCCTATAATATTTATTTGAGTGCTTTTTGCAAAACCTATGCATCATTATTACAGATTTCCCAATCAATATGCAAATTAACTATGACATCATCAATATGCATGACAATAAATATCTCCATTGGATTCAGCATGTGAAAATACCCCAGTATGCTAAATATCATGTCCCTATCATTGATATCTAGAGAGTTATTCTGATAAATCTGTTCATCTGTGCTAATCCTAGCTTAACAAGCCCACCCAACAGCCCAAAACAGTATTCTGTAGCTACGACAATGGATTTCATATCTGTAATTAGAATCATATATGCAAACGATAGGGGGGAAAGAGAGGATGACAAAGATATTGGGTTTTTAAAAATCGGTCAAGTAGTTCAAGAATTATGGAGGAAAGTCTAGTCAGATTGGTTGAATTTGAGGAACTCAAGTATATAGAAAACAGTAGAAAGCATGGCACCACATAATGATTACCCCTTGGTCATACTCTATTGTAGTCCTGTCCTTTAATATTTATTTGAGTGCTTTTTGCAAAATCTATGCATCATTATTACAGATTTCCCTATCAATATGCAAATTAACTATGACATCATCAATATGCATGACAATAAATATCTCCATTGGATTCAGCATGTGAAAATACCCCAGTATGCTAAATATCATGTCCCTATCATTGATATCTAGAGAGTTATTCTAATAAATCTGTTCATCTCTGCTAATCCTAGCTTAACAAGCCCACCCAACAGCCCAAATCAGTATTCTGTAGCTATGACAATGGATTTCATATCTGTAATTAGAATCATATATGCAAAAGATAGGGGGGGGGGGGAAGAGAGGATCACAAAGATATTGGGTTTTTAAAAATCGGTCAAGTAGTTCAAGAATTATGGAGGAAAGTCTATTCAGATTGGTTGAATTTGAGGAACTCAAGTATATAGAAAACAGTAGAAAGCATGGCACCACATAATGATTATCCCTTGGTCATACTCTATTGTAGTCCTGTCCTATAATATTTATTTGAGTGCTTTTTGCAAAATCTATGCATCATTATTACAGATTTCCCTATCAATATGCAAATTAACTATGACATCATCAATAAGTATGACAATAAATATCTCCATTGGATTCAGCATGTGAAAATACCCCAGTATGCTAAATATCATGTCCCTGTCATTGATATTTAGAGAGTTATTCTGATAAATCTGTTCATCTGTGCTAATCCTAGCTTAACAAGCCCACCCAACAGCCCAAAACAGTATTCTGTAGCTATGACAATGGATTTCATATCTGTAATTAGAATCATATATGCAAAAGATAGGGGGGAAAGAGAGGATCACAAAGATATTGGGTTTTTAAAAATCGGTCAAGTAGTTCAAGAATTATGGAGGAAAGTCTAGTCAGATTGGTTGAATTTGAGGAACTCAAGTATATAGAAAACAGTAGAAAGCATGGCACCACATAATGATTACCCCTTGGTCATACTCTATTGTAGTCCTGTCCTATAATATTTATTTGAGTGCTTTTTGCAAAACCTATGCATCATTATTACAGATTTCCCAATCAATATGCAAATTAACTATGACATCATCAATATGCATGACAATAAATATCTCCATTGGATTCAGCATGTGAAAATACCCCAGTATGCTAAATATCATGTCCCTATCATTGATATCTAGAGAGTTATTCTGATAAATCTGTTCATCTGTGCTAATCCTAGCTTAACAAGCCCACCCAACAGCCCAAAACAGTATTCTGTAGCTACGACAATGGATTTCATATCTTTAATTAGAATCATATATGCAAAAGATAGGGGGAAAAGAGAGGATCACAAAGATATTGGGTTTTTAAAAATCGGTCAAGTAGTTCAGGAATTATGGAGGAAAGTCTAGTCAGATTGGTTGAATTTGAGGAACTCAAGTATATAGAAAACAGTAAAAAGCATGGCACCACATAATGAATACCCCTTGGTCATACTCTATTGTAGTCCTGTCCTATAATATTTATTTGAGTGCTTTTTGCAAAATCCATGCATCATTATTACAGATTTCCCTATCAATATGCAAATTAACTATGACATCATCAATAAGTATGACAATAAATATCTCCATTGGATTCAGCATGTGAAAATACCCCAGTATGCTAAATATCATGTCCCTGTCATTGATATTTAGAGAGTTATTCTGATAAATCTGTTCATCTGTGCTAATCCTAGCTTAACAAGCCCACCCAACAGCCCAAAACAGTATTCTGTAGCTATGACAATGGATTTCATATCTGTAATTAGAATCATATATGCAAAAGATAGGGGGGAAAGAGAGGATCACAAAGATATTGGGTTTTTAAAAATCGGTCAAGTAGTTCAAGAATTATGGAGGAAAGTCTAGTCAGATTGGTTGAATTTGAGGAACTCAAGTATATAGAAAACAGTAGAAAGCATGGCACCACATAATGATTACCCCTTGGTCATACTCTATTGTAGTCCTGTCCTATAATATTTATTTGAGTGCTTTTTGCAAAACCTATGCATCATTATTACAGATTTCCCAATCAATATGCAAATTAACTATGACATCATCAATATGCATGACAATAAATATCTCCATTGGATTCAGCATGTGAAAATACCCCAGTATGCTAAATATCATGTCCCTATCATTGATATCTAGAGAGTTATTCTGATAAATCTGTTCATCTGTGCTAATCCTAGCTTAACAAGCCCACCCAACAGCCCAAAACAGTATTCTGTAGCTACGACAATGGATTTCATATCTTTAATTAGAATCATATATGCAAAAGATAGGGGGAAAAGAGAGGATCACAAAGTTATTGGGTTTTTAAAAATCGGTCAAGTAGTTCAAGAATTATGGAGGAAAGTCTAGTCAGATTGGTTGAATTTGAGGAACTCAAGTATATAGAAAACAGTAAAAAGCATGGCACCACATAATGAATACCCCTTGGTCATACTCTATTGTAGTCCTGTCCTATAATATTTATTTGAGTGCTTTTTGCAAAATCCATGCATCATTATTACAGATTTCCCTATCAATATGCAAATTAACTATGACATCATCAATAAGTATGACAATAAATATCTCCATTGGATTCAGCATGTGAAAATACCGCAGTATGCTAAATATCATGTCCCTATCATTGATATCTAGAGAGTTATTCTAATAAATCTGTTCATCTGTGCTAATCCTAGTTTAACAAGCCCACCCAACAGCCCAAAACAGTATTCTGTAGCTACGACAATGGATTTCATATCTGTAATTAGAATCATATATGCAAACGATAGGGGGGGGGGGGAAGAGAGGATCACAAAGATATTGGGTTTTTAAAAATTGGTCAAGTAGTTCAAGAATTATGGAGGAAAGTCTAGTCAGATTGGTTGAATTTGAGGAACTCAAGTATATAGAAAACAGTAGAAAGCATGGCACCACATAATGATTACCCCTTGGTCATACTCTATTGTAGTCCTGTCCTATAATATTTATTTGGGTGCTTTTTGCAAAATCTATGCATCATTATTACAGATTTCCCTATCAATATGCAAATTAACTATGACATCATCAATATGCATGACAATAAATATCTCCATTGGATTCAGCATGTGAAAATCCCCAGTATGCTAAATATCATGTCCCTATCATTGATATCTAGAGAGTTATTCTGATTAATCTGTTCATCTGTGCTAATCCTAGCTTAACAAGCCCACCCAACAGCCCAAAACAGTATTCTGTAGCTACGACAATGGATTTCATATCTGTAATTAGAATCATATATGCAAAAGATAGGGGGGGAAGAGAGGATCACAAATATATTGGGTTTTTAAAAATCGGTCAAGTAGTTCAAGAATTATGGTGGAAAGTCTAGTCAGATTGGTTGAATTTGAGGAACTCAAGTATATAGAAAACAGTAGAAAGCATGGCACCACATAATGATTACCCCTTGGTCATACTCTATTGTAGTCCTGTCCTATAATATTTATTTGAGTGTTTTTTGCAAAATCTATGCATCATTATTACAGATTTCCCTATCAATATGCAAATTAACTATGACATCATCAATAAGTATGACAATAAATATCTCCATTGGATTCAGCATGTGAAAATACCCCAGTATGCTAAATATCATGTCCCTGTCATTGATATTTAGAGAGTTATTCTGATAAATCTGTTCATCTGTGCTAATCCTAGCTTAACAAGCCCACCCAACAGCCCAAAACAGTATTCTGTAGCTATGACAATGGATTTCATATCTGTAATTAGAATCATATATGCAAAAGATAGGGGGGAAAGAGAGGATCACAAAGATATTGGGTTTTTAAAAATCGGTCAAGTAGTTCAAGAATTATGGAGGAAAGTCTAGTCAGATCGGTTGAATTTGAGGAACTCAAGTATATAGAAAACAGTAGAAAGCATGGCACCACATAATGATTACCCCTAGGTCATACTCTATTGTAGTCCTGTCCTATAATATTTATTTGAGTGATTTTTGCAAAATCTATGCATCATTATTACAGATTTCCCTATCAATATGCAAATTAACTATGACATCATCAATATGCATGACAATAAATATCTCCATTTGATTCAGCATGTGAAAATACCCCAGTATGCTAAATATCATGTCCCTATCATTGATATCTAGAGAGTTATTCTGATAAATCTGTTCATCTGTGCTAATCCTAGCTTAACAAGCCCACCCAACAGCCCAAAACAGTATTCTGTAGCTATGACAATGGATTTCATATCTGTAATTAGAATCATATATGCAAAAGATAGGGGGGAAAGAGAGGATCACAAAGATATTGGGTTTTTAAAAATCGGTCAAGTAGTTCAAGAATTATGGAGGAAAGTCTAGTCAGATTGGTTGAATTTGAGGAACTCAAGTATATAGAAAACAGTAGAAAGCATGGCACCACATAATGATTACCCCTTGGTCATACTCTATTGTAGTCCTGTCCTATAATATTTATTTGAGTGCTTTTTGCAAAATCTATGCATCATTATTACAGATTTCCCAATCAATATGCAAATTAACTATGACATCATCAATATGCATGACAATAAATATCTCCATTGGATTCAGCATGTGAAAATACCCCAGTATGCTAAATATCATGTCCCTATCATTGATATCTAGAGAGTTATTCTGATAAATCTGTTCATCTGTGCTAATCCTAGCTTAACAAGCCCACCCAACAGCCCAAAACAGTATTCTGTAGCTATGACAATGGATTTCATATCTTTAATTAGAATCATATATGCAAAAGATAGGGGGAAAAGAGAGGATCACAAAGATATTGGGTTTTTAAAATTCGGTCAAGTAGTTCAAGAATTATGGAGGAAAGTCTAGTCAGATTGGTTGAATTTGAGGAACTCAAGTATATAGAAAACAGTAAAAAGCATGGCACCACATAATGAATACCCCTTGGTCATACTCTATTGTAGTCCTGTCCTATAATATTTATTTGAGTGCTTTTTGCAAAATCCATGCATCATTATTACAGATTTCCCTATCAATATGCAA
The DNA here is from genome assembly GCA_950022655.1 of Alentia gelatinosa. Classification (NCBI taxonomy): domain Eukaryota; kingdom Metazoa; phylum Annelida; class Polychaeta; order Phyllodocida; family Polynoidae; genus Alentia; species Alentia gelatinosa. The sequence goes on from OX465584.1 coordinate 38,278,950, forward strand.
ATTAACTATGACATCATCAATAAGTATGACAATAAATATCTCCATTGGATTCAGCATGTGAAAATACCCCAGTATGCTAAATATCATGTCCCTATCATTGATATCTAGAGAGTTATTCTGATAAATCTGTTCATCTGTGCTAATCCTAGTTTAACAAGCCCACCCAACAGCCCAAAACAGTATTCTGTAGCTACGACAATGGATTTCATGTCTGTAATTAGAATCATATATGCAAACGATAGGTGGGGGGGGGGGAAGAGAGGATCACAAAGATATTGGGTTTTTAAAAATTGGTCAAGTAGTTCAAGAATTATGGAGGAAAGTCTAGTCAGATTGGTTGAATTTGAGGAACTCAAGTATATAGAAAACAGTAGAAAGCATGGCACCACATAATGATTACCCCTTGGTCATACTCTATTGTAGTCCTGTCCTATAATATTTATTTGAGTGATTTTTGCAAAATCTATGCATCATTATTACAGATTTCCCTATCAATATGCAAATTAACTATGACATCATCAATATGCATGACAATAAATATCTCCATTGGATTCAGCATGTGAAAATACCCCAGTATGCTAAATATCATGTCCCTATCATTGATATCTAGAGAGTTATTCTGATAAATCTGTTCATCTGTGCTAATCCTAGCTTAACAAGCCCACCCAACAGCCCAAAACAGTATTCTGTAGCTACGACAATGGATTTCATATCTGTAATTAGAATCATATATGCAAAAGATAGGGGGGGAAGAGAGGATCACAAATATATTGGGTTTTTAAAAATCGGTCAAGTAGTTCAAGAATTATGGAGGAAAGTCTAGTCAGATTGGTTGAATTTGAGGAACTCAAGTATATAGAAAACAGTAGAAAGCATGGCACCACATAATGATTACCCCTTGGTCATACTCTATTGTAGTCCTGTCCTATAATATTTATTTGAGTGTTTTTTGCAAAATCTATGCATCATTATTACAGATTTCCCTATCAATATGCAAATTAGCTATGACATCATCAATAAGTATGACAATAAATATCTCCATTGGATTCAGCATGTGAAAATACCCCAGTATGCTAAATATCATGTCCCTGTCATTGATATTTAGAGAGTTATTCTGATAAATCTGTTCATCTGTGCTAATCCTAGCTTAACAAGCCCACCCAACAGCCCAAAACAGTATTCTGTAGCTATGACAATGGATTTCATATCTGTAATTAGAATCATATATGCAAAAGATAGGGGGGGGGGAAGAGAGGATCACAAAGATATTGGGTTTTTAAAAATCGGTCAAGTAGTTCAAGAATTATGGAGGAAAGTCTATTCAGATTGGTTGAATTTGAGGAACTCAAGTATATAGAAAACAGTAGAAAGCATGGCACCACATAATGATTATCCCTTGGTCATACTCTATTGTAGTCCTGTCCTATAATATTTATTTGAGTGCTTTTTGCAAAATCTATGCATCATTATTACAGATTTCCCTATCAATATGCAAAATAACTATGACATCATCAATAAGTATGACAATAAATATCTCAATTGGATTCAGCATGTGAAAATACCCCAGTATGCTAAATATCATGTCCCTGTCATTGATAATTAGAGAGTTATTCTGATAAATCTGTTCATCTGTGCTAATCCTAGCTTAACAAGCCCACCCAACAGCCCAAAACAGTATTCTGTAGCTATGACAATGGATTTCATATCTTTAATTAGAATCATATATGCAAAAGATAGGGGGAAAAGAGAGGATCACAAAGATATTGGGTTTTTAAAAATCGGTCAAGTAGTTCAAGAATTATGGAGGAAAGTCTAGTCAGATTGGTTGAATTTGAGGAACTCAAGTATATAGAAAACAGTAGAAAGCATGGCACCACATAATGATTACCCCTTGGTCATACTCTATTGTAGTCCTGTCCTATAATATTTATTTGAGTGCTTTTTGCAAAATCTATGCATCATTATTACAGATTTCCCAATCAATATGCAAATTAACTATGACATCATCAATATGCATGACAATAAATATCTCCATTGGATTCAGCATGTGAAAATACCCCAGTATGCTAAATATCATGTCCCTATCATTGATATCTAGAGAGTTATTCTGATAAATCTGTTCATCTGTGCTAATCCTAGCTTAACAAGCCCACCCAACAGCCCAAAACAGTATTCTGTAGCTACGACAATGGATTTCATATCTTTAATTAGAATCATATATGCAAAAGATAGGGGGAAAAGAGAGGATCACAAAGATATTGGGTTTTTAAAATTCGGTCAAGTAGTTCAAGAATTATGGAGGAAAGTCTAGTCAGATTGGTTGAATTTGAGGAACTCAAGTATATAGAAAACAGTAAAAAGCATGGCACCACATAATGAATACCCCTTGGTCATACTCTATTGTAGTCCTGTCCTATAATATTTATTTGAGTGTTTTTTGCAAAATCTATGCATCATTATTACAGATTTCCCTATCAATATGCAAATTAACTATGACATCATCAATAAGTATGACAATAAATATCTCCATTGGATTCAGCATGTGAAAATACCCCAGTATGCTAAATATCATGTCCCTGTCATTGATATTTAGAGAGTTATTCTGATAAATCTGTTCATCTGTGCTAATCCTAGTTTAACAAGCCCAACCAACAGCCCAAAACAGTATTCTGTAGCTACGACAATGGATTTCATATCTGTAATTAGAATCATATATGCAAACGATAGGGGGGGGGGAAGAGAGGATCACAAAGATATTGGGTTTTTTAAAATCGGTCAAGTAGTTCAAGAATTATTGAGGAAAGTCTAGTCAGATTGGTTGAATTTGAGGAACTCAAGTATATAGAAAACAGTAGAAAGCATGGCACCACATAATGATTACCCCTTGGTCATACTCTATTGTAGTCCTGTCCTATAATATTTATTTGAGTGCTTTTTGCAAAATCTATGCATCATTATTACAGATTTCCCAATCAATATGCAAATTAACTATGACATCATCAATATGCATGACAATAAATATCTCCATTGGATTCAGCATGTGAAAATACCCCAGTATGCTAAATATCATGTCCCTATCATTGATATCTAGAGAGTTATTCTGATAAATCTGTTCATCTGTGCTAATCCTAGCTTAACAAGCCCACCCAACAGCCCAAAACAGTATTCTGTAGCTACGACAATGGATTTCATATCTTTAATTAGAATCATATATGCAAAAGATAGGGGGAAAAGAGAGGATCACAAAGATATTGGGTTTTTAAAAATCGGTCAAGTAGTTCAAGAATTATGGAGGAAAGTCTAGTCAGATTGGTTGAATTTGAGGCACTCAAGTATATAGAAAACAGTAGAAAGCATGGCACCACATAATGAATACCCCTTGGTCATACTCTATTGTAGTCCTGTCCTATAATATTTATTTGAGTGCTTTTTGCAAAATCCATGCATCATTATTACAGATTTCCCTATCAATATGCAAATTAAATATGACATCATCAATAAGTATGACAATAAATATCTCCATTGGATTCAGCATGTGAAAATACCCCAGTATGCTAAATATCATGTCCCTATCATTGATATCTAGAGAGTTATTCTGATAAATCTGTTCATCTGTGCTAATCCTAGCTTAACAAGCCCACCCAACAGCCCAAAACAGTATTCTGTAGCTATGACAATGGATTTCATATCTGTAATTAGAATCATATATGCAAACGATAGGGGGGAAAGAGAGGATCACAAAGATATTGGGTTTTTAAAAATCGGTCAAGTAGTTCAAGAATTATGGAGGAAAGTCTAGTCAGATTGGTTGAATTTGAGGAACTCAAGTATATAGAAAACAGTAGAAAGCATGGCACCACATAATGATTACCCCTTGGTCATACTCTATTGTAGTCCTGTCCTATAATATTTATTTGAGTGCCTTTTGCAAAATCTATGCATCATTATTACAGATTTCCCTATCAATATGCAAATTAACTATGACATCATCAATATGCATGACAATAAATATCTCCATTTGATTCAGCATGTGAAAATACCCCAGTATGCTAAATATCATGTCCCTATCATTGATATCTAGAGAGTTATTCTGATAAATCTGTTCATCTGTGCTAATCCTAGCTTCAAGCCCACCCAACAGCCCAAAACAGTATTCTGTAGCTATGACAATGGATTTCATATCTGTAATTAGAATCATATATGCAAAAGATAGGGGGAAAAGGGAGGATCACAAAGATATTGGATTTTTAAAAATCGGTCAAGTTGTTCAAGAATTATGGAGGAAAGTCTAGTCAGATTGGTTGAATTTGAGGAACTCAAGTATATAGAAAACAGTAGAAAGCATGGCACCACATAATGATTACCCCTTGGTCATACTCTATTGTAGTCCTGTCCTATAATATTTATTTGAGTGCTTTTTGCAAAATCCATGCATCATTATTACAGATTTCCCTATCAATATGCAAATTAACTATGACATCATCAATATGCATGACAATAAATATCTCCATTGGATTCAGCATGTGAAAATACCCCAGTATGCTAAATATCATGTCCCTATCATTGATATCTAGAGAGGTATTCTAATAAATCTGTTCATCTGTGCTAATCCTAGTTTAACAAGCCCACCCAACAGCCCAAAACAGTATTCTGTAGCTATGACAATGGATTTCATATCTGTAATTAGAATCATATATGCAAAAGAAAGGGGGGGAAAGAGAGGATCACAAAGATATTGGGTTTTTAAAAATCGGTCAAGTAGTTCAAGAATTATGGAGGAAAGTCTAGTCAGATTGGTTGAATTTGAGGAACTCAAGTATATAGAAAACAGTAGAAAGCATGGCACCACATAATGATTACCCCTTGGTCATACTCTATTGTAGTCCTGTCCTATAATATTTATTTGAGTGCTTTTTGCAAAATCTATGCATCATTATTACAGATTTCCCAATCAATATGCAAATTAACTATGACATCATCAATATGCATGACAATAAATATCTCCATTGGATTCAGCATGTGAAAATACCCCAGTATGCTAAATATCATGTCCCTATCATTGATATCTAGAGAGTTATTCTGATTAATCTGTTCATCTGTGCTAATCCTAGCTTAACAAGCCCACCCAACAGCCCAAAACAGTATTCTGTAGCTACGACAATGGATTTCATATCTTTAATTAGAATCATATATGCAAAAGATAGGGGGAAAAGAGAGGATCACAAAGATATTGGGTTTTTAAAAATCGGTCAAGTAGTTCAAGAATTATGGAGGAAAGTCTAGTCAGATTGGTTGAATTTGAGGCACTCAAGTATATAGAAAACAGTAGAAAGCATGGCACCACATAATGAATACCCCTTGGTCATACTCTATTGTAGTCCTGTCCTATAATATTTATTTGAGTGCTTTTTGCAAAATCCATGCATCATTATTACAGATTTCCCTATCAATATGCAAATTAAATATGACATCATCAATAAGTATGACAATAAATATCTCCATTGGATTCAGCATGTGAAAATACCCCAGTATGCTAAATATCATGTCCCTATCATTGATATCTAGAGAGTTATTCTGATAAATCTGTTCATCTGTGCTAATCCTAGCTTAACAAGCCCACCCAACAGCCCAAAACAGTATTCTGTAGCTATGACAATGGATTTCATATCTGTAATTAGAATCATATATGCAAACGATAGGGGGGAAAGAGAGGATCACAAAGATATTGGGTTTTTAAAAATCGGTCAAGTAGTTCAAGAATTATGGAGGAAAGTCTAGTCAGATTGGTTGAATTTGAGGAACTCAAGTATATAGAAAACAGTAGAAAGCATGGCACCACATAATGATTACCCCTTGGTCATACTCTATTGTAGTCCTGTCCTATAATATTTATTTGAGTGCCTTTTGCAAAATCTATGCATCATTATTACAGATTTCCCTATCAATATGCAAATTAACTATGACATCATCAATATGCATGACAATAAATATCTCCATTTGATTCAGCATGTGAAAATACCCCAGTATGCTAAATATCATGTCCCTATCATTGATATCTAGAGAGTTATTCTGATAAATCTGTTCATCTGTGCTAATCCTAGCTTCAAGCCCACCCAACAGCCCAAAACAGTATTCTGTAGCTATGACAATGGATTTCATATCTGTAATTAGAATCATATATGCAAAAGATAGGGGGAAAAGGGAGGATCACAAAGATATTGGATTTTTAAAAATCGGTCAAGTTGTTCAAGAATTATGGAGGAAAGTCTAGTCAGATTGGTTGAATTTGAGGAACTCAAGTATATAGAAAACAGTAGAAAGCATGGCACCACATAATGATTACCCCTTGGTCATACTCTATTGTAGTCCTGTCCTATAATATTTATTTGAGTGCTTTTTGCAAAATCCATGCATCATTATTACAGATTTCCCTATCAATATGCAAATTAACTATGACATCATCAATATGCATGACAATAAATATCTCCATTGGATTCAGCATGTGAAAATACCCCAGTATGCTAAATATCATGTCCCTATCATTGATATCTAGAGAGTTATTCTAATAAATCTGTTCATCTGTGCTAATCCTAGTTTAACAAGCCCAACCAACAGCCCAAAACAGTATTCTGTAGCTACGACAATGGATTTCATATCTGTAATTAGAATCATATATGCAAACGATAGGGGGGGGGGGAAGAGAGGATCACAAAGATATTGGGTTTTTTAAAATCGGTCAAGTAGTTCAAGAATTATGGAGGAAAGTCTAGTCAGATTGGTTGAATTTGAGGAACTCAAGTATATAGAAAACAGTAGAAAGCATGGCACCACATAATGATTACCCCTTGGTCATATTCTATTGTAGTCCTGTCCTATAATATTTATTTGAGTGCTTTTTGCAAAATCCATGCATCATTATTACAGATTTCCCTATCAATATGCAAATTAACTATGACATCATCAATATGCATGACAATAAATATCTCCATTGGATTCAGCATGTGAAAATACCCCAGTATGCTAAATATCATGTCCCTATCATTGATATCTAGAGAGTTATTCTAATAAATCTGTTCATCTGTGCTAATCCTAGTTTAACAAGCCCAACCAACAGCCCAAAACAGTATTCTGTAGCTACGACAATGGATTTCATATCTGTAATTAGAATCATATATGCAAACGATAGATAGGGGGGGAAGAGAGGATCACAAAGATATTGGGTTTCTAAAAATCGGTCAAGTAGTTCAAGAATTATGGAGGAAAGTCTAGTCAGATTGGTTGAATTTGAGGAACTCAAGTATATAGAAAACAGTAGAAAGCATGGCACCACATAATGATTACCCCTTGGTCATACTCTACTGTAGTCCTGTCCTATAATATTTATTTGAGTGCCTTTTGCAAAATCTATGCATCATTATTACAGATTTCCCTATCAATATGCAAATTAACTATGACATCATCAATATGCATGACAATAAATATCTCCATTGGATTCAGCATGTGAAAATACCCCAGTATGCTAAATATCATGTCCCTATCATTGATATCTAGAGAGTTATTCTGATTAATCTGTTCATCTGTGCTAATGCTAGCTTCAAGCCCACCCAACAGCCCAAAACAGTATTCTGTAGCTATGACAATGGATTTCATATCTGTAATTAGAATCATATATGCAAAAGATAGGGGGAAAAGAGAGGATCACAACGATATTGGGTTTTTAAAAATCGGTCAAGTAGTTCAAGAATTATGGAGGAAAGTCTAGTCAGATTGGTTGAATTTGAGGAACTCAAGTATATAGAAAACAGTAGAAAGCATGGCACCACATAATGATTACCCCTTGGTCATACTCTATTTTAGTCCTGTCCTATAATATTTATTTGAGTGCTTTTTGCAAAATCTATGCATCATTATTACAGATTTCCCTATCAATATGCAAATTAACTATGACATCATCAATAAGTATGAAAATAAATATCTCCATTGGATTCAGCATGTGAAAATACCCCAGTATGCTAAATATCATGTCCCTATCATTGATATCTAGAGAGTTATTCTAATAAATCTGTTCATCTGTGCTAATCCTAGCTTAACAAGCCCACCCAACAGCCCAAAACAGTATTCTGTAGCTACGACAATGGATTTCATATATGTAATTAGAATCATATATGCAAACGATAGGGGGGGAAGAGAGGATCACAAAGATATTGGGTTTTTAAAAATCGGTCAAGTAGTTCAAGAATTATGGAGGAAAGTCTAGTCAGATTGGTTGAATTTGAGGAACTCAAGTATATAGAAAACAGTAGAAAGCATGGCACCACATAATGATTACCCCTTGGTCATACTCTATTGTAGTCCTGTCCTATAATATTTATTTGAGTGCTTTTTGCAAAATCTATGCATCATTATTACAGATTTCCCTATCAATATGCAAATTAACTATGACATCATCAATATGCATGACAATAAATATCTCCATTTGATTCAGCTTGTGAAAATACCCCAGTATACTAAATATCATGTCCCTATCATTGATATCTAGAGAGTTATTCTGATAAATCTGTTCATCTGTGCTAATCCTAGCTTAACAAGCCCACCCAACAGCCCAAAACAGTATTCTGTAGCTATGACAATGGATTTCATATCTGTAATTAGAATCATATATGCAAACGATAGGGGGGAAAGAGAGGATCACAAAGATATTGGGTTTTTAAAAATCGGTCAAGTAGTTCAAGAATTATGGAGGAAAGTCTAGTCAGATTGGTTGAATTTGAGGAACTCAAGTATATAGAAAACAGTAGAAAGCATGGCACCACATAATGATTACCCCTTGGTCATACTCTATTGTAGTCCTGTCCTATAATATTTATTTGAGTGCCTTTTGCAAAATCTATGCATCATTATTACAGATTTCCCTATCAATATGCAAATTAACTATGACATCATCAATATGCATGACAATAAATATCTCCATTTGATTCAGCATGTGAAAATACCCCAGTATGCTAAATATCATGTCCCTATCATTGATATCTAGAGAGTTATTCTAATAAATCTGTTCATCTGTGCTAATCCTAGTTTAACAAGCCCAACCAACAGCCCAAAACAGTATTCTGTAGCTACGACAATGGATTTCATATCTGTAATTAGAATCATATATGCAAACGATAGGGGGGGGGGAAGAGAGGATCACAAAGATATTGGGTTTTTTAAAATCGGTCAAGTAGTTCAAGAATTATGGAGGAAAGTCTAGTCAGATTGGTTGAATTTGAGGAACTCAAGTATATAGAAAACAGTAGAAAGCATGGCACCACATAATGATTACCCCTTGGTCATATTCTATTGTAGTCCTGTCCTATAATATTTATTTGAGTGCTTTTTGCAAAATCCATGCATCATTATTACAGATTTCCCTATCAATATGCAAATTAACTATGACATCATCAATATGCATGACAATAAATATCTCCATTGGATTCAGCATGTGAAAATACCCCAGTATGCTAAATATCATGTCCCTATCATTGATATCTAGAGAGTTATTCTAATAAATCTGTTCATCTGTGCTAATCCTAGTTTAACAAGCCCAACCAACAGCCCAAAACAGTATTCTGTAGCTACGACAATGGATTTCATATCTGTAATTAGAATCATACATGCAAACGATAGATAGGGGGGGAAGAGAGGATCACAAAGATATTGGGTTTCTAAAAATCGGTCAAGTAGTTCAAGAATTATGGAGGAAAGTCTAGTCAGATTGGTTGAATTTGAGGAACTCAAGTATATAGAAAACAGTAGAAAGCATGGCACCACATAATGATTACCCCTTGGTCATACTCTACTGTAGTCCTGTCCTATAATATTTATTTGAGTGCCTTTTGCAAAATCTATGCATCATTATTACAGATTTCCCTATCAATATGCAAATTAACTATGACATCATCAATATGCATGACAATAAATATCTCCATTGGATTCAGCATGTGAAAATACCCCAGTATGCTAAATATCATGTCCCTATCATTGATATCTAGAGAGTTATTCTGATTAATCTGTTCATCTGTGCTAATGCTAGCTTCAAGCCCACCCAACAGCCCAAAACAGTATTCTGTAGCTATGACAATGGATTTCATATCTGTAATTAGAATCATATATGCAAAAGATAGGGGGAAAAGAGAGGATCACAACGATATTGGGTTTTTAAAAATCGGTCAAGTAGTTCAAGAATTATGGAGGAAAGTCTAGTCAGATTGGTTGAATTTGAGGAACTCAAGTATATAGAAAACAGTAGAAAGCATGGCACCACATAATGATTACCCCTTGGTCATACTCTATTTTAGTCCTGTCCTATAATATTTATTTGAGTGCTTTTTGCAAAATCTATGCATCATTATTACAGATTTCCCTATCAATATGCAAATTAACTATGACATCATCAATAAGTATGAAAATAAATATCTCCATTGGATTCAGCATGTGAAAATACCCCAGTATGCTAAATATCATGTCCCTATCATTGATATCTAGAGAGTTATTCTAATAAATCTGTTCATCTGTGCTAATCCTAGCTTAACAAGCCCACCCAACAGCCCAAAACAGTATTCTGTAGCTACGACAATGGATTTCATATATGTAATTAGAATCATATATGCAAACGATAGGGGGGGAAGAGAGGATCACAAAGATATTGGGTTTTTAAAAATCGGTCAAGTAGTTCAAGAATTATGGAGGAAAGTCTAGTCAGATTGGTTGAATTTGAGGAACTCAAGTATATAGAAAACAGTAGAAAGCATGGCACCACATAATGATTACCCCTTGGTCATACTCTATTGTAGTCCTGTCCTATAATATTTATTTGAGTGCTTTTTGCAAAATCTATGCATCATTATTACAGATTTCCCTATCAATATGCAAATTAACTATGACATCATCAATATGCATGACAATAAATATCTCCATTTGATTCAGCTTGTGAAAATACCCCAGTATACTAAATATCATGTCCCTATCATTGATATCTAGAGAGTTATTCTGATAAATCTGTTCATCTGTGCTAATCCTAGCTTAACAAGCCCACCCAACAGCCCAAAACAGTATTCTGTAGCTATGACAATGGATTTCATATCTGTAATTAGAATCATATATGCAAACGATAGGGGGGAAAGAGAGGATCACAAAGATATTGGGTTTTTAAAAATCGGTCAAGTAGTTCAAGAATTATGGAGGAAAGTCTAGTCAGATTGGTTGAATTTGAGGAACTCAAGTATATAGAAAACAGTAGAAAGCATGGCACCACATAATGATTACCCCTTGGTCATACTCTATTGTAGTCCTGTCCTATAATATTTATTTGAGTGCCTTTTGCAAAATCTATGCATCATTATTACAGATTTCCCTATCAATATGCAAATTAACTATGACATCATCAATATGCATGACAATAAATATCTCCATTTGATTCAGCATGTGAAAATACCCCAGTATGCTAAATATCATGTCCCTATCATTGATATCTAGAGAGTTATTCTGATAAATCTGTTCATCTGTGCTAATCCTAGCTTCAAGCCCACCCAACAGCCCAAAACAGTATTCTGTAGCTATGACAATGGATTTCATATCTGTAATTAGAATCATATATGCAAAAGATAGGGGGAAAAGGGAGGATCACAAAGATATTGGATTTTTAAAAATCGGTCAAGTTGTTCAAGAATTATGGAGGAAAGTCTAGTCAGATTGGTTGAATTTGAGGAACTCAAGTATATAGAAAACAGTAGAAAGCATGGCACCACATAATGATTACCCCTTGGTCATACTCTATTGTAGTCCTGTCCTATAATATTTATTTGAGTGCTTTTTGCAAAATCCATGCATCATTATTACAGATTTCCCTATCAATATGCAAATTAACTATGACATCATCAATATGCATGACAATAAATATCTCCATTGGATTCAGCATGTGAAAATACCCCAGTATGCTAAATATCATGTCCCTATCATTGATATCTAGAGAGTTATTCTAATAAATCTGTTCATCTGTGCTAATCCTAGTTTAACAAGCCCAACCAACAGCCCAAAACAGTATTCTGTAGCTACGACAATGGATTTCATATCTGTAATTAGAATCATATATGCAAACGATAGGGGGGGGGGAAGAGAGGATCACAAAGATATTGGGTTTTTTAAAATCGGTCAAGTAGTTCAAGAATTATGGAGGAAAGTCTAGTCAGATTGGTTGAATTTGAGGAACTCAAGTATATAGAAAACAGTAGAAAGCATGGCACCACATAATGATTACCCCTTGGTCATATTCTATTGTAGTCCTGTCCTATAATATTTATTTGAGTGCTTTTTGCAAAATCCATGCATCATTATTACAGATTTCCCTATCAATATGCAAATTAACTATGACATCATCAATATGCATGACAATAAATATCTCCATTGGATTCAGCATGTGAAAATACCCCAGTATGCTAAATATCATGTCCCTATCATTGATATCTAGAGAGTTATTCTAATAAATCTGTTCATCTGTGCTAATCCTAGTTTAACAAGCCCAACCAACAGCCCAAAACAGTATTCTGTAGCTACGACAATGGATTTCATATCTGTAATTAGAATCATATATGCAAACGATAGATAGGGGGGGAAGAGAGGATCACAAAGATATTGGGTTTCTAAAAATCGGTCAAGTAGTTCAAGAATTATGGAGGAAAGTCTAGTCAGATTGGTTGAATTTGAGGAACTCAAGTATATAGAAAACAGTAGAAAGCATGGCACCACATAATGATTACCCCTTGGTCATACTCTACTGTAGTCCTGTCCTATAATATTTATTTGAGTGCCTTTTGCAAAATCTATGCATCATTATTACAGATTTCCCTATCAATATGCAAATTAACTATGACATCATCAATATGCATGACAATAAATATCTCCATTGGATTCAGCATGTGAAAATACCCCAGTATGCTAAATATCATGTCCCTATCATTGATATCTAGAGAGTTATTCTGATTAATCTGTTCATCTGTGCTAATGCTAGCTTCAAGCCCACCCAACAGCCCAAAACAGTATTCTGTAGCTATGACAATGGATTTCATATCTGTAATTAGAATCATATATGCAAAAGATAGGGGGAAAAGAGAGGATCACAACGATATTGGGTTTTTAAAAATCGGTCAAGTAGTTCAAGAATTATGGAGGAAAGTCTAGTCAGATTGGTTGAATTTGAGGAACTCAAGTATATAGAAAACAGTAGAAAGCATGGCACCACATAATGATTACCCCTTGGTCATACTCTATTTTAGTCCTGTCCTATAATATTTATTTGAGTGCTTTTTGCAAAATCTATGCATCATTATTACAGATTTCCCTATCAATATGCAAATTAACTATGACATCATCAATAAGTATGAAAATAAATATCTCCATTGGATTCAGCATGTGAAAATACCCCAGTATGCTAAATATCATGTCCCTATCATTGATATCTAGAGAGTTATTCTAATAAATCTGTTCATCTGTGCTAATCCTAGCTTAACAAGCCCACCCAACAGCCCAAAACAGTATTCTGTAGCTACGACAATGGATTTCATATATGTAATTAGAATCATATATGCAAACGATAGGGGGGGAAGAGAGGATCACAAAGATATTGGGTTTTTAAAAATCGGTCAAGTAGTTCAAGAATTATGGAGGAAAGTCTAGTCAGATTGGTTGAATTTGAGGAACTCAAGTATATAGAAAACAGTAGAAAGCATGGCACCACATAATGATTACCCCTTGGTCATACTCTATTGTAGTCCTGTCCTATAATATTTATTTGAGTGCTTTTTGCAAAATCTATGCATCATTATTACAGATTTCCCTATCAATATGCAAATTAACTATGACATCATCAATATGCATGACAATAAATATCTCCATTTGATTCAGCTTGTGAAAATACCCCAGTATACTAAATATCATGTCCCTATCATTGATATCTAGAGAGTTATTCTGATAAATCTGTTCATCTGTGCTAATCCTAGCTTAACAAGCCCACCCAACAGCCCAAAACAGTATTCTGTAGCTACGACAATGGATTTCAAATCTTTAATTAGAATCATATATGCAAAAGATAGGGGGGAAAGAGAGGATCACAAAGATATTGGGTTTTTAAAAATCGGTCAAGTAGTTCAAGAATTATGGAGGAAAGTCTAGTCAGATTGGTTGAATTTGAGGAACTCAAGTATATAGAAAACAGTAGAAAGCATGGCACCACATAATGATTACCCCTTGGTCATACTCTATTGTAGTCCTGTCCTATAATATTTATTTGAGTGCTTTTTGCAAAATCTGTGCATCATTATTACAGACTTCCCTATCACTATGCAAATTAACTATGACATCATCAATATGCATGACAATAAATATCTCCATTGGATTCAGCATGTGAAAATACCCCAGTATGCTAAATATCATGTCCCTATCATTGATATCTAGAGAGTTATTCTAATTAATCTGTTCATCTGTGCTAATCCTAGCTTAACAAGCCCACCCAACAGCCCAAAACAGTATTCTGTAGCTACGACAATGGATTTCATATATGTAATTAGAATCATATATGCAAAAGATAGGGGGGAAAGAGAGGATCACAAAGATATTGGGTTTTTAAAAATCGGTCAAGTAGTTCAAGAATTATGGAGGAAAGTCTAGTTTGTTGTTTATAGCTTGTTATATCGTATTGGGATTGCACATTAGTTGGTAATTTTTCCCATATTTTTACCCCAAGGTATAATGGTGAGTTTGGGTATTTCATGGTTCTTGGTCTGTCAAGTTTTATGTTTATTTTATGGTCCTTACATGTTATTTGCTGCTCCTTTGATACAATGTGTTCTGGGTCATGTGTCCACCAGAACATCATCATCATCAGCTGTATTATCCTGCGATATTTCAGCGGTTTCATACTGCAACTAGTCAACATTTCAGCTATAGGGTGCTCTCTGGCTTTTCTTATCCCTAGGGCGGTTTGCATACAATTGTTAAATGCCACTCTTAGTCTGTCTTATTTCCTATGGGCTATTCCATTATATATATAACTCACATATTCGATTTTTGGTAATATCATTTGTTTTAATATTTTTATGCATGTTTGTTTTGGGATGCAGTAGCGTAATAGTCTGAGTTTGTTATGTTTTTGGCGTAAGTCATATAGTATTTTGTCCGTTTGTTGGCTGAAGGTCAGGTTCGAGTCCATGACTATACCTAGGTAAATAACACTTTTTACCTCCTTTAACTCCTCTTGTTTTACATAGCAGGCTGGTATTTCACCTATTCCTGTATTTTTTCCAAACCAAATTTGGTATGATTTCTTAGTGTTAATTAGCATCTTATGAGTATCACACCATGAGGAAATTCCATTGAGGTTCTTTTGCATTTGTGTTCTTGCTGATAAAGGAGTGCTTGAGGTGGTAACTATCGCCAGATCATCCGCATACATAATCGCGGTCCCGTGGGTGATTGCTTGGAAGGTACTGTTGGTCGAAAATCACGAAATAGCAGCAACTGCCCAAAAAATCAAAACTGAGAGGATCATTTATTCCTTTTGCAATTATCATCCCTATATATTAAAAGACTCGTGTGCGAAATTGGGAACGCTAACTAGCATAAAAAGCTTTAGCACAGGGCTAATATAATAATAAAAACGTCACGTTACGACCCCCCCCCCCCCCCCCTTAGATTGGGTCATATTTAAAGTCTATGCCCACACCCCCACCATGGACTGGGCTGACACTGGAGAAATGGATTTGATCCATAGGAAATCCATTTCTACCATTTCTTTGCTTTCTCTGGCCTTATATCCACGGGGGGGGGGGAGGGGGGGTCGTAACGTGACGGGGGTCGTAACGTGACGGGGGTCGTAACGTGATGCAAAAATATGTAGGGCCTCATAACTTTTTTTCTAGTAAAGATAGACACTTCATTCTTTCGCCATTGTACAAGTATATATGTGGCCAACACATGAAAACTATTTTGACCTTTTTCCTAATCAAACGGGACCCACTGTGGGTCATAATGTGACGGGGTCGTAACGTGACGGGGTCGTAACGTGACGGTGTCGTAACGTGACGAAAAATTATGTTATGGCTGATAACTTTTTTTCTAATAAAGATTAAAACTTTATTTTTTCGCCATTTTGTAGGTATACATCTACCCTTTAATATCACAAAAGATCCGTTACTAATATTAAAGGGAACTTAAGTTATTGATGGTTTAGAGGGTGTCGTAACGTGACTGCCAAAACTACACCAAAATAGCAAAAATTGAGTTCAGTATGAAGGAAGCCATGTAGGCCTTTCCTTTTATGGTGGGAAGATGCATATATGTGAGTTATTATTGATTGCAAAAACTATTTGATTCTTCCCCTTTTTTAATCTTATTTTATTTGAGATTTGATGATGGTGTCATAATGTGACTTTTTCATGTTTTCAGCCATAATTTGTCTAAATATTGGAGTTAAGTATTATTTTAAGGTTCTGGATTGTGCCCTATAATGCCCTAGATGTCTCAAAACTATTCAAACTATTCTCAAAAAAGGATTTTTAGATATATTCAAAATATAGTCCAATTGCTGCTATTTCGTGATTTTCGACCTGAACATTGATGAAGATTATAAATAGAACCGGACCCAAAACCGATCCCTGCGGGACCCCGCAGTCGACCCTTCTTTTTTCTGATTGAGTTTTCTGTAATTTAATTCGCTGGTTTCGGTTCCCCAGGTATGATCTCATCAGTTCTATAGTATTATCGTCAAAGCCTAGTTTCTGTAGTGTATGAAGAAGTACTTGATGTGAGACACTATCAAACGCTTTCCGTAGGTCCACTAGTGCGCATAAGTTATATTGATTTCTTTTCATTCCCTGTTGCAAGATATGTATTAAACGGAAGATAGCTTGCCCTGTGCTTCTGTTTGGCATGAAACCGAATTGATTTGTATCTATTATATTGTTAGTTAGTAGATATTTCATAATCTGGGAGTGGAGGACCTTTTTCGATTATTTTAGAGACGGTCGGTATTATGGTAATGGGTCTCCAGTTTGTGTAATTTGATAGAGCTCCAGCCTTGGGGATTGGGGTGATGATCCCTTCCATTAGTGTTTCTGGGTATGTTTTCGTTCTTATAGTATAGTATAGTCTCGAGTAATAGTTGGGTTATTTGACAGAATCTCCTTTAGCTGACCTGATTTTAGATATGGGATTCCAGTGGATTTGTTCGTCTCTAGAGTCTTAATTACTCCCATAACTTCCATGTTACTTACTGTTTCGAGTATTGTATCATTTCCCTCTAAAAATTGTAGGTTCGGGTTTTTATCTAGTTCTAACACATCAATCGGGCCTAGATCTTTAAGTATATTTTCACCAATTTAAGAGAAATATTCATTCATGTTGTTGCTTATTGTTAGGTCGTCTTCGCCTAGCTTGCCACACTTCTTGTAGTCTTCACTAGTTTGGTCATCAGGATCCCATACTTCGTTAACAATTCTTCAGAATCTGTGCGGGTTTTCAGTATTCTGCGATATCAACAGTTCCATTCTATCCGATTTAAAATTTCGAATTTGTGTGTTTATTAGTTTTCGCAATCTGCGCAGTTCAGTTAGTTTTATACTCGAAGGGTTTTCTCTTACTTCCCTAAGTTTTTGTGCCCTTAGTTGTATAGTAGTTACTATATATTTTGGGAGCTCTAATCCATTTTTTGTTCTCATACTGTATTTTCTAATTGGTATGTGTTTATCTAGAAATTTATTTATATGATTTATCATGTGCTGATTTCCATCTATTATATGAGTTTCTTCTGGCATTGCATAATTACGCATATGTTGCTTAAGTAAGTCTTTATCTATTTTTGAGTAATTCCGCCCGTGACTTATTAGTGAAGCTTATGAGAAAAAAGAGCCTTTCATTTAGGTTTTATCTAGCAAACCAAAATAAATCTGGTTATACTGATCAGTGTTTAGACTGTCCCCTATTAGAATGAAGCTAATGAAAGCTCATAATGTACATAATATTGTTTTAAATTTTGGTATTCTTAAGGTATGGTTAAGATTCTGTACCAAAAAATATCGCCAGGGAGTGCTGCTAACCCAGCAGGGGGGAGGGGAAAAAGTTGGTGCCAAGATCTGCTCAGGAGTCAGTCACCCCAGCAGGAGGTGGGTAGAATATCTCTAGACATATCTGTACACACCTTGATATTCTCCCTTGGGATTTCTCCTCATTGTAGTGAGAGAGAAATCCCAACAATAGATCACCTGGTGGAGAACAAAAACATACTAAAAATGAATGTTAGTTTTAAGAACTATATGTTAGTATTTAGAATATGAAGGTTGAAGTACAATGCATGTATATAATAATATGTTAGTATTAGGTATTGGGTTAAGCATGAAGTAGAAATGTACAATAATGTGTGAGAAATATAATTGACAGGACTACAATAGAGTATGACCAAGGGGTAATCATTATGTGGTGCCATGCTTTCTACTGTTTTCTATATACTCGAGTTCCTCAAATTCAACCAATCTGACTAGACTTTCCTCCATAATTCTTGAACTACTTGACCCATTTTTAAAATACCAATATCTTTGTGATCCTCTCTTTCCCAGCCAACTTTTGCATATATGATTCTAATTACAGATATGAAATTTATTCCCGTAGCTACAGAATACTGACTTTGGCTGTTGCCTGGGCTTGTTAACCTAGGATTAGCACGGATGAACAGAATTATTAGAATAACTCTCTAGATATCGATGATAGGGACATGATATTTAGCATACTGGGATGTTTTCACATGCTGAATCCAATGGAGATATTTATTGTCGTGCATAAATTTGGTCACCATATGCAAAGTGGTAATTAGATTTTTTTGTTTTTTACACCATGCAATTGCAAGACTTAACTGAGAATGTGCCATACCTGACAAAAGGGAGGACACGTTCTTGACCTCACATGTGCTCGGGCGATTGGTCAGGCCCCCAGGCTACCATACTTTGATAGTTGTGTGGATCTTGATTTCCATTTACTATATAGATAATAAAATAATGTTTTATTGTAATCTAAACTAATATAAAGTCCCTATACCAATATCGATGACCAGCATGCAGCGAACCATGACTAAGACTTAATATATAAGCAAAACAATCAAAAGGGTTAATCATCGATGGCGCCAGCTGATGCTGTTGGGGGCTCTAATCATGGTGTTCCGAAGAGTGATTCAATCGCGAAGAGACCTATGTGAGCCACATAAATTCCAATGGTGCCTCCACTAATACATCACATTTTTCAATGGAAGAAGTCCATTTCCATTACGTGTCTGTGACCAATTATTTGTGCAATTCTTTACAGAGTCTATAATAGCAATTCTGATCTACATTGCTTCAGATTGTGAGAGTTACAGTGATGCTTGTTTTTTTTGTCTGGTTCGAAACGTCTGATTAGAACGGCCCTTTGCCTCACCATAATTTATCAGGAATATCAAATACATATGATTTTATGAACGGAAATTAGGTTTTCCCTGTTTGTAACGTCAATTCCGCACTGGACTAGTGATTTTCGCCAATTTTGTCGAACTTCTGCGAAATTTTGATTAATCTAAATTTCTTCTACCTAAAATATAGATTTCTCTCGCTCCTTTTCCCTTTTCCAGTATATACAAATCTTACATATAGTTTGACATTTATTATTTGTAATAATCAAAAGGACAACACAGGAGTACATTTTTGTCTCTGAAATTCCAAGCCAGTTTTATTAGGGCCGATGGTTAGGTTTCTACAAGAATCATATTAATATATTTTATTCAGATGTTGTATAGTTGTATGTAGCCTAGCCAGTCGTACGCACAATGTATGATGTGATAGGTATCTTATCATAGTCATGTGTTCATAATACCGATAACATAGTAAAAAATGTCATACGGAAACAATTATACATTATTCAGAAGTGAAATTCTCTCCAGTAGATCCACGATTTTTTACATGAATGAATTTCCGACTACGGTTTTCAGTGTTTCATGCTATTAGGCTGTTGGCATTACAGCATGTGCGCCCCACCCTCGCTGAGGGTGGATGAAACCTGTGCGAACTCTCGGTCCCCATTGCCAAAAGGCCGAGCTACGGACTTATAGTCTCAAATATGCGCCAACAGCCAACGCGACTTAAATAAGGAAAATGTGAAATTAAGTCCGCCATGTCTTTGAATTTTCGCGCAGTCACATTTCACTGTTTGGTGGGTTCAGTGATGTCCAGTGTTGTTACAAATTCGTTCTGAGTAGTCTCAATGAGCAGAGTCCGAAAATCCTGAAAAGCTGGAACAAATAAAGGAATGAAATCAGCGACAATATGATGAAGTTCGAAAATTATCAATTTAGACATATTACTTGTCAGCGAAAAGGGGAATAAAAATAGGGAATAAATTACCAAAGGCTATTCAGAAAGCTACCACTGATAACGGTATTAGGATCCTAGTGGAGAAATGGCAACGTAATGCATTAAAGAAAGGTAAGTTCTGCATGTAATATTTGAGGCGAGGATTGGAAGGTATGAAATCCCAATTCTGTAAGTATTCGGGAAATTGGCTTAGCAAACTATCATCTTCTTTTCATCTCATTTGTTGTCCTATATATGAGGATCTCTCTTACGTGGATTTACATACAAATTGTATATGTTAAATGAATAAATCTGAATTCGTTAGGATATTGATATTACAAACTTTTACTAGGTTTCTAGTGTAAAATCGCCATTAGACGTAATACATTAGACGAACACCTCATGCAGTACAGATTATATTACTCAATTAACGAAATTGGTAATTCATGCGAAGGGTAGCATAGAATTACTGGAATTGGGCATTTATAGAAGAAATGGCCCCAGAGTTTCATGGATGGAATGCATTAGAAAAGGATTCTGGAAATTTTATGAGTGGTTTATTGTAGATACCAGGCACTGAGTGGCTAAATACAGCAGATTCTAGAGCCAATCGCTCATAGAAAGATTTGTTATAGGAAGTGCAGGTGACCTTGTCAAGAACGGCAACTTGGAAAACCATGTAACGTAAGATCACTCTCAATCGTTGGTGAGGGTATACATGCGATGGAGGCACACAACTCACCAGGTATCAGGCGTAATACAATGGAAATCTATGTTTTCTGGTAGCACCCAGTATCGAAGAATAATAAGTGCTATTTCACAACTGGTATTAAATAAAAACAATACATCTCACATCCTATGTTAAAGACAATCACATGCAGTGGTGAATGACCAACAATATGTCAGCAATCGTAAGGGCTCAGTGGAATATGGGTTGAGCGGGCATGAGGCGTGGTTCAAAAACGCCCAACAGAGGGCCTAAAGGACGTGCGCGTCGGGTCGACGGATCACGCGCATGCGTAGTGAGAGCGCTGCTAGTACCGTCCGTCCGCCGTTCGGGGCCGCTTTACTCCTCCTCTTCACCTTCCGCCTCAGCTTCGCCCCCCATGCCGGGGATCTCCTCGTAGGCGGGCAGGCCTGTGTTTTCGTCCCAGATAATCTTTTTGCAGGCCTTAATTCTCTCAGAGGGCATGATCCACGTAGCACCACGGAATACCTCGTGACGTTCACCATACTTGCGCTTATCCTTCTGTCGTTCATATTTGCTGTACATCTCAACTTTTGCCTACAGGGTGATTCGCAGGGCATGGGGGCAAAAGAGACATAATGGGTGAATAACGTTTAATTGTTCATGAATTATTTACATACAGCCTGCTGATGCCTGGATACCGATGCTTTGGACCACCTTGTACGTGTCTCGACTTATCATCCAGATTGATAAAGTTAAAAAAAAATGTATAACTATATATGGAATGGCACTGCCTGTGATCGGACAAAGTTCGAATGTAATACGAAAACGTGGTCCAGAGAGTCGATGTCGCATCATAGACTGTTTTTTAGATCAAAATCCTACCTTAGGGGCACATGCAGAATTGGGATGTCGCAAATGTGATGGCTGTTTATCTTTGAAAAAATTTCATTTTGTCTGCAAAACTCCGCCGGTCCAAATTTCGTTCGTATTTACTAGCCAAAGGCACTTTTGGCTGGAACATAATAGCAAATACCTCGAGTAAAGCTTCATTTTTAAACATGTATATACTATTTACCTCTTCCGAGAGGAAGATATGCAAAAAAATCGCATTAAGAATACAATATATCTCAATTCTAGGTCGAAAATCACGAAATGGCAGCAAATGGGCTATATTTTGAATATTTCTAAAAGTTTTTTTGGGGGAATGGTTTAAATGGTTCCCATGCATCTAGGGCATTGTAAGGCAGAGTCTAGAACCATAAATACCATATAACTCTAATATTTAGACAAATTATGGCTAAAAACGTGAGGGCGTCACGTTACGACACCGGCATAAAATCATGCATAAAATAAAATTAAAAAGAGATAGAATCATATAGTTTTCACAGTTTTTAATTACTCTCATATATGTATCTTCCCAGCATAAAATGATAGGCCTACATAGCTTTCTTCATATCAAACTCAAATTGTGCTATTTTGGTGTAGTTTAGGCAGTCACGTTACAACACCCCTTAAACTATTAATAACTTCAGTTCTCTTAAATATTAGTAAGAGTTCTTTTGTGGTATTAAAGGGCCGATATATACCTACGAAATGGCGAAAAAATGAACTCTTTATCTTTACTAGAAAAAAAGTTATCAGCCCAAACGTATTTTTTCGTCACGTTACGACCCCGTCACGTTACGACCCCGTCACGTTACGACCCCGTCACGTTATGACCCGCAGTGGGTCACGTAGGGTCAGGAAAAAATCAGAAATTTTTTTCCTGTGTTGGGTACATATATACCTATAGAATGGAAAAAAAATTAAATCGTTATCTTTATTAGAAAAAAAGTTATGAGGCTCTAAATATTTTTGCATCACGTTACGACCCGCGTCACGTTACGACCCCCGTCACGTTACGACCCCCCAGTGGGTATAAGGCCAGGGAGAGCAAAATAATGATAGAAATACATTTTCTATGGATCAAATCAATTTCCCCTGTGTCAGCCCTTTCCCTGGAGGGTGTGTAGACACAGCCTATAAAAATGAGCCAGTTTAGGGGTGGGGGGTGGGGGGGGGGGGGGGGTCGTAACGTGACGTTTTTATATTCATATTAGCCCTGTGCTAAAGCTAATTATGCTAGTTAGCGTTCCCAACTTTGCACATGAGTCCTCTAATATATAGAGATGATATTTGCAAAAGGAATTAATGATCCTCTCAGATTTGATTTTTTGGGTAGTTGCTGCTATTTCGTGATTTTCGACCTCTAAAGTTCTCTCTCATTTTCCAAATATTAAGTGCTGTAGATTCTGTGGGTATTTTGCCAAACAACTCATAGATATTAATACAATACGTGGAGACAGATTCATGGAGTATGAATAAATACGCACGGGGGCACCAGCAAACTTCTCCTGGATTGGATCGCTCCTGAAAGAATGGGAAAATCATAGGTCAAGTTAAAATTGGTCTGACCATTAGCCAACGTTATCAAATTTAGTCGTCTGTTATGAAAATAGATTCCTCAAAATTTATTTTATGCTAGAAGGTTCTGTAGAGTAGGACAGATCGTCCCAAAATAATTCTTTGAAACAAAGGAGAAATACGTGGTAAGTAGGTTTAATAATGAGTAGGATATGCAATAGAAATTACATTATTAGAGTTACCAAAGGAGTCTATAAAACGTTCATTATGTAGAGTAAAGCATTGACACGTTTATATGTCGAGTTTTTCGTGATTTGGTGAAAGATGTAAGAGGAAGTAACAGCTTCTGATAAATAATAGGCCACATTATACAAGAAAGATTCAAGTCAATATATAGATTGGTTGCAATGCATTTTCTGATCAAGAATAAATAGCATTTACTCTTGTTGACGAAAATATGTTACATGGACAGTGTGCGTTCTTTCAATTTGTATGTACAAAAATACTCACTCCTCCTGTGATAGTTGGATTCTCTTGAGACCTCCCCGTCTAGAGGCGAGAAAAGAAAAGACATTAAACTTGCAGGCAATAAAAACAGTTCGTCCTACTAATTATGGCATTTTAGTACAAATCGCGTGTTATTCTTAATGATAGGTGTAATATTAGGAAACGTCCTTACTGTGGACGAAACGGTTCCTGTTCGAGGTCAGTCTTTGATTTCATACTGCCTGACGCCATAGGCGGAAGGCAGTATAAAATCAAAGACTGACCGAGAATAATATGGATTATAATGATAATAATAATAATAATAACAATGATTATAGATAATATGGATTATCCAACTCAAGTGGTTCATTAATCGATGTACTGTTCTAAAATAACAATTTCACGTATAACTCCCCACCCTGATGTTATAAAGATGATTCTCACCCGACTTGATTCATTTGTCTAGCTTTGTCAGCCAGCTCCATCATCTGAAACGCCGAGCAGAGAAAATGGTAGAACAAATCTTATGAATTCAACGTTCTTTATTAATCTAAGCGCTCTACTAAGCGAACATATTATGTAGTAAAGTGATCTAGTCAACCAGCTTTACTGGAAAAGAAAGAGAATAATCTTATATTCAATATCTCCTGTAAAATATACAGAATTCCATGAATCCGCTGTGTTACCGCTCTTCTGTGTGACGTCCTGTGTAATCAGCAGTTCTTACCGTCTGCGCCCGCTCACTGCAATCAAGGTCTCTGAAGAAATCCTTCCGAGCTGGTACTCCTATCAGGTGCAAGCTAGAGTAGTGATTCCGATTGAAAAGGTTCAGAGTGCACTTGACCAATAATTCATAATCTTGAAGAAGAGCTGTTGAATTTG
This sequence comes from Alentia gelatinosa, assembly GCA_950022655.1. Taxonomy (NCBI): domain Eukaryota; kingdom Metazoa; phylum Annelida; class Polychaeta; order Phyllodocida; family Polynoidae; genus Alentia; species Alentia gelatinosa. The sequence goes on from OX465584.1 coordinate 38,303,811, forward strand.
ATGGGTGGTCACTGTTCCTGCCCAAAGCGGGATTCACACATGGAGACTAATGTACCTGAGACGTTTACACCTTTCCCCTAGTGTCAGATAAGTCTCTTTTGGTACAAAATTCTCTCACGGTAGTGTTTTTACAAGTCTCAAAGAAAAATGGCGACTTTGGTTCACATGGAAGGAAACATCTGATACATAGTCTCAGACATAGTCCCGGTGACAAACATGTGATCATGCTTGCTGGCCTCCTATTGGCTAGGTTGGGTACTTAGGTTGGTCCATATTTTTCTCGCCAAAATGCGCCTATAGATTTTAAACATGTTAAATCAATATAATGGGATTCCGTACCGATCTAAGGGTATTGACGCCGACATTTGAAGGGAAAATAGTGGAACCCTACAATTCAGACAAGGAGTGTTCCAGTTGAGAATCTTAGCAGGAGTTGTTTCAGGGAAACACCCAAAAAAAAAATTCCGACCGAAGGCGCGCACAGATCCAACCAGATCAAGCAACGCACACGAGACCTTTTACCTAATCTAAACACCCAATGAGGTACATGAATCCCATCGTGCGAATCCCACTTGAGGGGAGAGGATAACTGACATGCATTGTCCAGGTGTCTAGGAGTACCTGCAAAATTCATGAGAGATCAGGCAATAGGGCTTGTTCACACTCCACTGCCACACAGGGCCGCTACTGGATGAGACGTGCAGGGCGTCCTCATACCAGGCCGACTTGCTGCATGCATTGTTCAGGATCGAGACTGCAAATAGCCCTTACGGCTATAAAGGTATTGCCAAGCTGGGGCATATATATTCAGCCGCAGATTTTGTACATGGCTCAGCTGAAAGGAAGCAGCGCGTACAGAATGTGCCACCGTCCCTCTATCTGCCACTGTCTCTGGAGACAACACCCTTGGGGCCTAAATAGATGGGCCATTGGGTTGTGCTGCCTCCGGAATGAAAATATACTCAGCAACATCCAGAATTATTCTGGTGACACATTGTTTCATTCTGTTCTTACTGTTGGCATCGTTCAAGACAAAAACAATAAGATATGTTCACAGATTTCACATCAAAGCAGGATCTCAGTCGAACATACGCAGGCGCACGGAGAGAAAAAGCACGTAGGAAAGAGAAACGAAAGCCATTCCATGTAATGATAATTTTAAATACACTCATGGAATTAGGATCTCTATTTGTAATACGAGATGAATAGAATCATTACAAGAATCATATATGAATACTGAGCAAACAATAATTTTATACTGCCTCCAATTTCACATTTATTGTGGTCAAAATGAGATGCTTCAAATTGTCCATTATGAAAAAAGATCTTTGTCACAACCTATTGTCCATGAATATCCAAACTAATTACGCATGGCACTATAGTCCATATTCTGAATTTGCAAATTTCAATGGTCGAATGCACACTTAGCACTGACACGTCCATAAATGGTAAAGCTTCATAGTGGTTGTCAAGGAAAGGCCTTGGTTATCCATATGAGCTCCGTGGCAACACCTATTTAAGTATTTATGAATGGACAGCAAATTATAGTCATGGATCACAACTGGTCCATTCTTCCAATTACCTTCAGTAAAACTAAAATGCGAGCTAGGTTTATTGGCCAAAACAAGGAACAACTGAATAACCTTCTCGGTCGATCTGTTACCAGAAGCTCCAACAGTGATGGAGAGTGATGCAGAGGTCGCATAACCAACAATCCCACTATAAAGAGGCGTTCTCTTTGAAAAGGCAGGCAGACAGTCTCGATATCACCGAAGAGGAATACTTACGTCGTATTGCTGATCCTTAAAACGTTTCTCCAAGTCATACTTGTCACTCTCAAGACGATAGATGAGGGTGTTCAGCTCCTTGGCCTTCTCAGTCAGCTTGCCCGTGTCGAAACCAGAGATGTCAAGAGGCTGAATACGCTGCGCCAAAATGGCACGCTTTTCGGCCTCCAACTGCTCCTTGGATTTCTTCTCACCTTGGCTGCTATCGTCATCTCCCACCTGTGAATCATCCTAATTGTTGGCAACCGCAGTCGCAAAAGAGACGGCAGGGGCCAGACCAAGCATGAACGTGTTAGGAATAATCTAGTGAAACATTGCATGGGAGTTGATAGAAGGGTAGAAGGGGTATACATAAAGTCAACGGAACACTTAGAAATGCAGCTCTAAAAGACGTTTTAAGTTACTTTCTTTTGACGGTAATATCAAAATTGTATCAATACGAGCTATATATCAACAAAGCATAGTAAAACATTTAATATCAGCATCAATTGCCCAGAAGATCCTATCACGGCATAAGAATTTCAAGTGCCTATATTTTCAAAGGTTCATTTTTCTCATCCTTCTCGTTACAACAACGCAAAAAATTAGTAATATGTCGTCCCTTCATTCATAAGGTCCAAAGGGGAAAATCCTCAATTATCGAATAGGATAATCATATTACAGAATTGAAAAACAACTTACTCAACCAACAGAACAGTTCCATCGGCATGTTGTAAATAAGGATCTTTATGCAAGCAGTTTCCAGAACATATATGTACACTGGGGTTTATATGCGTGATAGATGAGCAAAAGATAAGATATTATTCAACAGTGTGCGCAAGGAACTCACATATACAACTTCTTATCGACCATTGACTCCCGTGAAAATCAAGGACGTCAATATTTTTCGTATGGGAGAAAGAGGTAAGAGAATAAAAGTATTAGTAAAACCGACAACTAGATACCGGGTCTTTGATGTGGCGAAATTCGGTTTTAGATACAGGTTTTCCGGTTAGGATTCCTCTAAAGGTGGGGAAGATGGGCCAAGGGCCCCTCTAGCTGTTTGGAAACAGTTTATTGGAATGGAGAGATCAGGCTTGAGGTGAAATAAATTAGATGGAATATGTGTAGCTTATGCTTTAATGGATTAGGATGTCTGGGACATTTTAAAAATCTAGATTCTCTTCTATATCATGGGGCTGCAGGGGGAGATCAATAACGTTAATCAGTAAGCATACTATTCAAAAGAAAGGATCTAACGTGCCTGAATCCTGGCCACTGCCATCAAACAGGTCGCCATGACAACATGAGTGCTGCCATGGTCTTCTTCAAAAATAGTTCATAATTAATTACAAAACATAACCTCTCCTTGATCTCTACAATAATTTAACCCTCATAAGAAATGACATATATTTATATACTAGATTATAAATGTTTGACTTTATAGGATATATTATCTTTTAAGATTCTTCAAATGTTATCTTCATTACATTAATGGCTTTATCATTACATTTAAAATATCCTTTATTCTCTATTGTTATATAAGGTTGTGACCAATTATTCAGGTAAATCCAATGATTTTACCGTAGACATAGTAGACATAGTAGATATAGTAGACATGGTAGACATAGTAGCCATAGTAGAAACGTATAAATTGTGAATGAAGTCACGAATGATCAAGCTTTGATTAAGTCAGTAGTTACCAAGGCTCCGCCACCCTCGCGTTTGGAAATGACAAAGTTCGGCTTTGGTGGGTTCTTCCACTTCTCGAACTCGGCCATCTTCTGCTCCCGGGCCGCCTTGCGTTTCATGTCTTCAGCATCCTTTTTGGATCTCCTCTCCTCCTGCCGACCACAGAAAGATTTATTTAACGACCAGCTCATGAGCAGGTGTTCCATAACAAAAACATATTCTGGTCCTCTTGAATTAGTTGTAGAAGAATACCTATGATATATCTCTTTCTCGTCACTTTCAGTCACCTCTCAATATATAGACATTAAGGAATTAAAAGATTACGTCTTATTATCACGCCTTGCAGGAGGCTATATCATAGTCAGTGGCTGTAGAATAGTCAGTTCGATTAACAACGTCGTTGTCTTATACTACTTATCTCACCTGTCTGACTCAGTAAATCCTCATTCAATTTCCAGAAAATGCCCTCTGTCTTAAAATAGGCAAACTGACCCCAGAATCCATGTGTGCTTCCCAGGAGCTGAACTAAGTGCAACATCTATAAATATTGCTGATAATCGTAACTGCTCACCTCCTCACAGCGGCGGCGGTTCTCCTCCACAGCACGCCTCTCAGCCATTTCTTTCTCTTGCTCCTCTCTCTCCTTCTTGCGCTGTTGCTGTAGACACAAAACCATGGGACGTCAAATATTGTTCCGTGTAAGGATGACCCTGAGGGTTAACATCCAATTCCTGTCCACCAAGTGCTTGGAGGATATTGAAATACACATATTACATTTAAGATATTTTTTCTCTTTCGTACTATATCAAGAACGTATTCTACACTATTAGACTACTGTATCTGAAGATTGTATCAGAGTTCAAGTTTACCATAGGTCAGAGAGATAGGTGGTGAGGTCCAATAAAGGTACGTCAGGATTGTTCAGAAGTAATTATATACATAAGAGAGGCAGTTAAATTTCAACCTAGCCATAACAAAACAAACGCCCCAGGATTTCTTAATACTTACATTCTTATCAAGACAGAATAGGAATTACCTTAAACCTATTGCAGAAATTATTGGTGGTCAGAAAAGAAGATAATTAGCAGGCAGTACGAAACCATTATGTCCAGCACCTCCAGTATGAAGAGAGAGGCTCGTATAGATAAAGATTATTTATAGTGAGTGCAATGAATACGATTATGTGCTATATGGTTTATAATCTCTTTACCACTGTAATTGAGAGTTTTGCTCTGTCATCAAAAGCCGCATGAAAGGTGATCAGAGAGTGAGATTGCTTGAGCCCTAGTCATCAGTGTTGGCTATTAATAGAGCTACTCATACCTAAAGGAAGCACTAATCATACTGCTCTATTGACCATGAGCACATGAGGGACAGCAAGACGAAATCTACGAGTGCATCCTATTGGCAAAGACACACATTACGAAATCTTCTGCTGAAAAGGCAATGTTAAACCTGTCCAAACAGAGCTAGAATCTGCCTCCAAGAAATCATGTTTCTAGTAATTTAGTTATCAATCACCAACGAATGCAGTTATTCTGAGTTCAAATCCTTAGGTAAAGGTAAGTAATCGTAATTAGCATTTTAGGGAAGAAGGAATCTATGTCATGAAGATTATGAGGTGTCCTTGGAAGCAAAGGCAGCCCCTCCCACTAGTGAAGGCATCGTGCCCAAAATCAGAACATTGTCTTACTTAACAGCATTAACAAGATCAACAACCACTGGTAGTGTGAATTGGAAAGCAGAAGAAATTGTTTAGGTGAAAAAATATAGAGGCGATTAAATAAAGGAAATGGAAAGTATCTGGGACAGGAAAATGGGTGAACCCCTGCACGAGCACAGAACCGGCTCCAGTCAAGCATTGGCAACAATATTCAGTCTTACGCTTCTTTGCCTGAGTTCGTTGATTTCCTCTTCCATTCTCGCGCGCTCTTCTTTGTTGGCTTCTAACAGTTCCTGGGCTGCATCGTCCAGTTCGGCGGTGGACGCTACATTCCCCTGCCGCCGCCTCTGTTGTCATGAGCAACATAACAAACCCCGTTATCAAACCGGTGAGAAACCTACCAACATGTCCAGCCAGCCGGCAACGGTGTAGGGGCCAGAGGAACCAACATGTCCATGACCCCTCCCCCCGACCTCTCCCGTCCCTCTGCAAAAACAGACGCAGTTCGATAAATAGAACATCAGTCTTTCGGCCTTCCAACTTTGTCCATCCTTATCATTGATAATCTCTTTAAAGAATATATCTGGCTGTCTTGTGGACATAACCAGCACGTGGGGAAATCTATTGTAGACACTGTGCCCGGTATATTATACCCTGAGGGTTATTTATCTGATTTTCTTCTTTACCATTGCAGATTTGACATAGTTGGATAAGACTTTGAGACGGATTCTTCCATTTCCGAACGTTCACACCCCTCCCGTCCCGGCAAAGCCACCTGTCACGGACCCCGCGCTGTGTTCTGAAAAAGAAGAAAGCTTGAAAACCGGACTGAGAGGGCCTGGTTTTCCGCTGTCCACTTGCGGTGAGCCAGCCAGCGCAGCCACAGCCAAGGGGCTCAGTGGATGAAGACACAAGACAGAACAACCGACAGGCAACAGCGTGACTTACTATTCTCTCCCGCATTATCCTGATTTCCTCCTCCTCCCGCTCTCTCTCCTGCCGAGCGAGTTCGAGCAGTTCCATAGTCTGCTCATCTACGCCAGCTACATTCACGAGCTGCTCCCTGCGACGCTAGGTTAGGGTGAGCAGAACAGGTGTTGATTATGTTAGGGTGGGTGGTCAGTCGGGGGTTACGGGGTGCCCTTAGTCTCAACCTAAGTCATCAAGATTAACAGGTCTCTTGGGTTGAATGTAAAGAGGTAGAACCTATACTAAGTTGGAGGGGTATGTTTTAATAGACGGACATAGGTTCTTTTGGGACTTCTTGTTAAATGTATTATTGAAGATCGACACAGGTGAAAAGTTGATCCGAGGGCTTAAGTATTACCATGAATAGAGTGGATTTAACGTCAAAATTAACCTTAGTGTTAGGCTCACTGGGGTAGGGGAGGGTGTTAACTATTAAACTTTAAGTAAACATGAAGTTAAACATTTAATGCTGAAAAGGAAATATGCCCTTGTCATGTTTTCTGTTAGAAATTGGCGATACTTTGTAAAGTTGTTCTCAAAGATCTATAGAAAATGCTTGTCTAAGAAGTACTTTAATTGTGAATCTTTTTTAGTAAGTCTCATATCCATACTGAAATTTGTATATTTGTTGGAATAAGATAACAAAATCCGCAAAATATCGCCGTCTGAGTGATAAAGAGTTAAGGTGTTATGTAGCAAAATTGGTGTTATCATGTATTAAAATTGTTAGATACACATATTGCCAAATACAGACGATTTCACATGGAAAAATCGCAGCGCACAGTATATCCCAAAAAACATAGATACAATCAACAAGAAAAAAGATAAACCTTTTCCAGTTATCACACGGTCATATAAAAGGTATGTACGAGTTCATTTGAAAACATGCCTGTTAAAATACTGTCTGCAAAATTGTGCAGCCGTCAAACATTTCACTAGATTCCAATGGTAAAAAGCTGATACTTCTAAGTAAGTCGAATCATAAAGTATGTATGGCGAAATTATATAGTTTTCAGAAACACTGTAATTGAATATGTATACAAACCTGCATGGCAAGCTCGGCCTCGGAGGGTCCGGAATCATCAGGAGGTCCCATCCTGTTGGGAGAGGGTGAGCTACTGTCAGTATGGATTCCAAATGCAGGTGAACTGGGTCCAAACAATATCTGTGAAGCTATCTTGTAATACATTTGTCGTAAGTTGATATCAACATTCTGCATTTGCAGAGAATATTCAAAATAAAATAGAATAACTTAAAGTAAAACTGTCTAAAATTGGAACTCAGGATATATAAAGTAACTTAAATCCCTGTTTCGGGAGAATGCAAAAGAGAGAATAAACAAACGAAAGAAAGTTTCAAATAATCTTTAAATGGTAAATTATGAAGAAAGGATTTGTTAAAAGTCAAAATGATGTTACTATATAGCCATGTATGATGTATATAATTGTAATTGATGCTTCCAATATTCAATACCAACAATTTACTAGATGTAGTAGTGACAGTTCAAAGAGCTATTTCACCGACATGATACACAATCCAGCAGACTGTAAAAAGAACATGTTTGGTTTATATGGAGAAGCAGAGAGTAATGGGAATTACACCAGTAATTCAAATTGGAAATAGGAGATGTCGAACAATAATATTGAAGGGGAGGTAACGACAAAAGATGCCGTGACAAAATGTGTTCTCCCGGTTTGATTGGAAAGATGTAGGGTCAGCAGGACGGGATTTCACCTTATATACCAATGATTGTAAAATTAGGAAGACATTCAAAAGACAGGCAATATAATATTTGCTACATTCCTGTCAAAGAATTTAATACAGCAATGACCTATAGGCTTAGAAAAGATATACTGTGAAGATACCAACAATGACATAACCTAGGGTGCCTCAATGTCCAAAATAATAAAATTGTGTATGGTTGACATATCAAGGATTATAAAAGTTAGATTATCAAGATGACATGCGATTGATTCATGGTGGATTTATCAAAATAAATTTTTGGAAGATAAACTCTCTCAGCCCACATTACCTACTTTTGCTAGGGAATATTCATAGGGAGCTATACATTTTGAAATGGTATATAGAAAGCCCTGTACTACTGCCATAGTCATCACTCTTGAGTCTGTAATGATATATTTAGCAATGCTTCTTCAGCCAAATCAAATGCCATGGACATACTAAGAATGTTATAAGTTTCTTTTGATTGCAAAAAGTAAATTTAACATTTGTTAGTTTCATAATAAACCGTCAAGAATTGACATCCAGCTGGCATTATATTTACTGTTGAATGTTATCTCGAAGCCTGCAACTCAATATAACCAAAAGTAAAGAGGCACAGAAAATAAAGAATTGGAAGTACGGTTGTAGTGAAAAGATTAAAAATGGGCTAATATTCTGTCAATCGATGGAGGACACTATCTCATGGATGTTAGAATTTTCCGAAATTCTGTCTAGGTCAGTCAGTGTCTTATTGCAATTTTCGCAAAAAGGCCTTCATCGAATCTGAAAATACAGGTGAGGAGGGAATGCTGTCATTGAGGCGTGGACGGTAGATGGAGCGACTTAGTAATCATGGGCCGAACTTTTAAAACTGCTTCTGCAGTGTATTTGTTAGCTGTCTGTTTGCTGGTGTCAACATTAGATGGATCGGATGAGAGTGAATCGAAACACTTGCTCTTCAGTAGAGGAAATCAATCAGAAACAATATATCTTACTGTACTTATATGATTATGTGACAGTTATGATATATTTGTTCAGTTGCTCAGTACAGCGGGCAAGTACACTGCAGAATTGGGTATTGTGTGCTGGCATACTATGGGCTCCGTTTGTATTATCATGATTATCACGTATCACATACTTCTGCATTTCAAAGAACTACGTTCACCAAAATGAGTGCCAGTCAAGGAATGCCCCCATGCGCTACAACAGGAAGCTTTGGCCGACCCTGGCACAGGCTAAGGTTCTCTTTAAGAAGAGTGATAGGCTTTAAGAGGATTCCAGAGAAGCGTTGCAGACGCGTCAAATATTCCGATCTGAAGCCATAAGTCCCAAACATAGGCAGCCTCGGTCCCCTCAGGTCAAACCACAATTCGCTTGGGGCAGCGAAAGCAAGAGACATGCGCTGGACACGTGACAATGTAGACTGACATGCACTTTCTTTTCTTTCTTGCTCTCTCACTTTGTAATTTTTTTTTCTTCTCCTTTCTATATATATACTGAAGAAGTATGTGAGTTATTTGATATGGATTGAGCAAATGTGTGTGGAAGATAGGGCTGAATACGTCGGAAAGGGAATCTTGAAAACGTTGTGAAGAGGAATTTGTAGGTTTGATTTTTGGTTTCCATGGCGACTATCATCATTGGGTGGTCAGTATCACTCGAGAGGAAAAAGGCCAGAAACGCAGTTGAACGACGGATAGTAGGACAATTCCGACTCAAATCGTGATATTCCGGCGGGAGGCCGAATGAGATTCTAAAGCGTAAAAAGTGTTCCTTTTGTATTTTTTTTGGGTGGGGGTTGGGGATTTGACTCTTGAATACCATGTAATAAGAAGAGAGTCTGGCAAAAAGCATGGAAACGAGTGATACAGAAAAAAATTGGCACGACTAACATCTACACTTGGTTACCATGCCGAGACATGAACACCAGTGCTTACTTTCTAGCTGGAGACGTAGGCTCGTCCTCCTCCCTGGGAAAGAACAATCAGTCACGTTGGATCAGTGTTTGTGAGTGAGTGGCCTGTAATTGTGGGATTGTGCTCATTGCACTGTGGTCGTGGCACTGTGCTTGTAGCACTGTGATCGTGGCATATACAAGTGTATTGCGGCCAGGTCTATAACAAAACTGCTGGGAAGGGTCAGAATGTCGGACAGTCGGGTCGCAACGGATCGGGTCGGACAGTCGGTCCGGATCGGGTCGTACAGTCGGAAGTGAAAACGACAAACCTTACCCTCCTTATTTTGACAGTTCGTCAATCATCAGTAGGTTGTAATCATACAGAAATCGCGAACAAAATGTTAATAATAGATCAGTCTGTAAAATGAGAAAGGTTATTATATATGGAAACTATGATAATGAAAATCATATGGTAAACAATTGAAAGCAATTAATTTCTAGTTTAAGATTGAAAAGTTAATTTTTAGTTTAAGGGATGTAAGATTAATATAAATAATTCTGATGGGAATTTGATTGTACATGTCAAGCATCAAGTAAATATTAATATTAACATGATGTAGAAAACAACAAAACAGAGAAACTAGGGAAAAGAACACAGAATGAAAGCAGCCCTCTTGGTAAAAATAAGTATAATGACGTCTACTCGGGATGAATGGTATAGAAGAAAGGTCGACAAAAGATATAAGGACACCTAATCCAACATCATCTGTGTATCTAACCAGCACCAGTCTACCTGAGTGAACCAGAAAGGCATCAGCCCTTGCCTTGCCAGACAAGAGCACCTCAAAACGTCTCAAATACAACAAAGCTACATCATACTTGGCCATCGAAAGTCACAGCAAGCCGGTCTACCCTGCATCTTAGGTTGATCAAAAGGGACTGGAAGGAGATCTCGGTGGTGCATAGAGTATATATCAAGGGGTCATCATTGTGAAGGAAATCAGAGGAGAGGACGTCACAGTTACTTGGACAAAGAGAAGCAAAGATGACACAGGAAGTTGTCAATGGCACACTTGTCAGCTGATAGGAATAAACAACTGAAACTATGATATCGGATCATTTGGTAAGATAATGAGACAAAGTAGACAACAAATGAACAATATCAGACTGCCACGTGTGCATTGAAAACTTGGATATTGACAGTGAAATACATTGAGCCACTAAACATATATGTGTATACGTGAATTAGTATGTTCAAATTGAATACTTCAGGTTATCTATTTACACACAAATCGATTAATATCTTTCGAATTAATCCATTGGTTTTACAATGACAGATAGCAATTGTCTTACGATAATACCAATTTAAATAAGAATAATGAGATGATTTTAAAAATAAGACTCATGTGTTCAAGGAGACTTGACACATTCGTTAGGAATGAACCGTAGTTAATGATACAAATAGCACATTAGATACTACTTTTGCATACGGTGGGATGTTTTCAGTAATTGTAGAACAGTAACCGAACTGATGTATGCCTTGTAAGATGCTATGGTTAACACTAGATTAATAATGACTTAACTATGTTACTTGTTTTAATATTATATTTAAGAGTTTAATACCTAACGCTACTTGAATGTGAATATTACTACTATTTAGAACACAGTTACACACAAAAAGCAGACAGGTAAAAGGCGATATACAAGTTGGAAGGTACAGTCACGTTAAAAGCATTAGGGCAGTGGTTACAAATGACAGGCGGTGGGCACAACAGACAGAGTTTTACACAGGAGAGTTTGTCAGAAAAGAATAAACAGACCAATGTGGAGACTATTGGATGTTACACTAACACCTCACACTACTTAAAGTCTAATTGATGGACTATGTCTAATCACTTACTCATCCTCCTCCTCTGACCTGCGTGGCACCAAATAGAGCAAAAGAGTCAGAAACATACACAAAGCGTCATGAGAAACTGCTAGGGGCGCTTGGACCGCGCACGCGCGAGCAATATGCCTTAAGGGAACCGAACCCAAAGCCTCTTGAGTCAATCCATGGAGGAGAGAAAAAGGAGCTGCCAGAATCAGAAAGGCAAAGGGAGACAATCAAAAAGAAGGCGGTATTGTGCTATCTTTTGTCCTATCTGGCAACGGCAATATTCAATGTTCTGAAAGAGAGTAGGGTCTAAGATGTTTCTGGCCGACTGGTGTCTGAGACTAACCTAGCTGAGGTGGCAGAAGACACAAAGGGACAGTACATTGGAAAAGGACAGACACAGAGGCTACTATTTGGGTGACAAGTACGCGCGGGAACTGCTTCTGGATGCCTGAAAAGGAAAAGTCTGACATTCAAAAGGTTAGTTTGATTCATGTCGTCATGATGACGTCGACGCCATTCCACCACTGCAAGAATCAAACCCACACAAAAAGCAAACCAAAGAGGAGTAAAAGCTACCTACACACGGGCTTATTATTACAATAAGGGTGGTCAGGAGTGTGTGAAAATGTCTACCATTTAAGATGATATCTGAATCTGATAACTCTATTGGATTAACTGTAACATGTATTTGTTTAGTTTTTGAATGATATGGACTCATGTACTAATTCGGGTTATCATTTGGTTTAAATGGATTATTCAAGATCATTACATATATAATTATTGACGACCTCCAATTGATTAAAATGCTTAAGTGTGATGACTGATGAGATTTTATTTTAAAATATCTTTATATACCTTTAACAAATAGGTAAATAGATCTGTCAATGAACTGCTCAAAACTTTTTGATTTAGAGGAAGATTTGTAGAGCATGCTTTGTTCTCTAATATAAATTTAGCATTTCCAAAAAGAAATATCGATGCATCTATGGACTTTTTTTTTCGTAGGGAACGTTTGAATAGGTATGGATCAAATGCAGTGTGTATAGGTTGCTTTTATCTAAATGCCGGGTCTGTCCTGTGATGTGAAGAAATCATGGGTTACTACCATCTACGTGAACAAACATCTGAAATCAAACTGACCATACTGAAACTAATAAAACTCAACAAAGCAAACAACTGAACAACACAGTTTGAAATATAGTGTGAATTCTACCTTTTGTTCCAGTTCCATTTTGTGAGCTATCTGTGAGACCTTTCCGGTCATGATTGAGATGTATCAATGTACGGTTAAATTACCCTCACTTGTTCAAATAAGGCAATTTGAAATAGGTGAAGTTTGATTTATGCTTTCTAAATCTTCCTATTGATTTTTTAGTCATATATATAATCTGGTATTGGATTATTTGAATTTAATTTGTATCTAAGAATTAGCTCAATGCTTAAAATTTTTTTTTTTCACTTATTGGTAATAACGGTTCTGTTTTTTTTTAATGTATGTTGTTCTGAAGAATGACTTTAAACTCTCGTTAACGTTGACCAAACCAAAGGAGATAAAGCCATGCAAGACAAGACTAAATACAATGTAGGGCACTTAAGGAATTGGGGAGGACGAAACGAATTGACAACACAGTGTGTTTTTCCAAACTGTGATGACTACAATAATCAGAGAAACCATCCACGAATCAGCTATGGTGCCTAGAGTGCAAACTGTCACCACTAGATGGTCGGGCGCACCGACACATTCACATTTACCACTCAGCACTCACTTTGTGTCTTCTTCTTCCTCCTCCCTGAAGATTGAATGAAAGAGTAAAACCTCAGCAATGTGACCTTTCCTCAATAAGAGCAGTGCGAGGACTTACGCTGGTATCATCACCATACTATTTGAAGGAGTCATGCATTTGGATTTCGCGCTATCTTGAAATGGGCGATATGTTTATTAATGTAGATCTAGTTTAAACAGTTATTGCATTAAAGTACTATATTCATTATTGATATAGTGTTATCTACATATTTATTTTGTCATGAATTTAATTGATATTTGATGCGGTATCAAAATTATTTTCTGAGAATATAAACGCGCTTTAATTAAGCGCAACAGCCTTGCGCATTGATAAAGACGAGAACATCAATTGACTAATACGAAAACGAGCAATTGAAGCAGATTTTCCAGGGAATAAAGCTTTTAATAGATAGCGCGCGCTGTGTGTAAAGCATATTCCTTCTCAAAGATATAGCAAAATATAAAAAGAAAAAAGGAACTGACCATCCTGAACCAAAAAAACAAACCCTACATGCTTTTAGTGTGCTTCAGTAGGTGTCGGTACAATATTTATGCTTTGTTGGTCTTAAAGAAATAAAGACTTTTTTTTTTAAAGGTGTGTACATTGAAAATCTCTGGAATCTTTACAAAGCAAGAAAGAAAGAAAATCGCAGGCGACGAATATTCAACGATATAGTTGAGGCAAACTCCCCAGTCTTCGGGAATTGGCAATCAAAGTATGTGCTTCAAATCATCATTGCGTGGAATGAGCAGGGGGTGAAAAATTGATATGAGCCCCTTGACTTGAGACAAACCTTTCTGGGAGCATAATTGGGGCGTGAAAGGCGGCCAGAAATTCACACATAATGGCACACAGCCGAGCACGGCTATGACGTCACAGCTAGGACGTCAGTGCATAACTGCCGTACTCTATCGTATCGTGCTTAGCACTGGGTAGTCATGTGACTGGGTATACTGCACCGAGCATGCGTGGGTGCGTGCGCAATGTACAGTACTTACTTATGTCTTTCCTCCCTGGGGAACAGAATGGTCAAACACCAATAAACACCTGATATATGCAAATAAACAGGAGTCATACCGAGTGTTTTCTTTTACACAGTACAAGAGCGCGGATTTGAAACAAATTGGGATTTATTTCCTCCCGACAAGGATTACACGAGGGTTGAATAACTATTCTAGGGGGTCAGACGTAGGTCACATAACAGGAGATTTAAAAATGTCGACTTTAATATTCACAACTAATATAGTAAATGCTGTGGAATCAGCATTACCTCTAAACATACTATGACTAACCAAAGAGCATGCAGAGTGAGTACATACTAAACAAATACTGCATAAAAGGAGACGCCGAATGTATAGATTTGTTATGTGATAGAATCATCGTAGTATTGTGTATCTAACAGAACATTAGCGAGCTTTACTGAGACGATCTTTACTAAAGAAGGCAGCATCAACGGTCTTTAGAAAGGATCTTAGAACTACTTATTACAGAGGCAAGACAAGTTGTAGTCCTATGAAACCACTTTTAAGTGTTTCTTAATCTCAGTCTCCCATTACATCGTCTAGGTAGTGAAATGGTTCTTAATTTTTGAAGAGTGAGACATAACATGCTAAATATGTAAGAATCAACCTACTCCTCCTCTCTGTAATGCAAAGAAATCGCGAGGTTTTAGTCAAATAAAAGTGTTAAGCGAAAAGGAAATTGTATAACATAAAGAAAATGTCATCCCAATAGAAAATGAACATGTGACTATTCACACTTTTCTCATTTTCATTTTGAAAGCAGGGAAAGTTAATACACTGACAAGTTATAGAAGTCACGTAACATATACATGGGCACTAAACACAGTTTATAATAATAGAAAAAAAACAAGGATGTTTCGATGTAATTGTCACACATATATAATAATACATTAGTTTCACAGGCGGTAATACCTCAGAAATACAATTTAATTACAATAACAATATTATGTCTACAACAACAGTCATCATGATGATAGTAAATAATACGCGTACCAAGCAACAGTTCAGACAAACTTGGAAACAAACTACATGGCTGCCTTTCATGCTGGGGCTAAAATCTTTGTGATGGGTTGGGGCAGGATGCCAAGGGATACTTCTAGAAAACTCATCTGGATAGGTATACTACGTTCAGCTATATTTGTAAATACATATGGTTCTACTAAGTAGGAATAAACTCTCTCTCTATATATGTATATGATAGACGCACCATGCAAGTTATGAATATTACAGTTTTGCAAAGTTCTGCATGTCGAAACTCGGCCTGCTGGCATTATCATACCGATTAATTCCATAGGAATTCCTCTTTCCAGTCAAAACAATTCAATGGTAAATTATACTTTTCTGCCAACTTCTGTCATGGTATTATACTCTAATCGAACATATTAATATCATTATATACATGTTCTGAAAATCACGTAAATAAGAATTCCTCCCTACTTCGACCATAATGTTACTCTCAGAGCGACATGCTGAGATATTACATTACACTATGTAAATGCCTGAATAATGAATGACATTATGTATAGCAGTAAATACATGGGGTTTATATCTGTGTTAACTAAACCGGTACAATATTAATGGGAAAGAATATTAGAGTCAGTTGTGGGAGTAGTTGTAGTAATGAGAAGAATTTGAGACTACGACGACGTTGAGAAACAAAGCTGAGACTCTCACGACTACGAGATATGTTGAGATAAGTTGTTGGTCTCAGTGTAGGTCTCAGGGTAGGGCTGTAGGTAAGAGAGTGCAATTAACAGGCAGGGGTCAATGTGTTTACTGTTTCATGCTACACCTCTAAGGGACACTCTGATTTTAGACGCCTACCCGGAGACAACATCCTCTTCTTCGGACATGTTGATGGCTTAGATTGTCGAAAATTCTATATACAAAACCTGAAAACAGACGGCAATTTGTTTATATATTATAAACATCCTGCCATGACAAACAATATAAACAATGTTTATAATATACGTAATCTCAAGGATGATGGATATTACCAGTGACTCCTCAAGTGACTTAAATATCTCACTGGATGCTAATTATCTCGACAGTATCTATTTAAATGTTGTGTTACTTAAAGATGTATACAATATTCAGATAGCCGTTACTTAAAACGTAACATATAAAACCCTTCCTTTCATTTATATTGATATGGTAAGTGTGGTATGCAGCAGTATGTGCTAGTCATTCTCAGGGTTGCTAGGGGAAAACTCCATGGACGGCCGCTTCCCGGAGCCATGTTCTCAAACCTTTACCTGCATTACAGGATCAGTGTAAATGCCAGAGGTACGTTTGGGATATTATTCTGGGTCTATAACCCAGTTTTAAATCCAAACGATACTAATGGCCTTAGTTAAACATATACCAGGCCAGTTCTGGTTCAATACAGCAAACGGTACTAGATATATCATTTTTCACCTGAATTTATCCTTAAAAAAATGAGATCCAAACAAACCAAATCGTGTGCTTGGAAAAAGTAGATTCCACATTCAGCAAATAGGAAGTACTACATCCCCCATCTCTCAAACACCTCAGCCCAACCCCTTTTCCTTCCCAGGTGCAGGTCATCTTGTGTTAGGTGATTTTCAACTCTCTTTTTTCACAAGAAAGAAAAAAGGAAAATGAGCTGTTCAACCAGAATAAATGAGAATATATGGAAATATAGCGTGTATATGTTTTCCTCACAAATGATGAAACCATTATTTCATTCCAGCTCAAAGCATTACTCACCCTCTTACCTCCCCAGTCCCCCTTTCCCAGCTTCACCTCGACCATCTATTTCTACCCCTCACGAGGGCCTCACACGGAGGGGGAGGGCGATTGGGGGGTGGGGGTGTTCTAATGAAATATATACACAGTTCATCCTAAGGGAGCAGGTTGTAGGGAGGGGATAGCACACGAGGCTCCGGGTTTAATATAGCAGCCTGGAGAGCCGGGGCCACCTCCAGTGTGTTTATTCAACCTGACACGTGGACGAGAGACCGCCCGCCCGCCCTCCCCTCCCTCCCCACCCTCCCAACGCAATCCTACCCCTACCGTCCCACCCGACCCACCCCTAACTACCAGCCTACTCCATGGACGGCCGCTTCCCGGAGCCATGTTCTCTGTAGCTTGGGCAATTACTATGCAGAGAATCAGGAATCAAGATGAGGTTTACTGGTTATGACTCTGTCGGAACCAGTGGTTATTGAGATGACTCCCCTTCGCTCTCTCCTCAGTAATACTTCGGTAGTAATAACTAAACATGTCACGTGAAGACTCCGTGGAGTCACACACACTAAACTGGTAGTACCTGATGAGAGGAACACCAAGTGAGAAGTGTAAGTTTCCGAAATCGATTAGATAAGATCAAAGTATATAGATCCTGTGATAGAAACGGGTAAAGCAGAGCAGTCAGGTGTAATGAGAACGTGTATGGGATACGTGCACCTGGCAAAGTAGCACCTGGCCATTGGACTAACTACAGGCCAGTTGAGCAGCTCCAGGTGCCTACGACCGACTCAGGAGGGATCGTGGGCGATGATCGGGGAGAATGGGGCGTTTGACATTTGATGGTCAGTGACCTTTGGTGAAAGGAAAAGGTCACACACTATCAAACATGAAACTAGACTTCCCATTTCGAGTACCCTACAAAACTAACCTGCCGTATCTACCTTCTCATGAATAAATCCTGATGAGCATTATGAAACATATATATAGGCTCCATCAATTGGCATTTCCTCATCGTTCCGAGCTTGAAATTCAATTGTCATCAGATTAAACTGAAGAAGAATCGCACTGGTGACACTAGAAAGTCTTACAACACTTTTGCCTCTCTCTACTTCTCCCCAAATTCCTTTTTGTGTCCTTGATAATATCTTCCTGGTCTTGCTGACCTACTTTACTTTCTATTTTACATTTGTTACCATTGACGTTTTGCTTGACGAAATGCCTATACAATACAACAATACTATGCAAGTACTGACAAATACACAGAGCGCAGGTATAAATAGCTAATAGCAGTGAGCGACTACCAATCTGCTCAGTCCTTGCCCGTGAGCAGTAGTCGAGAAGGTTCGCCGCTATATTTAGAGGGGAGTGTCTACCCGTTCTATGTTGGTAAGCCGAGAACTAGCCGAAAGCCTCTCCAAGCTTGCTATAGCAAGCCAAGGCTACGACGATGTAGCGGTATGTCATGGACAATCCTTTTCGTTCGTAGATAGTAACGAATTAATCAAAACGAGTTCATGACCTACTTTTGAAATGTTCAGACTGACCGCAACTGCAGGTGCAAAGATTTTATAAATCCTACAATCTCACAGTTAGAAGCAACTAAGCATATATATATATATACCATCATAATGTTGACAGTATCTCTGGATATGTCATTTGAATAGGGTCTATTCTACTATTCAAAATAGGAGCATTTGATAATTATATGAATTCCGTTAATAATTTGATAAAAGAAGAACATTCTAGGAATTATAAACACGTCGATGACCAAAAATATCGAGATATAGGAAAAGTTACCCGTAGCTGCCCCTATTTGTGAGATTATCCCCATTCATGTAGGATTTATGAAATCAAAAAGCAAAAAGTTTTCTTCTAGTCTTTTTGTATGTAACATAAATATCCTCCGGTGCATGTGACCTATTTATAACCGCGCAGCGCTCCCCCTACCATACTGGAGTCGAGCCTCTTCTTGGAAGTTCCTAGAAGGGTCGTCGGAACGGTACAGTATCGTGGCAGGATAAATCCATACGTATAACACAGGGCCTTATCCAAACCGCCTCCTGGAATTTTCGGAGTGACGATAGGTCCAGATGAAAGCACACTCCGGGAATATATTCTAGGAAACTCAATTTTGACACCTCACAAACCTGCACAGCGGGTAAAAATCCACGATTCTAGGGTGGTACAAAGGTCATCCTTGTAGAAAAAAAAGATAGCAGGGCACCGTATTCCTGGGCTTCTCTCCCTTTCATGTGTACGGTAAATGATCCAATTATTTTCAGGCATGATGCTAAACATCGACGACAGTAGAAATACAGAGAGTACATCCAGGGTACATCCCTCCGTGCCATCGAGGCAGGCTTTCGCGTTGTCAATTGTCGTCTGCTCAACGTAAATCCACCAATATCCGTTCGGCGATTTGTGACTGGCGACGCAGAGCCGACTGTTCATTTCTCGGATAATCCACAATGGCAGAGCTGTGCTTCATCGTCCACAAGCCAAAGTGGGTCCATGTGGTTGCGACTAATAGTAAGAAATGCCCGACAAGAGAACAGCTACATATCTACATCTACCTGATAAAGATCTAAGGGGTATGTGAGAGGTTCTATATGTATGATCGTAAACCAAAAGAAAAGGCAAATGTTATACCTAGTCTTTTTCTTCCCTTGGGAAGGAGAAGGATGTGCTTCCCTTAGCAACTAAAACCTTCTGCCGAAATCATACACAGACGTTAAGGAAGGCCACCATGTTGGCCGCCATCTTGAATTGTCTGCTAGTGAACAATTCGATCTACAAGGCGTTGAGATCCCTTTATGAACTCAACGAGGGGAAAGGAGGATGAAAAAATATACATGAACAGGAAACTTTGGAGAATAAAGTAAAGGAAGATTGCTAATAATTGGTGAGGAACCAAGGAGTAAAATGACTAGCACACACTGCCACCAACCTGAACCCCCGCACAAGTGGGCGACTGCCGCGTTGGACCTAAAGTGCGGCTTGGTGAGTAGCCGCTGCTCGCAGTAACTCCTACCTTCCCCAGGAGAGGGCGTCTTTCCCGGGCAATGGAATGTAAGAGGAGTGGGCCCAGTGAGCTGCTTGCACCTCGGCCTCTCTGCGTCTGCGGAGCTTCAGGTTGGGAGGGGGTGACTTACTCCCTCACACCCCCACCCCCACCACCTACCCCTACAGGCGCACGCAACCTCAGCCGTAGCCGCCATGTTTCTCGGGAGGCCAGACTATTCTAGGAACCGACAGGAGACTTACCGGGGGGAGAAGAAGGGCGTATCTCACGGCGAGAACCTCGGCGGTGGTTAAGTGATAGGTTCTCTCGGGAAGTTAGAGAGGAAACGTTTTATCCATCGAGCCCCACACTGGACTGACTCAAACTCAGATGTGACTCGTAGGGACCTTACCGTGGTTTATTTATCATATGCACAAGAAGGATCCAAGTTCCCACAACCCCCTTCAGGACCTCCCCTCCCCTCACCACAGACCCTATCTCTCAGAAACCCACCACCCCTCTCCAGGAACGAATGGTCTCACCCACTTCCCGGCGGCTGCTCCGCAGTGTACGGCCCCGGCAGAGGCGATCTAAATAAATCCTATCCCGTCAGGCCGACTCGCCCGCCCCCGCTGACTGCCTGGTAGGCTCGGTAGTAATACGGCTGCGCAAACGACCTTATATAGTATCAGCCTGGCCTGCCCCCTGGTTGCAGTGCTAATCCTCCAGAGAGGGGTTTGGGACGTTGCGCTGGGCACTGCCTTCCTGCTCCTGTTCATACAACCACTACACTCTCCAAGCAGAGATTTTTTTACCATCCTCTTCCTATTATCCGGCGTCCTCCCGTAGCCTCACGTCACCATGGAAACGGAAGAGGGACAGCTCGCTCGGTCTGCGGGAGCCGACAAAAATAGGGCTTGGCTTTGAGAGTGGCTTCGACACC
This sequence comes from Alentia gelatinosa, assembly GCA_950022655.1. Lineage (NCBI taxonomy): Eukaryota > Metazoa > Annelida > Polychaeta > Phyllodocida > Polynoidae > Alentia > Alentia gelatinosa. Next base: position 38,324,861 of record OX465584.1, read on the forward strand.
ATGGTAGCGGGTTCGGCGAGAGCGGTGGGAGATTGGGGGTATTTTCGGTTTACCACACGAGTTTAGGCCACGCTTGTACTGCACCTTCAAGTCATGCATACGAGGTTATTGACATGGGCGTGGGCAAGGAGTGTAGATCCTAATCTTACAGCTCGGAGCTGCTCACATGAGCATGTACGTGGAACAATCAATGCCGATGTTTATAAGCAGTAGAGACGCCTAAATGTAATGTCGTCACTGACATTTAGTCATAGATAAATGCCAACACATGGTGATTTCTTATAGGCCCGAGGTTTTGAGAAGCTAGCACATATTTTGGAAAATCAATTTTGCCGCTACATCAGACAGAACAAACCTATAATTGTATATATCTATAGACGATGCTTAACTAGTCACAGAAGGCCCCATGCAGTAGAACTATACATGACCAATGCATATTTCATGAATATGTAATCAGTGTGTGACTGAGCAAATACAAATTTAAGTGAGTATTTGTATGCGTTAGGCTATTATACAATACACTTCCAAATAGTGGAGACTTGAATATGTAAAGAAAACATTGAGTGATCAGAATAATGATTTCCTAAGTAATGTTTTGGACCTTTCTGGAAATATATCAATAGGGTTGAACAATTTTTAAATCTACCCATCTTCATTTGATTGTTCCCATTACAATGCCTCACCTAACGATTGCTGATATACTTGTTCGTTAAGTCACATGTGTTCATAATGGCAGTTTTATCATTATTGACAGCGTTATTCTGCTCGAAAATGTCAGGTCACTACTCCACCCTGTCGAATTCGCCAATCCTCAATGTCAGCAGCTAATCCAAAAATATCCAGTGAGATAAGTCACATGTATACTAGACTATAATCTCATCAAAGTGTGAGCGCTGAAATTATCATCGCCTTGGCTAACTCAAGTACACGCTGTAATAAATGTTAACATATGTTCCTCGGGGCTTTATTTCTGCACTGACCTGACTCCAACCAGGTTTTCTAACAGACCGGAATGGGTTATGGTCGTGGGAGAAGCGTAAATTCTTCGCCGCCCACTTCTTAGGCGGCCTCACGTCGGCCTCTTCCGGCGTGTGCAACCCAGTAACGGCACGTGGCCTCGACACCGCCCTCGCACTCTCCACCCGCAACCTACGGCCTCGTACCGCTTGCTTGTGTGACGAGTGTTTCTGGTTGGAGACTAGGTAGAGAGTGGCGTATACGTCAACGACGACGATAGGGGGTAATCACGGTAACGCGAGAGACCACGAGAGCTTAGTAACCAAAGCGAGGCCTCACGCTGACATCTCACCTCGCAGTCTCGCCGGGCTTGAGAGTTCCTGCGAATGTTACGTAATCACGATAAACAGTCGGGGTCAATCAGATGTCGGGTCAGAGAAGCCATTATCCGCAAATCTCTAAACGTGTATGTGGCTTCATGACTCCCCAACTGAAGATCGACATATCAACATGACAGGAGCCTTAGTTCTGCAGTATCTGCAAGTCATCAGCTATTAAAATCACAGCGTGACAACAGATAAATCTTTCCTATATAAGCTGAATTGATTATTTCTTATAGAGGTAAAGGGCGAATCGTATTGAAGGTTAGAAAGTGAGGTTGATTATCTGTCGAACAACATCGTTATTGCGCAGGGAAGTTTTCACTGGGTGAGTGTATAAGTATCCATGTCCGCCATTATTATGACAACAGACTGAGTCTGACATGCTATAAACTTGAATATAATGGCAAACTGCGAATCCCGTGTGTCCATTTCACCAAAACTACTTCCTAATGTGCCCCGCATAGTATTTAGCATATGAACTATACTTATTGTGATTCTGTTAATGCGCAAACCATTACTTGACATTTCACAGAAATCCAATGCCCTGCATGAAATATAGCCAATCCAGTTATTTAAGATTTTGGGAGATTCTGTAACTGAAGGAAAATAAAAAAAAAACTCCACATATATACAAACCACCATCATAGGCAACCATCATACATGCATTAGATTTAGAACAGTGGAGTTCATTACCCCTTTAATAGCATGCCATGATGCTCGCCTTCACACAAAAAATAAACAGAACGCTAGGCATTCCACTGTACCCTGATTGATTAGATTTAGTCACTGTAAATGCACTAATCCCTGTTGTGTATATATATACTGGGTATTGGTCGGGAATGGGATTATCCTGCACGATTTATGGGAAGGGGATTAGCTCGTGTAGAGGGGGGGGGGGGGGGCATGATCCCCGTTACCAGGTTTCATGGATACTTCCGGTGCCTGCTAAACCCGCTGTTGCCATGGCAAGTGAATGATAATGACTACCACGAATGGTGCTCTGTGGAAAACATCTGTATCTATAGATGTGGTGCAGCGCGAAACGATGTGGTGGCAAAAGAAAGGGCAGGGTCGTCACTTGTGGGTAGGTTTTAACGGCGTTTGAAAATGGTCTCCCTTTCAACCCGCCAATTCGTCCATATTATATATATATATATATATATATATATATATATATATATATATATATATATATATATATATATATATATATATGTGTATATATATTCAGATTCGGCCAGTCCACCTGTCAGCAATGCATGGGTATGTGAACAAACTGACCCACATGGTGTGCTTGTATCCATTCAGGTCGGAAATGAGCAGTGATCTGGTGAGTCTATTATCAGTTGGCACTACTTTCTTGGATTCATATATGACAAGAAGATATTTATCCAGTTTATCAAATAATGCTGATGGGGTAGACACATAATCATATATGACCAATAAATCCGTTAAGTAGATGCCAAGTTTAAGAAATGTTCACTGGTTGAGTATTGCGTAGGGGAAATGTTAACAACGCCGTTGAGATTGATAATTCGGTAAGGATCCAGGTGCAAATACATCTTGGACTGCCCTTTGTTACCATTTCAGTGTCTTGTGAATTTATGAAAAATTTATTTGAACATTTCAAAACTTTCTATCTAACAGTCATGTCTATCCTATACCTAGATCATATTATGAAGGATGGTATACCCTGTTATCATGCGAGATAATTTATGTACATTTATGGTATACATATACATATTACTAACCAATAAAAAGTAAATATGAATGACTGCACGATGCCCGGGATATTCTCTGCTTGAGGCTGGCCCTATTTCGGGAATTACCTGATAACTAATGTAGCATTTCCACCTGCCGACTGAAGAGCAACCGAAAATATTCACGCTGCTCAAAAGCCGGTCGGTGGTTCTCTTTGCGAAAAGGTCAGTGGTATATTATCGGTGACCTGCACTGCATAAAAGCAAGGGACGCTGACCAACTTTTGGTAGTGAAGTGCAGACCGCCACAGATAAAATCAGATCGCTTTGATTTCGTTCGTAGGTGCGGAAGTTGGTCATTGGTGGGAAATTGGATAAGGTGAGTGAGAAAAATTGTTGACCATTTCTGTTTCCACCTGAGGATTATTGCACTAATTGTGGCGCATAATGGGTCGGCGATGAAGAATGACATGATTGGTGGTCATAATCGGCAGGTGGAAATGCTGCATTAATCGCCCCACACCGACCTCAAGTAAACAAATATAGAGAAATGTGAACTAGTACATTTTAAGTGGTTTGTAGTCCTAAATACATCCCTAGCTCTTACCCTTACCCTAAACCGAACCCGAACCTAACCCTTATCCAAACTTCTACCCTAAAGCCGGGTTCCCACTATGCTTTTGATACACTACGATGTTCCGACATGCTAGAATCCCCTTTTCCATCGGAATGAACGGGTGGACCCTGCAACCCGATGTGGTTTCTGACAAGCCCCATCACATCCCAAAATGGTTCCAACAGAATAGCTCCAGAATTCTCCAAAATCGGGCAAGTTCTCCTTTAAAGTAGGGGGCGACTTTGTTTTGGGGCAAGGTCTCCAGTTAGGCCTGGCGTCCATTGAGCTCCTGATACGCTCCGATATGCCTTACGTTGCACATTCCGATAAAAAAACCTAAATCGTATGGGAAGGTCACCTATGATCAGGGCAGTTGATCACCTCTCTGCAATAAGGCTATTACAAAAAAACAGGGGTCTACAATTTGGTCCAGATGAAAAACCTGTATCGTAGGGTGTCTACGACATATAATCATTATCAAACGTCGGTGGCTAATCGGGAGCATTGTAGAACATTCTGCCAGGATAATCACTCTCACGTGTGACATCACCAACAGTAAGTTATAAATCTCGGAATTAGGTATGAGACACATAGACACACAAGCACCGCAAATATGATGACTTTTGTCTAAGCTAAGTGCCTCAAATAAATCATTTCATAGTTAGACTTGAAACCGATCCTTTAGTATCTGAAAAAATACAATGTTGTTTTATATATGCTGTTAAACATATCAGTAATCATGTAATATTTAATGATTTATGCACACTATAAATTTATAAATAAAAATACTAACTCAAAATCTGCATTGCTGCATCGTGGGCTATATCGCCCCTTTCTTCCGTACCTGAAACCCCATTACAACAACATGTGGCGAAGTGGCTTGTCTACACAATTATCTATGATGTGGAGCTTCCCGATTAAGAGCATTTTGTATCGGAGCCTGATCGGTAGGTTTAAATTTCTATCGTAGTAGGTGAACGCTGGGCCTAAAGCACCCACTGCACTCTTGATACACGCCTATAGGCCTGACGATTGACTTTCAGATTCAAATGAAAGATATTATCGAGAGGTGAAACAAAATTGTAGCAGTGTACTACTCTTCTACGATTGACTCTATGATGCACACCGTTATACTATGATTTGCTCCCGACATGTTACCATTAAAAACGGGAATCGTAGGCCTCTCGATCCAACATGTAAAAATGTTTGTAACTTATCGTAGTGAATCGGCTTGTATGTGGAACATTCCCTACTAAGAATAACCGAAGTATCCCCCGCTGCACATACTCACAAGGTTTTAGCAGCAGATTCGACCAGAAAAATGTCCCTCACATGTGAGATACGAAACCTAAAATTGTACAATTCCGGAATAAGATGAAACCAATAACAGGTATCGTCTCTTATTCAAAGGATAGATTGTGCTGCAACTATCCTGGAAACAGCTTGGTCATTCTGCCATTTCTATTGGTAGCATATCGGGAGGTCTATCGTGGTGAATCGGCGGCAGTGGCTACGTATAAACAACAACAAGCTGCCACTTATTAAGGAGGCTGCAGGCTGCATGTTCCGTCGTGGACGGATGGAAGCCCAGTAATGGGTTCAATGAATTTACAGTCTATATACTTACAACGATGTGTTTTATGTGGCTCAGTGGCGGTGGTTTCCATGTAGGCTATACCCTCTCGATTAAATAAACCTCGTGTTTTAGGACTGTTCCGTTTACTTCTACAGACGTACATCGATGTAGGATTGAGGCTTTTCCCTAACATCCTACCTTGCTGGGCCAAATGTAATTGCCTTTCTCGTAAACAACCTTGAAAAGACACTTTGAAGGAGTTAAGAGATTGCGTACACCACCAAGTGGGATACTTTTTGTTAGGCACTAAACCACACTGGTTTCAGTCTAGGTTTACACAAGAGTAAATACTTCAGTTCAGGCCGCCGCTTCACGGGAAATAGAGATGTAGAGAAGGGAATTCTAGCACCATCATTGACAAAGTTCATGTTGACATCCGCCTGAATATACAACTCAGTGATATTATTGAATATGTCGTCCTTTGATATACATTCCGTACTAAATGAGTTTACCAAGCAGTGCCCCACCGTACAGTTCCCTCCACTGATACAAGAGCGCCTCTGTTTCTGAGAATTTCGTTACTGGATGGCGACCATCTATGTGGAAAACGGGAGTCCAAAACCCGCCATATTTTCCGGTTTCAGTGATACAGTTTCACTTTGGCATATGCCTACATCTTATTCATTTCCAGGTCGATTGTCAAAATCAAAACAGGAGAAAAGTAGAAATACAGGGAGGAAACATTATGTTATTGAGGCTTAACAAGAGGCTAAATAGATGATATAAAGACATTAGGCTTGCTTAATGAATTCTATAAGCTAGGCTCCACCCCACTCATTCACAGAGGCTTTGTGGGGTGGAGCCTGAGGGTAATATCTGAACTGGAAGAGATGTAGGTGAATACCAACACGGGACCATTCTGTATACCGTAGTAGGGTTATAAAAAGACTAAAGCCTTTCTGAGGCAATGATCACACAAAAGCCATTTTCCACTGGCGGACGAAAACGGACCCTATTAATTGAGTTCTACTAATGTTCTATGGTGTCGAAAAGTTGGTGAGGATGCTGTGTTTACCTTGTTTCTGCCGCATTTGACAGGTCCATACCGACAGAACTGTCCTCCAAATACAAGGACCATCCCAACGATTCCAAACCCCTTTGATTCTGTCAGTTGTTGACCAAGTTGTTAGGAGGTGGTGGCCTCATTGTATAATCTGTGCGCAATTAATCGATGGGTATTTTTCTGCATGTCTGTTTCCATTCCCCTGGCATCTGGCATCGGTGGTTCCCAGCTTAACGAAGATTATGCAATAACACCACCATCAACCGAATACATCTGCACGCACATGTGAAACAAAACATGGTATCCACTACACCCTCACCGATTATCTGTTACCGACGTGGAGTCGGTGGCCATCACCGACAAACGTTCTGGGTGACTCGAAAAATCTCTGCCATTTTCGTCGGCCACTCGAAACTGTCTTTATGTCTGACAATGGGAGCACCCACAATGCCATACAAGCCTACCTGGGTCCCGTTTCCCAGTCAAGGCAGTCGTAGGTAACGATTGTCTAAGGTCGCCCAACGAATGTATGACAGCTTGGACGACAAGAGACCCGGTTGTAGCGCACCACGGGAGATCGCCGCTTAATCTATCGTTCATAACGATACATATAGAATTGTCGTAGTTTCTACATAGAGTCACCTGGCGGCTACAGGCTTCAGCACGGAGTGGATTTATTTCCACATATTATTGCTTAACAAGAGGAGGGGGTGGGGGAGAACGAAAGGAGAGTAGGGGGATGTTTATTAGCGTATAATTCTACTTAGAGACAGTTTTACATTATGGCTTGTTGTTATCATTTTAACAGTCATTAATAATTTCATGAATTCAAATAAACTATTAAGAGATTGTATCCTTGTCGTTTATTGTGACAGTTTGGGCGACAATTTCACCTACAATACCCTACGATCATCACTACTAGAGGACACTTCAAACTGTGTGTCGTACCAAACGATCGCTATTAATGATTGTCGTGACTGAAAAACAACACCCTGGATGACAAACCTCAAATATTAGGGTTAGTGCCAATTCAGTGTTTATGGCAACAGCTGTTATAGACATGGTAGGCCTAATTATTGAGGATTAGGGCAGAGGAATGAGGGCAGTGAACCATGAGCGCCAGGATCTAACTTTTATCACACCTGTCCACGAGAGGTATGTGTAAACAATTTGTGCGCAATAAGTCTATCTGTTCGAGTATCTTTGTCCTACTGTATCCCTGTGTGTCTATGTTTCTTTGTATCTATATATGCCTCTGTGTGTATCTGTGTCAACTTCCCCCTCATGCAGGATGCAATAAATACACTCACTGTGAATCTATTCGAGTAGACATTGCCTCAGTACACCCTTCACATACCATCAACACCATCAATTTTGTTTCCTATAACGGGAGAAGGACATTGTCCGACTTTAAGTTAGACGAAAAAAATCTACCTCACGAGGGTGGTTGTGGCCCATTAAATTGTAGGTCAACTCTCGACTGATGTCTACGTCCCATTGCGCTAGAAAATATCATGTAAGGAGGTCAGGGTCAAGGTCGGGGTTTGCTGCGAATGCAGTCATTGGCTACTCGGTCTACTTTATTCCTTATAAGGACTTAGTGTAATGGGACAACTCCATGGTGTCACTGTGAATCTATGTTACGTATGAGTTGTCCATGCCGCACCTGTAGTGAGCAGCGCACCACAAACAGGAATGACCATTGGCCTTCTCTGCCAGTTGGGTATATCTCCCCTCCATGGCTGATGTGCGACGTGGGGACTGTCACCTGGGACTTGTTTCACTAGTTTCGTGACATGTCTAGATGGCGTCTAGATGGTGTATCTGGTTTCATAACAACTAGACTTTAGACTTCGTTTTGTCCGCTCTTGCCTGCACTGTTGGTGCCCCATTTCATGTCTGTCTAACACTTTTGCCACGAAACTAGTGAAACAGGTCCATGATGTGTCTAGACTTGTCTAATTCTTATGTTTGGAGTTTGTCTTTTCCTAAGGGCAGCTACTTGTGTTGTCATGAAACTAGACAACCCCAATGTCTGTATGATGTCACAGACATGTCACAAAACTAGTGAAACAGGTCCCAGTGGTGTGTTACAGATGCACTGACCACGCTGCACACAGTCCTGGCCTTAGACTGGTCAGTCCCTGCATGATATGACTACCCATCTCACCCTTCCTCCTGGGCCTGTCAGGCGTGAAGTCCACGTGATGCGTGGTATCTTTGATTAACCCTCATTGTAACTCTCATATGTTTGAGTTTTTATGACACAATATTTTTTTTATATGTCCTTTGTATCTCTAGTCTGCCCTCACTCTGTGAGGGGCGGGTCTATTATTTCTTCTATCCTCAAGGAATGATTCCTATAATTAATTTATGATATTGCTTATTCCTTACTATATGAGAACGGGTGAGCCAATAAGTTTACTCGAAGCCTATAGGTCTTATCAGTCTACCACCACCACCAACGCATCCCCTTCACATGCATGTTATACCTAGGTGGTCAGTGAAGTAGGCCACCTTATCTTCCTGGTTAAATCAGGTGTGTTATCGTACGTGCTTCACGGTTTCCTTGGACTCAGGTTAACGGTGATTGTAGGGATATTTCGAGGTATGTGCATTCACTTATTCACATTGTGGAAATGTTTAAACCTACATTATTTAAAGTGAGTCACAAAGGGCACGGTTGATATCATTCAATTTTATGTTTCACCAGAGAAACTAATTATCAGGAGGCATCAACAAAAGTTAAAGACTGCGGAAAGTTATTCCGTCTGGTTTTCTTGTTAAATCATACTTGACATTGTCATACTTGACATTGGTCCAGAATCGCTCATTCCTCCTGACTATTCTAACATCATCAAAGAAACGGTCTCGGCCGGGATGAAATGCAATATGTGCACTGTAGTCATGGGAATTCCTGTAGATCTCAGAGGAAAATAGTCTCAGTCAGTTACCTGGAGAAGGAATACCCAGATTCCGAAATATCAAATTGTGTTCAACTCGTCTAACTCGTAAACCATTAATCATTTTCCACGTAATCGTGAATTCATTGAAGATAGAGGGTGTTGTCCAAAGAAACATCCAAATACAAACGAAAAGCCGAGGTTGACTTATTGACTTATTTGAGGGTCAGACATCCTTAAAGCTAAAACTCATGCTCCTGTCTCAGGATGCCGTTTATACCTAAAGAACAACAATGCCTTGTAGTTTAAATCGGTTGGAACTAGTGTTCTGATGCGACGCTTGAACAGAGTCTTTATTTTCGTTGACTTCCAGTTGTTGGGAGTCAGGTTTTAACATAGCGGAACTCTGACCGCTCTATACATGTGGCTTCCCGTGTGGCTTCAAGCCAGCAGCCTCCACCTGGCCCCATTTGCCACGCCAACACTCTCCACCCAAACATGCCCCATTGCGTGTGTCAAAATGTAGGAACTCTAACAACGACCATGGGCGGAGCTTGGGCAGCTCCGAGTAAATCCTCTACCAAGTAAAGTAGAGTTCTATACGAAACCAAATTCGGTGTAAGCTGCTCTTGAGGAAAGAATTCTACCATTAAATACTAAACGTTCCGACATAGAATTGGGAGTCCAACATATGTCCAATTCTGCCCATAATGACATTGATATCCATATACATATATACAAATGAACATAGATACTACTACAACTTAACTACCAACCGTTTAGACCGGTCGTCGTTTGTAGCTTTATCAAATTATCTTATTATCCACCCAATACGAATCTGTCTTTTTAAACGTATAGAGTCTACAGATATCTACTAGGAATAATACGAATAGTCGTAACCTCCTAAGAGATTACGGAAAAGCGTCCCTAGAGTGCAATCTAGTGCGTGAGAAGATTCTCCGCGAATTTGACGCTGCGTAATATCCTCGCGTTCGCTCGGATATTACTGCGCGTCAAATGCACGGAGAAGTACGACCACGTAGATCAAAATCATGATAACATTGTGTAAGTATGCCACTAGTAATGAAGACACTGAAGAGAGTAGTTTGGGTTGTCCAATAAGCCAAACATTTGAGTGTGTAGTGATTTCACGAAGCGATAACCGAGTGAAATTTTGAAGAAATATAATGGGTTGTATGTTTGAGAAGAATAACAGTCTGAACTGGTTCCTTATTTCATCTCACCCCTGATTTCTATTATTGAATGACATTTTTTAATAGGAATCAATATCATACGACCAAGAACCAAAACATAAACAACTATAGCAGTCTATATGGGGGGAAATACGAAGGGGTGGGCGATAAATACACAAAATTGACTTGCCTTAGGGGTATAGCATATCCTTACAGTATAGAGCTATAGTAAACTACAACACTAAAGAGAGGTACAGTCAAACCTCTATTTACCTCCTAGGGAATGGATAGCTCCTGTTAAGTGGTAAATCCCATTAAAATATGGTATTATGCGTAAGCATTTAATGCTAACTCCAAACTAAGGATCTCTGCCAATTCTAACGCCTGTGCTACCGGTACCATGAAAAAGTATGTATTGGAAACAAAACGTTGCATTAATAAACATTTACTAAATGGCCCCCTAGTGACTTCACCACACTAACCCTACACCTGCACTTTTTAATACAACCAGATGCGAGATGGCGGACAACATACTAATGCCAATAAAAATATCCACCGATACAAAAAGGAAATAACCGCACACCATGTCGATATTTTGAATCATAGCTTAGTTACTCTAGGGATGTTTATGTGGTTTTGCTTGTCGGTCATAATATACATTTGTCTTTTTATTCTGTTCTCCATACAATCTTTTTGCTATGTGAATGCGATTTTCTGAAGCTGAAGTGGATAAGCCCAGTAGATATAACCAGAAATACCGACAGAACTTATTCATTACCTCGTCAAGATAATTGTTCAAGTGCATACTCCTGTTATGTCTGCTATTGTATTTTGTTAATGCTCTCGTTCTTTACTGAAATTGAAGGAGAACTCGATATAGTCGTATGAATCAATAAACTGCTTTATTTGAATGAAAGTATCTTCCTTAACCCTTTAACGGCCGCACGCCTCACCGGGGCGGGAAAGCAGCGGCAGCACCACCAGCGGCGTTGGGCTATACTAGTGGCAGGAAGACGTTACATTGTGAACGCGTGAACGGCAGGCGTGTTTTGCCGTGATACGTTGGGCGTCTGTTTTTTTAAGGGGCTACTGGTAGAATTTCGCTATTTTCTCCGCAAATTGATGATTTATGAATAAAAGATGACCACTACTATAAAGAGGAGACCTGTAGCTTTGCATCTGTATGTATTTTGTCAATATAAACAATCATTTTATATTAGAAAACGTGAAACGAAGTGGCCTAAAATAGGCGCCGATGAAAAAAATAACTGTCCATTGCGTCCGCCGATCTCAGCCTGTACATATTACTCTAGCATATTCTTTCGCATCAGTATATATAGACGTTTAAGTCGTTGAAACCCCCATCTTTATGTAAATATGATCCCTACCTACACGATTCTAAAGTATTACGAAATAAATCAACGCCTAAGGTGATCTAAGCAATATTGAAAGTTTAAACTTGTGCACCATAGCAAAACCGTTGGTGGGGGCGGTAGTCATAGTGTCAATATGGATAGCTAAGCTGATTCCTCTACGAAATGGACGCTGTGTAAAATCATTTCCCTTCGTCAAATAGCGGATTAACAACATAAATGGAACCCAGCACGTTCATTATAAGGCTTGTGCCTACAAAAGGATATAAATATTATGGCGGAAAAACCATCGAAAGTGTGGTTAATACGGTGATAACTTCGGATCTGAGGCTGGGAGTATAGGTGTCAAGTCCAGTGACAGCGCCATGTCTGCTAAGCTGTCTGCTACAAGTCGATGCGACAACCCACAGAATTGCCATTTATATCATCCTATGGCGTCAACAGTGTAAAATGACACCAGCATCGTGTTCGTCTGATCAGCAGCTATACGATGATATCAGACTTGACACAGTGGAATTAACCTAATGCTTTGTAAATACGATCAGCAAAGCCTCTATAGAGTACTGTCTATATTATAAGGTTGAACCTATGGGAAGCCATGTCACTGCTCGAAACGTAGGGTTGTCAAGTTATAATACGAAATCAGCTCGCACCGGGTTTAAACTTTAGATTCATGATTAATCATATATATATTCATATTCTACACACTCTAAGCTACCTTCCTATGTAAATATTGTACAGGTTAGACGAGTTCAGATTTAATCATTCAAATTTAACCTTGGATATCACGCAGTCGGCTTGCTGGTTCAGTTGAATTTTAGAGCAGCTTTTCTAAATCATATCGGACAGGGTTTAAACGTTAGAATTAACCACAGGGAAGTGTATTTTCACATTCTATAGACTCCAAGGTTTGTTCCCGTATGTATTTTATCATATTTAGACGAGCAGAGACCAAGATATTAAGATATTAAGATGCGAGTTACGCACGTTGAATTCTGGCCTAGCTCGATCCACCATTGCTTATACTGTGTAGTTAGGGTGGTCGAGCTGTCATTAGAAATCAGCTCGCACAGGGTTTAAACTTTAGATTAATGATTAATCATATATATATTCATATTCTACACACTGTAAGCTTCCTTTCTATGTAAATATTGTCCCGGTTTGACGAGTTTAGATTTAACAATTCATATTTAACCTTGGGTATTACGCACTCGGCTTGCTGGTTCAGTCGAATCTTAGACGATGGTCACAAAATCAGCTCAGATAGGGTTTAAACATTAGAACTTACCACAGGGAAGTGTATTTTCACATTCTATAGACTTCAAGGTTTATTCCAGTATGTATTTTAGCAAATTCTGACGAGAAGAGACCAAGATATTAAAATATTAAGATGCGAGTTACGCACGTTGAATTCTGGCCTAGCTCGATACGCATAAATACTGTGTAGCTAGGGTGGTCGAGCTGTCATTAGAAATCAGCTCGCACAGGGTTTAAACTTTAGATTCATGATGGATCAGACGTATATTCATAATCTACACACTCTAAGCTACCTTTCTATGTAAATAATGTCCAGGTTTGATCAGTTCAGAATTAATAATTCATATTTAACCTTGGGCATTACGCAGTCGGCTTGCTGGTTCAGTCGAATTTCAGAGCAGCTTCTCTAAATCATATCGGACAGGGTTTAAACTTTAGAATTAACCACAGGGAAGTGTATTTTCACATTCTATAGACTCCAAGGTTTGTTCCCGTACATATTTGATCAAATTTAGAAGAGAAGAGACCAAGATATTGAAATATTAAGATGCGAGTTACGCACATTGAATTCTGGCCTAGCTCGATCCGCCCTTGCTTATACCGTGTAGCTAGGGTGGTCGAGCTGTCATAGGAAATCAGCTCGCACCGGGTTTAAACTTTATATTAATGATTAATGATACATATATTCATAATCTACATACTGTAAGGTTTGTTTCTATGTAAATATTGTCCAGGTTTGATCAGTTCAGAATTAATAATTCATATTTAACCTTGGGCATTACGCAGTCGGCTTGCTGGTTCAGTCGAATTTCAGAGCAGCTTCTCTAAATCATATCGGACAGGGTTTAAACTTTAGAATTAACCACAGGGAAGTGTATTTTCACATTCTATAGACTCCAAGGTTTGTTCCCGTACATATTTGATCAAATTTAGAAGAGAAGAGACCAAGATATTGAAATATTAAGATGCGAGTTACGCACATTGAATTCTGGCCTAGCTCGATCCGCCATTGCTTATACTGTGTAGTTAGGGTGGTCGAGCTGTCATTAGAAATCATCTCGCACCGGGTTTAAACTTTAGATAAATGATTAATCATATGTATATTCATATTCTACATACTCTAAGCTACCTTTCTATGTAAATATTTTCCAGGTTTGACGAGTTTAGATTTAATAATTCAAATTTAACCTTGGGTATCACGCAATCGGCTTGCTGGTTCAGTCCCTCACTGTCCCTCTCCACTCCCTCACTGTCCCTCACCAGTCCCTCACCTGTCCCTCACCAGTCCGTCAATTTCCCTCACTGTCCCTCACCAGTCCCTCACTGTCCCTCACCAATCCCTCACTGTCCCTCACCAATCCCTCACCAGTCCCTCAATTTCCCTCACTGTCCCTCACCAGTCCCTCACTGTCCCTCACCAATCCCTCACTGTCCTCACCACTCCCTCACCAGTCCCTCAATTTCCCTCACCAGTCCCTCACCACTCCCTCACTGTCCCTCACCAGTCCCTCACTGATCCCTCACTCTCCCTCACCAGTCCCTAAATTTCCCTCACTGTCCCTCACCAGTCCCTCACTGTCCCTCACCAGTCCCTCACTATCCCTCACCACTCCCTCACTGTCCCTAACCGGTCCCTCACCTGTCCCTCACCAGTCCCTCAATTTCCCTCACCAGTCCCTCACCAGTCCCTCATGGTCCCTCACCAGTCCCTCACCAATCCTTCACTGTCCCTCACCACTCCCTCACCAGTCCCTCAATTTCCCTCACCAGTCCCTCACCACTCCCTCACTGCCCCTCACCAGTCCCTCACTGATCCCTCACTGTCCCTCACCACTCCCTCACCAGTCCCTCAATTTCCCTCACTGTCCCCCACCAGTCCCTCACTGTCCCTCACCAGTCCCTCACCAATCCCTCACTGTCCCTCACCACTCCCTCACCAGTCCCTCAATTTCCCTCACCAGTCCCTCACCACTCCCTCACTGTCCCTCACCAGTCCCTCACTGATCCCTCACTGTCCCTCACCACTCCCTCACCACTCCCTCAATTTCCCTCACCTGTCCCTCACCAGTCACTCACTGTCCCTCACCACTCCCTCACTGTCCCTCACCACTCCCTCACTGTCCCTAACCAGTCCCTAACCTGTCCCTCACCAGTCCCTCAATTTCCCTCACTGTCCTTCACCAGTCCCTCACTGTCCCTCACCAATCCCTCACTGTCCCTCACCACTCCCTCCCCAGTCCCTCATTGTCCCTCACCACTCCCTCACCAGTCCCTCACTGTCCCTCACCAGTCCCTCACCAGTCCTCAATTTCCCTCACCAGTCCCTCACTGATCCCTCACTGATCCCTCACTGTCCCTCACCAGTAAACTACACACTCTCAGCTTCATAATGCTATAATATTATCCATTTTGGTTTATCTAAGACCAAGTAATCGAAATATTGAGATGCGCCATACGCACTCTCTATACTTTACTATAGGTTGGGTAGGGGAGTGCGGATCTGGGCCAGACAAGATTCAGAAAATCATTTTTTATGAGGATCTTGATTTAAATATACGTCTGGAGACATTAATATTCGTAAACAACAGATTCTCAGCTTTCTCCTGATATATAATTTGTGTATTTCGGACGAGTTGGGACTTAGTTATCGAATTTAGAAGATTAAAAGCTTTACTATAGGCTTGGTAGGGGAGTCAGGCGCTGGTCGAGATACGGTTTAGAAAATCTTTTATTACGAGGATTTAACTTTAATTTCATTACTGGAGACATTAATATTCGTGAACTACGGGTCCTTAGCTTTCTCCTGATATATATTTTGTGTATTTCGGACAATGTGGGATTTAATTATCGAATTTAGAAGATTAAAAGTACTCAGTGAATAAAATGGCTTATTTCGCCGTAGCTAGGTTCTAACACAGCTCTTTCAAAATGTATTTTTCTAGGCTTTTAACATTGAATTTATGGACGGGGACTTATATTAGGGCAAACTACACTGTCTAAGGTTCGTCCGTACGAAATATCATTCAATTTGAACCAGCGGAGAAATTAGAATTGAATTAAAAGAAATGGTCATATAGCTACAGATTTACTATGGGTGCGGTAGGGGAGTGGTGCGCTGGGCAAGATACGATTTAGAAAATCATTTATTATCATGATTTAACTTCAAATATATGACTGGAGACATTAATATTCGTAAATTATAGATTCTCAGCTTTCTTCTGATATATATAATGTGCAATTCGGACAAGTTGGGACTTAGATATTGATTTTTGAAAATTAGATTCGAGCAGTTAATATATTGGCTTATTTCGCCATAGCTGGGTTATAAGACATCTTTTTCAAAATGATTTCTTTGAGGCTTTCAGCATTGAATCTATGGACGGGGACTTATATTAGGGCAAACTACACTGTCTGAGGTTTGTTTATATGAAATATCATTCAATTTGAACCAGGGGAGAATTTAGAAATTAATTAACGAAAACGGTCATCTAAGCTGAGCCTTTACTATGGGTGCGGTAGGGAAGTGGTGCACTGGGCAAGATACGATTTAGAAAATCATTTATTATCATGATTTAACTTCAAATATATGACTGGAGACATTAATATTCGTAAATTATAGATTCTGGGCTTTCTTCCGATATATAAAATGTGCAATTCGGACATGGTGGGACTTAGATATTGATTTTTGAAAATTAGATTTGAGCAGTGACTATATCGGAAAATTTGGAAAATTCGACTTGTGCCTATTCAGCATTGACATCTCCAGGAGGAGTTAATTTTTAAATCGATTGCTGGACAATGATTGACTATTTCTACAGACGAATACTTCTGGAAGTGAGAAAAGTTGACAAGGTAGGTGAAGTAAGATTTAAGATATATTTTAATATTGTGTATGTATTTTTTTCAGATCTATTATTCATCAATATTGTTCAATATATTACACAGGTTGACAAGCTTGATACATTTACAGGTGAAGCAGTCGTCATCGTATTCACAATATGTACATAGATTAGCTTTACACAGGCAGTTATATTTTATTTCAGATTCATCAAGGTAATATGATCAGTGTCTGTGGCACTCGACGTGGTCGGACCTGGGGGCTTTGTCTCCGATCTAATAATCAATTTGACCATTTCTGATCAATATTTTTTCACAAAATATACATGTAGAGAACCGTGATGGTTCATAGATCACCCAGGACTCGGCAGGAGTACTTTGTTTCAGATTGATAACGTGGATTAGATACAAAATCAAAATATATTTTGTGGTCGTACACTTCTCAGTTGAATCATAGAATAGCATTACGTGCTAGATCACATAGGCAGGAATGTTTCAGGCTGATGATATACATTGAATCAGTGTCTGTCTGGCACTCGACGTGATCAGACGTGGAGGCTTTGTACCTGGTTACGCGGTTAGTGTTGGCTTCACTCTAAACACTCTTCAGTTTTCACTGCAAAACGTCCACCACGGTCCCCGGGGAATGTCACAGCAAAACGTCCAATCCCACCGCAAATCGTCCACCGCAAATCGGTAGTCAACGCAAATCGTCTAAGTACCTCGTAGATTAGGTAGGAGCTTTGGTGTCTTTACATGTATCAGGCTTGCTCTGGTAGGGGCGGGAACGTAAAACTAGGGCGACCGGAAGTGTAACTCTCCGATAATGCGTTTGTTGTGGTAGTCGAAGAAAATGTAAACATCGGCGGAGAATTCGCAAATTAGTGAAAACGAAAGGGTAAGACTGCCTAAAAACTCGTAAATTAGATAATATATGACTATACGGAACTTGTGCGAGCAAGACAACCAAATCGTATGCTTTTAAATATATATAAACTCGTTCGTCGTTTCACTGTATCTGGAAATAGTCTGACATGCGCTCCACTCGTCCATAGGCGCGAGTAGATCTGGGCTTTCTTTATTTTTCTGCGTGTTATACTAGTAAATAACGATAATCATGTCACTAAATAGACTCAAAACACACAAATACATTGATTTTCAACTGTTTTATTTATATATGGAAGTTTTCTTAACCCTTCCGTGCTTAAATCTATCAAAAAAAGGAATTTGAAAAAAAACACACCAAAAAGATGCCTTAAGGCATTCTCCTGCCGTTCAGCGGTAATGCCTTAAGGCATCTTCCTGCCGTTCAGCGGTAATGCCTTAAGGCATCCTCCTGCCGTTCAGCGGTAATGCCTTAAGGCATCCTCCTGCCGTTAAAGGGTTAAATACTCACGCGATCTCTCAGAGAGTAAGGGTATTTATCAAATAAAACACTTGTTTAACAGGTCTGGTTTAATATCACATACTGATATAAGTGCTCAATATGGGATAGAGTTTGCACTCCTCGACATGCAATCATTTAACTGGGTGCTCCACCAAACAGGCGCTCCGCAGGTAGGCTTTAAGGCCTCCAGCCGACGTTGCTCGCCGGGGCTGGCCAGACGGCTGCCTCTAACTCTGCAAAATCTCTGAGGTGTTCCACCAACTCCTCTATTTCTAGCAAGCCGATGACCACAAGGCACACACCCACTGCCTGGCGGGCTCCCGGTGGGGTCTGGTGGACATTGCCGGCAATATTGAGCTTCGCTTAAATTCACCGTCTTTTTGATAGACGGTGGTTGAGCACACCTCCACACACTACGCCACTCACGCTGCGCAAAACCCTACCAGTGATCGAGTGAAGGAGTGTGCCGCCATGTCAGCAATTGTATGGGACAGCTGACAGGTCATCAAATATCTGCGGATTACTGGGGTTAACTGATCACTGAAGGTAAAGGTAAAGTGTTGATGCTACAAATACAAATGCGTATATCATGCTCTGGTGCAAAAAATTCTGCCCAAACTACAGACAGAACTGTCAGAATTTTTGGCCTCTGCTCATAGGGAAGTAAGGGGTTAGCGCATCGCAGGTATCAACCTTTCATGTTGACAGCATCTCATCGGCCTGCAGGCTGGCCACCACTAAAAATTAGTTGATAGAGTTTTTGGCTGACAACCCTTTGCAGTTGGCCTTGCCAAATTTAGCCCACAAAACAATACGATATTTCTTGTCTTGTCCTGTCCTCAATTTTCACCCTGCGGACTATCCTCTGATGCGGAAAAGTCAGTATACTATGAAGGATTCGCACTTATGTTAAGGATGTTCGCTGAATACTACATCGAGTGGCAAATAATTCTAAATCAGAAATTTAAATAGTCAGGTTATGTACGTTGAGACAATCAAGGTCTCCTTTCACTTTCTTCTTTATCAATTACAAAACTTAACTACGAAAACTAAGTTATCTGGTCCACCTAGGTGTATATGAATCATGGGAAAAAAACCATTACTTATGATTAATTTTATAAAAAACAGCATATATATGTACATTGACATCACGAAGTAATTCCTTTATTGTCAGTAAATGAGTATTGTGAATTTAGGACTATTGCTAATTCGGGAATTTTGCTGCCAAGGGAAGTTCTGTAATATAGAATTCTTACGTAAACCAAATTTGGATTACTATTGAATGTTGTTGGCATATGAAGTCGCTATCTCTATGAACGATTAATCTCACTATGATCTTTTACACTGTGCATACTTTGGCTAAAGGGAAGATTAAGACTTGACTACGGGAGTTAAAAACAGAAGTTCAGGTCGGTGTTTATAAACAGTAGAGTGCTTCCAGCAGTAGTCTGTGAGTAACACAAAATATATATAAAAGAAAGAATGCAATATTTACAAACACGCAAAGTATTTACAAACATACGGTTCCAAGAGGAGTTCTATTGAAGGTGGGACAAGCCGTTCACAGTCTAGCATCCATGAGGTTCTTAAAGAATATGTAGTTGTTATCCTTGGTTGGCAAAATCAAATATTATCATTCAGTTTTCTGAGCATTGTTTTATCCTGCTGTGAACACCGATGAGAATGGTAGAACATAACCCAACAGATGGTTAATCTTGGCGAGTCAAATTGGTAGATTATGCAGTAATATGCCTGATTCTCATGTTAGATTATGGGAATCTCAGTGAGGGATGCGTGTGGATTGCATGGGATCCATTACAGGTTGGTGCTTGATATGCACCGGAAAAATCAATACAGTGCAATACCCTCAAGTCAGGGGTTCTGACAGGTTACCGTGAGGGGTGAGTCATGGGGTTGGGCACCATCTTGTGATGACATCCCAGGTAATAACAAAAGAGTATGTTTGTCTATGACTCAAATTTGCCACGCTCGAAGTATTGATTAGTATATTGGCTGACATCAGCTTCTGGGTGGTGCCGGAGGGATGTGAGTTGTCACTCCTTGCCAGGTGGTGATCGCTGCATGAGGCATGAACATCACCTGATGATCAGAAGACAAGTGGGCCGTGGGACAGCAAGATAGGTGCGGGGGCAGTGATGCAGGACAGAGTTGAGTCTGGGACGAACTCTAGTGGGTGTGGTTCAGGGAACGGGCAGCTCACCTGCATCATGAGTGGTGGGAATCAATCAGGGATCGGTTTCGGCTTGGTGAGCTTTACAGAGAGCAGCTGACTCTCATCTAAAGGTAATGAGCTACATCTAGTCGATTAAGGACAGGGGTCTTTTGGAGGTGTGAGCATCAGGATGGGGAACTGGGTTCAGGTAACTGTCACCATGGTAGAGACAGGGAGAAATGACTAACATTAAGTATCCATAGAGCAGCATTGGTACAGATGGGCTGTGGGTATTGGCACATTGAAAATTTATCAATACAGACAGGTTATCAAAGATCTCGGAGTGAATTGGTGTCATGGGGATACCTAATGAGTGTACCTGCTTCCCAGGGGGACGTTTAGTATTGTATGAAATACTGGACCGTGGACCTTTTTGTGCTTGTGACATAACATTAAAGATTGGATCCTGAAGAGTTTGAAATTACATTTGTGTTCTCCATTACCAGCCAAAGAGGATTATTGCTAACACTAATGACCTTTTCATGTATTGCTGTTGACAAGCTACACCAATGGCCACTGACTGGTTTGTATATCTGCCGCATATAGATATGATGCAGGCATCTACAATAAGTATCATCATTTTAAGATGTCAAGATAACAATAATACAAATACTCTTGCCAAATCACCGTTCCTGTAGCTTCAATCCAATTATAATGTACATTCGTTTTGATGTTCCAATGTATCATGCACCAAGGTGTAAGCATCATTTCCTATTTGATACGTGATACTAAAAACAACACATTTATTTTCAACGGTCATGACTAAAGGGTCTATTCTCTTATCTGAGGGGATGAGCGGTCTGCCTCTAGGTGTACCCGCCATGTTATATCATTCTTATCTCAGCAGTCTGACTACATCATTCCCAGGTGGCCTGGTGTCCAAAATAGTTTCCCTGGGTGGTTGCTTGTGTGTATACCTGTGGCTCCAGTGGATTTAAACCCCAGCCTCTCCACCTGGTCCCCACCCCCGCTGCTTCTCCTGTCGGGAAAACTCCAGCAGGGGGGCTTCTCCAGGAACCCCACAACACCTGTGTGTGTACAGCCGCGAAAAGAGTTAGCTATTTTCTGTTCAACATGACAAAGATTCTCTCAATTAGAAAAACCAAAGGTAGTCTCGGGCGTCTTCAATGGACATTTTAAAAAAAAGCAACCACACATACACAAATCAATTAAAAAAAAGAAACACACACTCATAATGATGGTTTAGAACTTGATGGTTTCAGAATATCGCATTCCTTGCCAATAAGCGTATAGAAAGAGTTAACCGTATCAAGTCTTAGTGTACTTTCAGAGATGCTCTACCATCTTAGGCATTTTGAACCTATCAATTCCTATTAAACGTATATATTCAATCCAATCAAGACTCATTTATATATAAAAGTAAATTTAATTGTATTATATCCAAGCCTTTCTCCAGTTATTAACCTAAGAATCTCCCTCAGTCCAAAGTCCTAACCGGAAGTTGAAATTTCCCGTTCTGTTGACTGTTTTTGTCTGCATGGTCAATCTTTTCTTGTCTGGATGTGTATGTTGATCGTAAAGTACATTCTATTCACTCAGTAGCCATCAGATAGCCAAAGACTTTCTAGTCTCCTATTAGTTCCCTATCAGTTGTACGGTATATCGTCTAGTGCCTTGATTATACAAAAGAGGTCAAAGATCAAGACAATATCACAATGTCTGACACCATATAATACAGGTCTTACTCTTCTTATTCACAGGCCGCCAGCTCAACCCCTGTGGCGTGGAGCCTAGCGTCTGATACATGAATGCAAAGGTTCAAAGTCTCCACTTCCTAGGTGTTTGCTCTACTCTGCTGAGACTCTTGACTCATTATGTACGACACATTGCTAACATCTTCATCAATATTTCCAACTGCTGTGCTTTCTTTACTGTGCAATACTATTGTAATATCCTTACTCCGACTAGTTATTCTCGATAAGACAAAAATAAAGTAGATATAACTCTATGCTCCCCAGAACTTGATGGTTTACAGATATATGTTTTTTTCCTGTCAGCTAGATTATAGCATTCCCTTTATCACCAATGAATCAACCGCTGCTATTTATACTAAATCCACCTCCTAGCAAGTGTTACAGGATGAATCTGACACCTGCATGTGTCGAGATTATAACTACATGTATTAAATATTATTGCTCCACGTTCGGACTTGTAATGAATGTCGGCCACCTATATTGTTTTCTGTTTGTTTGTCCCTCCATTACCCAATACCCGTCTTTTAACCCCCTCTCTGACTTCCACGTTAATGTATTGTTCAATTGGAATTGCCGCCCGCTTATAATTAATTTTGTTACTGGTACATCTTTTCACAGCGAGGCAGATCATAACTGCTAACCGTACCGTAATTAGAAATGTATCAAACCCTAATTTTTGTCCAGGTAGTTTCTAAATTACCAAGTACTATTTTGTAGTTTGCACCGACTGTTATTTCAAAACCACCTATGTCTATTTTATATTGTTGAAACCCTTTGGATTTTTTTTTAAACATTCATTTATACTGGGACGATACTCAGCCTTGTGGCTGGTTTCAACTCATTACGCTTATCACATCCACTACTTTAGAATCTGTTTAACATAAAAATAAATGAACACAATCTGAAACTTTCACTCCTGTACGTACAAGAACCCTGGAGTTAGGGGGAACGAGTGCATTCCATGTGTCTATTTCGGAACCTCCCTCGCCATTTCGTCTGACCTCCTGTCCCTCCTCTACACTTCTGGGGATGTCCACACACAGTCACATATACCAATTCACGTGTGTTTTTGTACGGAGCAAATTCCCAATTCATTCATTATATTCCTGTTATTTAAAATGAAGTAGTGGATATCTCTACAGAATCATACAATTTATATCTGCCCCTGCGATGCTAATACAGGAATCACAGGAGTATATTGTACAACAAGTGTCACTCAAAGTTCTAAGCAGATGGCAATTAACCATCTGGTATGTATATCAAACGTGAATAGGTTAAGGGAATATATAACGGACACATATCGAAAGATCACATCTCTGTCGTCCCCCTCCCACAATATTATCCTACCCCTAATATAAAATCCCATAGGCTTAACATTAACTTTCCGTATGCGCCCGTATGTCGCATACGGATAAAAAATCGCTCCTAGGAGCATACAAAAAATGGACCAATCAGAGATCAGCAGCTGAAAGTAGTTCCAAGCGCCTTAAGAGCAGTAAGGAGAGCTATATGGAGGACTTCAGAGAGTTTTTATCGTGTTTTTTTTTGTTATTATCCTCACATAAAAATATCGTTCACAGGGGGTAGGATAAAATCAAAACCTTATTCGTTTTAATTTGGGCTCCTGTATGCGACTCCTGGAGTTTTGCTCCGGATATCACTACGCCAAACTCCAGTCGTCGCATACGGGAGCCCAGATTAAAACTCATCCGGTTTTACGATATTACACTACATTCAGCTGTTATAGCTAGAAAATACAGTAAGTCGTACAATATTATCTATAACCAGGATCTAAGACATGAAGCGAAGAGCATAAACCCGGGATTGTATTTTTAAACATATAGCGTCATATATCCGTGTTGGGTTGTAGAAGATCTGATCCATTATAGCCACGGATTGTTGGGGACGAAGGTATGTAGATAATATCAAATGAAGATTTTAACCAATTTCCTTTAATAAGGAATATTTTGTATACCAAGAAGACATTTTTTTATTTATAATACCACCCACCTATCCTTCCAACCTCCAGGCTTTCTGAGACTGCCGTTAAACAGACCTCAGACTTTAAACCTCTCTGGGGTGGATAATCCGTAGCTTATTCACCTTTGGCTAAGTGTGGGGATCTTCGTGTTGTGATTTGATCTAAGCCGAGTTCCACGGTCGGCCACACACAGAAATGAGAGCCTGAGGTCATGAGGAAAGAGGGAGGGCGACTGGGAGGGGGCGGGGTGGGATACATGTGTGCGTGCAGGTGTCGACAAGGGCTGTGTGTGCATACTTTAGACCTACCTGGGGCAAAGCTAAGTAAACCAGGCCATTGGGGTGGGAGGTGGGGGTGGTGTGAAGAGAAATAAGAGTTGGGCCGTGGAGAGGGTGGGGGTTCGGTCGGGAGACGGTGGAGATTTCTCCTCCCGGACACTACTACCTGTAGAGAGCACAATTTACCCGTCCCTGTACATATCTCCCTCCCTCCCTCCCTCCCCGCTGTGATCCTAAGCTCACACTATCCAGGTCAAATCATCTCCCATTCTACAAAATGATAAACGTTATCCATACATGTTGATACACAACCAGGAGCTTCTAAGCTAAGGACCTGCAGTTCTGTGTAGTTCGGAGGATATGTGTCAGCTGGGGTGGCGGAAAGAGCCCCTGTGACAGACCGCGGAGCGTCGACAGCCCGAGCCGGGGAAACACGGGCCGCGGGCCGGGGAGCAGGGGCGCGGTGTGCCTTGCACATGGGGCCAGTTATAGACGTCCCTTATACACCGATCCGCAGAGAGATCCTCCCGGGCTCCGGTCCCGCGCCTCGGTCTCCACCGACGCCCGGCCCCGCACCGCCCAACCCAGGCTCCACGGCCCCGTATTCACCATTACGACTCCCCAGACTTTCTGTACCTGACAGTATGACTCTTCTTCTGAGATGAAAGCAGGTTTAAATATGAAGGGCTATCCTAACATCTGGCCCCTGTACCTTGTTCGTGTGACTGCGTGAGAGATTGACTTGTAAACGGAGAAAGTTGTACTTACGGACACTACGGTGCTACGGCGGACGGTTCCCGGGACAGTGCACAATCTCCGCACTGTAACACTAGCGGGGAACGAGCAGTGGGACCTGTTGTGACCACGTGACGTCTGCGCTTCCTCTGATTGGCTGACGGTGGACTGAAGTCGGACTCACTGGGCTCAGGCTGATTATGCCAGGCCTTGTTAAATGAATGGGGCTGTTTAGGGGTATCAAGTGCTGAGATGACAGCTTGGAGGGTGTAAAAATGTATTTAGGGGATTTTCTCAACTAGAACTAAGCTATTTCTAACATCTGCACCATTAGTTAAGTCACGTGTTATTAATAGCTGCTTTCGTTGTTCCCCAGTCGCTCAGGTGCTAATAAAAATGACCAACACAAATGCATTTTATCTTTGGACCTAAATATTGGTGTACAGATTCAAAGGACACTTTGTATTCTTCAGAATGATCAATTCAACGTTCATCTTATTATTGGTTTACTCTCTTGTAACAGCTCTTGATAACAGCTCTTGACATACCTTTATATCATTTAATTGTGCATGCAACCTTAAGGCTATCATTGTCTATTGAATATTAGTATGGTTGCTTTACAATCCTAAAGGCATTTTATTCTGATCTCCTTCTAAATATAAATGTCCTATTGGCACTTTCATCTGTATGCATGTGATGAAGTCTCCTTCCTAATATTTGAGATGTTAGGAACTTGACTCTATTTTCATATATTTACTATTACAAATAATTTATGGTCAGTTTTCTAGCAGAGCCTCTTTCCATATCTCCATTGTCTGTATCTCCATGTGACATCGTGTTTCCCTGTTATGCTCTTTCACCGTTGATGCACCTTACCATCCATTAACAAAAGACATCCATAGATAACTGGACCCACCTCCTGGTGTTTTATTTACCGTCGGGGGGGGGGGGGGGGTAGATGGTTAGATGGCCTTTTCAATAACACAACAGCGGTTTTTTTTTGTGTTTTATAATAGTTTTCATTTAGGGAGTGTGTAGTACAAAACCACCTAGTTCGGCGGGGTTGCCGGTCTTCAATAGTCTCTGGTTACGCCCTCTTATAAGTTTTACAAAGTTCAAGTTATCAGTTCGTAGTTTGTACGATTAATTGACATATAACTGACGTACATTGTATATATATATATATATATATATATATATATATATATATATATATATATATATATATATATATATATATATATATATATATATATATATATTAAATGAGATATCAATTCATGGGAATATCTCCCAACGATAATTGAGCATCTCAAAATCAATAATCAGGTGAAATGTAAAATAAAAGCTGACATACACGCCATTTTGTGTTGGCGATTCCGGAAATCGCTGCGTTTCTCGCTTGGTGTGTCTCCCGCTTTATTCTACAATTTTAAGCCTTTCTAATGGAAATTAATACCGGATGTTTTGCTTTTGGTATGATTAATCTGAGGTCGTCGTTTCTATGCGTTATGAGATCTCTTTTTTCAAAATCTATCAACTGGGGTATTTTAGCTAGGCTATTTGAGTAATAAAGAAGATGAAAGTTTCTGCGTTCTGGTAGTACAGGTATTCACTGGTATGCGATTCGTCTGTATTTGAATAGGGGTGGAGGCGTAACTTAACTATATATACGATGCGCGATATTTTATACAAAATTGTAATTTTTGAGAGAATGTAATAACACCAATTCATGGCATCAATGTATCAAAACTATTGTTAATCTAACTACCATTGATATCCTATAGATTACAGATTGAGCGCATAAAAAAGCCAGATTACTCAGAAACAGAGTACTAATCACTGGACAGGAATGGACATACTGTATTTTGGGATTGTTCCTAATTTAAAGATTCAAATGGGCCTTCCAAATGTTCAAAGCTGCGTATCTTATATTATCCTATGTATGTTGTTCGTTCTAAATCAAGTTACGGTTTCGATTTCCCCCATCAAAGTTTAGTGGCAATAAATAGTTTTCCCGTTGCTTATAAACATCGTTTCCATATATCTACATTCAGATACTAGTCTGTTTTGTTTTGCGTACATTCCTTGGTATACAAAATAACCTGAAATTATCTCGTACGCTGAGCATGTCCATTCTTCACATAATTGGGCCAATTATAGTCCTTGCCAACATTTTCTATGTAAAGCCAATAGATTCTTGGTACATTCATTGCAAACAAAGAAAGGGACATTTGAAGTTTTTTGTTATAGTTTATTCACGAGATGCACATTTTATCCATTATACATACACTGTACTTAGACTGGTAATATGAGAAATAAAAAAAAAATACATATTTATAGGAATGGAAAAAAATATGACATGAAATTTGGCTTATGCCCGCCAGCAGCAGTATTCCATGTCTTATGTCTCTTTATCAAAGTTAGCTTTATATGCTTTAGTGAGACACCCGCTAGAGAAAGGAATTAGTTTCTCTATTAACATTTTCAGATGGTGATGTGTATTTACCATATCATAAACGACTCTTGATGGTTCAAGCATGGATAATCCTAAAAATACTGTTTCTTTACCCTTTGAGTCGTCAAGGTCATATATATGGATGATATATCCCGATTGTATATATTCTGCATATCTTTACGTGACCGATTATAGATGCTGATTAGTTAGTAGGAATATAGATGTACAATGATACATAATTACAACTGGTCTTGCTGCTTATCCCTCGCTTTCTCCAGAATCTGTCTTGAGTTGCCCTATTTGGCTCCAAATATGATATTAGATGAATGTAAAGATATATGATCTTAATCCATATGGGCTACATAATTATCCTGACCCTAACCTAAGCAGGGACTTTGATAGCATTGTTTGCCTACTTTGCTTCAATTTCCAAGGACAATGACCTTACTCTTGGTCCAGAAACACACTCCGAAAACCAGAGCCTCTGGCGAACTTCCGTCCGATAATGACCAGGTACATAGTAATCAAAATATTATCATGATACCAATAAATCATATGCAGTGAGTTGGACTTCCCCGAAGGTCCTCAATTTGATCATCAGAGATAGCATTTCTAAACTAAATCATGTGTCCTAATTAACCCTATAGGAAAGTTACCTTTTGATAATCTTCCCCAGGTCAATCAGTCATTCCATTATCACATGCATACTGGTCGGTAGAGATCTCAGCGAAAACAAAAGGGATGTTGTTAATATTATTAACAAGCTGAGGTTAATTAGCTTATCATCCGTGATGGTAATTCATTAATAGGCTGTCTGCGTTGCAGGTTGAACGATGCTCTTGAGAGAGAGTTTACAATAGACTATTATTGGTGTAACATTAGAAACGCCGTTTTCTAATAGGTGATGGATTAACCTTTTCGTACAAACGTCCGTTTCATTGCAAGTCTATCTGATTGGATCCCTGTGAAGGGTATCGACGCATGTTTCCTTCTGTTCTCGGTAGCAAGTTGGAATTCCATCAAGTCACCTTGACCTATTTTATAACTAATACATATCCGTGCCCTAAACTCCCCTTGACTCCTAAGTATATGATCGTCCGTTCGCTTTAGCGCATAATTACAAGTCCTTGGTGGTTTTGCCTTCCTGTTGGTCACGATTTTGTTGCTACCAAAACCGTCGTAAGGCCGCTGTGTCTTGCCTGTTGCTGTTGCTACGTCCTCCTCTTTATAAACGAAAACCACTGTGTTGCCATAGTCCAGGAGCGGATGGCATCCCGTAACAACGGTAAATAGGGCAGAACGCAACGGCGTCCAAGCGTCACAGTCGTACTGGCTGAGACTAAAGGACGTACCGCACGAAGTGGGTATTACCAAAATGGAGCGCCCATAGGCTGGGGGCGTGGCCAAGGCTGCACTGAGTGACAGCCACTCGGCCGCCGCCTGGCATCTGATGTTGGAGGCCGGCGGTGGTGTTCGTACTGATGTTGGTGGGGCAGACGGAGTTTGAGGGGAGTGTGGAGGTGAGGACTGAGTATTTACTCCTCCTCTTCTTCCTCCTCCTCCTCTTCCTCCCCTCCCTCCTCTTCTTCCTTGTCCTCGTGCTCACTTCCTTTCTTGAGGGCGTCCTGTCCCCAGTCGGGCTTCTTGGCACCCTGTAATGAGAACAGGCAAGAACAATGTTTATTTCAGACCGTGTATGATAGTCTCATCAACTTCTTTATCCTCGGCTTCTTCATTTCTTCTGAACATTATTATGACCGTTACAATAGGTATTATTGTTACATGAATAATGTAGTTGTATATTTTTCTTGATTAAAAAATGTTTTTACCGACCACTGTGTACAGATACACGTGAGCAAAATCTTAAAAAAAAAATCCAAACCATGGACTTTCAGAACGGGACACATTTCAACATATGAATATTTATGTAACAAAACACTTTTTGGGTGAACATCTTTGTGTAACTCTAGTGGCTGAATATTTTTAGTTACAAGCTCCCTTATCTTTGAGATCCTTCCTAGAGGTAATAAATCATCATTTCTGAATTGTTATTAGACAGTCATGGAATTGTATATCTCTATGTCGTCCTACAAGCATGGGGTCTAAGCTGTACAAGTCCTTGTTTAAGTCTGGTATATATTATAATTAAACAAAACAACCAATCAGTAATCACAATATTCCGGGTGTGGTACGCCGCTCGTCTGTACGAGTGAGTAGCTTTCCCCTCCCTGGTCTGATCTGACCCATGCGACATTGAACATACCCGTTAGCATGTCTCCCATCTGTAAGCTAATTCTTATTCAATTCAATTAAATATTTCTATTATTGTCTCCAAGTTCTGTAACTCGTAGAGGGGTTTTGGTGTCTCGGTGTCTCTTTATTACATATCCAACACAGATTCCTTTAGATAAGCAACTACAAAATAACAAAAAGACCAGCCATATTTTCCTTCAATGTCACTCTTATCTCTTTTTTGAATGATCCTTGCTATCTGGGGTATGATAACTAAGATTTCCTGAACACCATACCTGGGCCGCCACCTACCAGGGCAATGTCACCCTCAGGGCTGGTTTCATATGTTTATTACCTAAATATATAAAATCGATGGTCTCACCTTGTCCTCCTCCTCAAGAGCGAATTTGGACTGGCCAGTAGACTTGAGCTGATCGCGGAATCCAAGCTTAGACTTGAGCGACTTCTTCTCAAACTTGGCCAGTCTGGGATACCGAGAGAACAAATGAGAGAACGAACCAAAACAAACCCAACCGAAGGGAAGAGAGCAAGAAGTCTTTAGCACCGTTGAGTGTTAGATAGTAAAACAGCGGAACTTTTGAGTCATTTGCTTTGGTTTGGCCTTCTGTATCCATGGCTGCTGACATCAGGAAATGGAATTTCTCAAAGGGCATCACCTGGACAACTCTAAATTTTCACACCAATTTCATAAACTATGTTCAGATACTCCATGTAACATTCGACAATATAATAATTTGGTTTAAATAAGATATAAACAACATTCCCGATGTATCCAGAGTTAAATGGTATATTCTTCAACGAGGTTACAGGCTCTAAGAATTGCAATGAGCAAAGTAAAAGGCACCAACAGGTGAAGGCCAAACCAAATAAAGATTCTGGAGAATAACTTCTTGAATATGAAATAATCCATTAGTTTGGATGCTACGTCAAATGCCCAATTCCCATAGGGAATATATCATGAAACGCACTAATCTAGCTATCCAGTAAGGATTGAATACTGTTCGTAAAGATGAAAACGGGGTATGTGATATTTTTCAGAGAGAGAGAGAGAGGACACTTAGAATAGAACCAAGAGTTAGGCACCTACTTATGTACACAACGAATCATATGCTACATTATGTACATCTATGATAATACTGATAACATACTATAATAAATGTACATTCAATATCAAAATGTCAGGTTGAACACTTAAAACTACCTTAGTATAATTATGATAGTCATGGTTATCATTCTATATGAGGGTTTATAATTCTTGTCTACTGCTACGTTTGGTTTATCATTCTGTATGCACACATTCGGGGCAATTCTGAGAGTCTACACTAAATCTAACAGTGAACCAAAACTGAAAGGCAAATTGTAATGAATGGAATACAGGGCATCAGTAAGGGAATTTATTGTTTCTCGGCTTTCTTGTTCTTGTCAAACTTGGCCCATCTGGAAAAGGTAAAGATAACACAACACTGAAATTTCAGTGGGTAAATTTTGACAATTTGGCAGTTCTTAAGTTATTTTATACCAAAAGTCCTAACTTTGACTTAGGTTAATGACAGTAATATATATTTTTAATATTATTTATGCAAAAGAAGCAACTATCTATGATTAGTGGAAAGGTCATAGAAAACTGTAGGCATTACATTTGATTATTTCAAAAGAGTTAGCGTTGCATCTCAATTTATATAAAGCATCAATATATTTAAAATTGTTATTTAGATATTAATCAATGTCCCTGTGTTGTCAATTATTTAGTTCATGTTTAGACTCCATTTATCGCCATATCACAGACTAAAAGCTGTAAGCCATCTAGATATACGTCTAAAATCCCTCTCAGTATAATGTTGTTAATTTGTTAATGCAGAAGTTCTGTCTACACCATGTTCCCTACGGTTTACGCTCCCTTTCTCCCTTGCACTAAGGCAGGCCATATCAATGTGCTACGCATCAGACTAATTCAGCCATCTGACATGGAACAATTGAAATTCAAACAGAAATTTGTCCTCAAGCACGACTATACAAACGCTATACGTACTTGCTCTCGGTCTTGGACACCTTCTTCAGGACGGGCTTTACGCTGAAAATAAATGCATCAATTATATAACCAAAAAGGAAATCGAGGTAGTCATAAAACCAAGATATGTGGAGAGTACTTTTTCTATTGTTTTTATATTGCCACAGGTCTATGCGCAATGACGATTTACAGACTGGGCACCACTAATAGTCCGTTAGATAGTAAGGACCTAGAAAAGAATGCTTTCCTACAGTTATCGACAATGAATACATAGAAAATGCGATCCGTCAGAAATATATGTAAATGAGGCACACAACTGTTTTAGGTGCAAAGAACAAAAAAGAGAGAAACACCCAAGAAACAAAAACAAACTGGGGTACTTACAATTTGCCCTTGATGTCATTAACCTTGATGGTGAGCTCGTTGACCTGGTAATAGTAACAGGTGGGAATAACAGCAATGTTTTATAAGGCATAATAACAATAGGTGTTCTGGGTGACTAGCCAGCCTTGGAATTACAATGGTGAGAATTTTAAAGACAGCCTTCTTGATAGATCATTCGCTGTTAACATTAGATTATTTCCCCATGATGGTCGGACATGGATATCCTGAATAACCGACCTACACGCGTGTATACAATTAGTCAAGAAAGGCTGGTCAAAGTATCCATTAGGACACTATCATAAAAGCATGCAGCAAGGCTGGCTAGAACAATACAGCTTCCGGCACCACATACCACGAGCCAAGACGAGATTAATTTCCAAAATGGTGACCGGATGGTGGAAACGACTACGTGAAGCAGACGACAAAATAGGTGAGCAGAATGAGAGACAGGCCTGCCATTGATGCCACAATCAGGGCATTAATGGAGGTGTATGTAATAATATAGAACTAGTCTGCTATTTAAATGAGGTCTGCTGCCATTCGCATGTTGGCCACATGCATACATAGGGAATATAAATTTCCGGTTCTATTATATGAAAATTATTTTGTGAATAGACAAACATTTTGCAAAGAAAACCATGGAAAATGTGCCAACAAGCCAATCGGATCAATGCCGTGCTGGTTCTAGCCAATCTTGCTGCTGTGGATATTTACGAAAAATCCAGAAATAATTCAAATACAAATAAATATTTGTTTAGAAACGGATTTTCTTTTAGCATCATACAGGCCAACTGCGACTCAAAATCTGAAGCCATTCAGTTAGAATTCAATGCTTTGGCAATTAACTTTAATTTTTAATCAAGAATTAGCCTAAACGGTAACAGTTTTTAATAGTAAGGCTTCATATTACACTTTTTATTTGGATTTTCAAAAGGAAGTAAAGGCATCAACTGCTCCGAAATGCCAGTATGAACCTAAATAATTCAACCATTAGACCTACAGGATTTTATTTAGTTCTCTAAAGTAAAATATGAAATAACACTGCTAGGCTATACAACATAATTAATAGCTATACGCTACATATCCTCAACTCAAGCTAAGGAACGGAATACTGAAATGATAAAGAATTTATACATAATCATAATACAAATTTGTATGAGAGACAATACAAATGCTTACTCGCAGGTGGGTGTTTGGGTTTTCAGTTAGTCTATTGTGGGGCCACGCTCAAAAGATGATTTCACAGAGGCTTCTTATTCAGTGCAGTCATGTTTCAAAGGCTCCTTAATATTTGGATTTTGGGAGGGGGAGATATAAAGATAATCGTCTCATTCGATGAAAATCATCCCTTTAGAAGCTTCAAACCGCACCATCTTGAGCATTAATCAGGTTTGGCATTAAGATCGGCATAAGTCTATTTTGACTGATTTGGAAGGTGCACGGAGTACGAAAGGTTGATTTCCTATTTGTTCTTTTTTCTGCACCGGTTGCATATATTCAGGGGTTCCGCCAGAACAACACCAGCTTCACCTGTTTAGGAGGTAACTCGTCTTCAATTTAGAAAATACGGCTTATCTTATCCAAATCAGGGATAGGCTAATTGCTGCTTTCAATGAATAAAACTGAGATTACTATCTAGGTCGATCCATGGTACGTTATATTTATTTCTGTGATTGTAACACACCTATTATCCGCATTTTATGATAGATAAGCGTAAAAGCTACTTTCTAAGACACGGGATCCTTTCTCATTTTGAATGTGCATTGGCGCTGTGCATTTCACTCCAAAACCATGCGTGTAGCAATACAGATATGAGAGAGAACCGATATGAATTCTTCAGTGCAGTGCTAGAAAGGAAACCCCCAAAACTACCGTTATATGTGGAAGCGGGCAATTAAGCAGAGAAACGGATGTATGCATTATGGAATATAGTACACAGATAATGCAAACAGAGAAATTACAATGACAGATGAAGCAAATGACGTCTCAGTCATCCATTATGTAAGCAATTGGTTCGATGACTCTGGTACTCTGTCACTCGTCTTTCCAGGCATACCAAGGCTAAGAGTGTACAAGCTCATATGACGGAGGGACACACAGTGCTTGAGCCAGTTTGCAAGTGGGAGTCTCCAGAGCACGTCAAGCGAGAAGAATATGGATCTGTATGACCCTTATTATCAAACAGGCAGTCACATCACTCCACCTACCTGGTCACTCTGTTTGATGCTATACAGGTGTTGCGTTCCACCCCATCCCATAAAAAAATAAATTTGAAAAAAAAAGAAAAAAAAAAGAAAAGAAGATAGCAACCCTACCCAATTCCTCAGGCGGTATTAGATGCAGACATCCTTTATGTATGAACTGTTAAGTTTCATATGCCAAGGATGTCTGCACTGAATATCACCATGAGTGTTAACCTCATGAAAAAAAGGAGCCATTCTGACGAATTTTGCTTATATTTCAGTGCCCTGCTCGTAATCGAAACAGTAATCTATTCCTAGATGTGTGTATATTTTCAAATAGAAATATGGATCACGTTGGAGATCGTTTTGAGCGTAGCCAGTTCTAGTCTAGTTTCTGAAGGTTAAAAACTAGTGCAAGCTAGTTTGCGCCAGACGCAGGCTTGGAATCTAAGGACAGGGAAGGGTGAGATACAGGCTTCAGTGCCGCGTGGTTGTAGGATCATGGTATACCTCGTAGTCCTGCCTCCTGATCTTCACCTCCCAGTCGTATTTGTCCTCTTCCAAACGGCAGACCGTATCATAGAGCTCTTTAACCTTACGTTCCAGCTGAGCTGTGTTCCAGATGACAAGGCCCAAAATCACAGAATATTAGTACACACATCGGACCCATTATTCGCACGACAGGTTCTTTTGGCAACAGTGGAGGAAAACAATGAACAATCGATGAGAGTGCAGAGGTAAAAAAAAGTGACGACAAACAAACGGTGAAAAAGGAAGAAAATAACAGGGCGCACGCGTTGGTTGGTAAAGGTGTCTCCACCCCTGGTGGGAGATGATGTAGCTCCTTCCGGGTCGGCTGGGTGAAGTACTTCCGTTAGGGTCAAGATCACGCAGTAGTGAAGGTCAGATCCTGTGAGGGCGCCTCTGGTGGCGGACGGGGAAGACACAGCTTGGCAGGGCTTGCAAAGGGGATACCTAAAGGGGGTGGTGGGAGGGCGCACGAAATAATAACCAGGTAGGAGGGGCTAAAAACAACAAAATAGATCATAATGAAGAGGTCCGAACCTGCTGGTCCTGTAAGGCAATCCTTGTCTCGATGTCGTATTTCTCCTCCTCGAGACGGACATATCTGTTGTAAAGTTCCTTCACCTTCTTCTCGAGTTTGTCTAATTATTTAAGTAAGTCCACCGTTTTAATTACAAACTTCAGAACAAGTTTCTGGCTCCACTGAGCGGACAGCCCAGCTGAAGCAGTCAACAAATCCAATATGTTCCATGCTTGGTTCATCAAGGATGACAAGAAATTATCAAAAACTCCCTCAGGCAGTTTCGTCGAGGCATGGACCAAATCGTAGATATACGATTTACGTTAAACAAAGATTGGCTCAACTTTCTAAAATGTGTCAAATCATATAAGCTCACACTCGATTTACTGCTGAAATTTTTAATTATACAGTATGATCGGTAAAAAAAGGACTGGACAAAGAAATTCTAAAAATATTGTTATAATTTCTAAAAGAAAAGAACAAAAAAGAAAACTGCACTCGGTATCTTTGATAGTCTTTAAAACATATTGTAACGAGTGGTCCATCCTTCATACAAAACCTTAAAGGACAAAATTGAGGTTCAAATGAAATTCTAAATAATCCCTCCAGGATGTCACGTGCAGCTAAATACGGAAATACCTCCCAAATTGATACTGAGAAAGGAGAATAATTTGCAAAGAAATCTTTTAGATGAAACATCAAGAAATGATAAATCACAACGTAAAGGTCATTGCGAATAAGAATGTGTAAAAGTAAAATATATTGGAGGGATTGTCTAGAACTATCTCCTTGTATAATGACCATGGGTACAAAACGTTAGAAATGGAACATTCTGGATTCTGGTGTCCTAAGAATGAAAAGGATGAGATTGATTTTAAGACTGGTGGTTCGGCCATCGTTAGGAGTAAGAGTAATTGTCTATTCTACCTCCATGCCCAAACAATAGCAATGGACAATGTTAACTTAGACAACAGAAAACAACTGTAAATGAACACAAACAATGGATTAACCATTCGGGAACCGGACTAGGTGGTGCATGCACAGTATTCTGCCAGGGTATTAGGGATTACGGGGTCTATGTTTATCTATGACAATATACACTTGGGTGAAGGTAACTCATGTTTAGATATTGATAAAGAAGAAACTTGGATGAAACAAC
This sequence comes from Alentia gelatinosa, assembly GCA_950022655.1. Classification (NCBI taxonomy): domain Eukaryota; kingdom Metazoa; phylum Annelida; class Polychaeta; order Phyllodocida; family Polynoidae; genus Alentia; species Alentia gelatinosa. Next base: position 38,361,538 of record OX465584.1, read on the forward strand.
CAGGAAACATTTTGATAGATTAAAACCGAAATATACCACTTTAATGAAAAGCATGTAGATATTCATCATTCAAACTTAGATTTTCACAAAGAGACGATTGATATTATAGAAAGATATCACATAAAAGGTATTCTTGTTGTAAAACATCATAATCAGTAAATAGATCTGTTTGTATATGTTCTTAAAATGCATTAACAGATCTTTCTGGCATGACTTCTTTCGACGCGTCAAAAAATAGGCTCTCTGATATACTCCTTCCTTTTTCATGATTGCAATATAAAATTTACATTTAAGTCAGCGATGGGGAGGATTCATGGGATTCTGGGTACCACGTGACACGTGCAATGCGCATGCACCACCTACCTTGGCTCATGCCGCCGAGATCAAGGGGTGGTACACGCTTGTCGATGATGACCTTCTTGGCGGCTGCCTCTTCTGCCTGTTTCTTCTTCAAGTCCTCAGCAGCTTTTTGCATAATAAGTTGCTGCAATTTTCACAAAGAACTCTCAGCCTATTGTACATGGAACGTAAAGGCGATTACTGTGTAATGCAGTGGACGCAAAAGAGGATGTATGCCGCCAGATTCGCACAGGCAATAGAATTTGAGGAAATAAAATCATATAGCTTTCATATTATCTCAGCTCTGATATTTTCCCCACAGAGTTAGCATAGGGAGTGCTTACCCAACACTGTTTCGTGTTGCGTAAAAATAGTGAATATGTATTGGCTACAATGACGTCACAAACTACAGTCAATCAGCAGCCAGGCTTTACCAAAAACAAGACTCAAACCGAAATGGCGGCCGCAGGTCACTTTGATGTTTTACTGGGTTTTCTAGTAATTACGGTACGTTGTCCTGTTATGTATACTACTAGCATTCTTTGCTTGAATTCAGAGTGTGAGATAAGATCTGACACCAATTTTGGTGGTTAGTGGTGGTGAACATGCCACTCGTTTGATCCATTCGTAATTTCACTAAGCTATGGCCTCGTCAAGTCACTGCACTATCAAACTAGTGGCGTATTGGCAACCACTAACCATCCCGATTGATTTCCTCAATAGAACCCAACAGGGTAATACAAATAGGTACCTGCAGAAAGAGATATATGCTTTATTGAACATAAACAAATTTCGATCAACATTAACCAAGGAGATGATTATGTATTCATAAACTAGTCTTTTCAGATGTTACTTATTCTAGAAACCTCGTAAAGTAATTGAAATCCATTTATAGAATTGTAAAATATAAGATATTACTAGAAGAATAGTTCGAATACGTTGTGGTAAGTAATGGGATAACGATGCCAATTCAAATAGAACAAGCAGAAAGATATCAAGGAGGGAATAGCCAAATAATTGTTGGGCCTGGCGCCCGTCTATGCTGAGGCATTGCCTGACCTTTGCTGAGCCCCTGAAGGTCGAGAGGAGGCACACGCTCCTCCAAGTATCGCCTCCTCTCCATCTGGCGTTCCTGCTCCTCCGATTTGCGATCAGCTAACGCCTTCTCCACGGTTTGGCTCTGCAGGGGTCATAGGGTCACACAAACACAGGGGTCACACACTAACTTCATGCATGTACGTGCAGGCACATCAGGGTGATAACCATAGGGGATAGGGATAGCAAGCGGAATCTTCCTGTGGTTTCTAGTAGATATCAAGTTATGGCCTAATCTATCAATACATAGCAGAGTACACACTACGGTATGGGATGTAATTTCCATCATAGGTCCGTTTATGATATTGCTAGGGGGTTGCTCCTAGAAATGCGGGGAAAGCATAGCTTCAGTGATATCGGATTGCGTCGTGTAGTATCGTTGTTTTCACGTGCTATCGCTACTTTCTTTTACGATGTGACAACGATACCACATTTTCAGTGGCACACACCGCAAGGGACAGGTAAATGATTCATTAGTTCCGTTATTGAATACAAATGGCACCATAGTTAGGACCAGTCTGGTATCTAGAAAGCTAGGTGACTAAAACGCAATCCACCAAAGATCTGGGGCAAGAGAGCCTCTCTCGGAACGCTATTCTGCGATCTGTAAATTTAACGTTAACGTGGAGCAACGCCCCCTGGATTTCTAAATGGTGAACTGGATTTTGGATCTAGTTTTCCACAACAAAGACTGATCTGATATTCAGTGTCCAGGATTTTCCATCGTAATAAGATCATCCTACCCATATAGCAGCTTTGGTGGTGCAATCAATGTTAAAATAACTCTAATCGACATTTAACATAACTAGAATAATCTCAAAATCTAGGAAACTGAACCCTTGATGTCGCATGCAATGGTGTTCTGTGATACCAAATTTAGGATTGTGAACGAAAAGGTATGCGATTTTGCAAAAAATATATTTTGACTACTGGTTCTACTAAACGTTGTCACTACGGATGCCCAGGAACCTTTTATATCATTAAGTAAGTAAGCTTTTAAAGATTCAGGATATCAAGTACTTAATCGAAACCCTTATTATTTTATTGTCTATTGTTTTCTACTCTCACGGAACAACAGGTCGAGATACGAGGGATCTACAAAACAGAATATAGGCGACGTGCATGGGTTAACACAAGAAGGCAAAACTTCTACTTTAACTAATAACATGCTTTTACAGATGGGTAACGTATTGGCTACAGCATATACACAGATTATACATGGGCAAGACATACCTTGAGGAGCTTCTTCTTCTCTGGGGTGAGCCCTCCCAGACCCTTCTTTGCCTTTTTCTGAAACAGGAAACAGAAAATAACATGAATGTTATAGAAGATATGTATCAGTATTGAGGCTGGGAAAATATGCTTATTTGCATTGATTTCTATTCGTAAATGGTGTAAAAAAGAGGTTACAATAACCAGAACCTGTGGATAACAGACCAACTGGAAACTAACCTGTTGAACTTACCACCTATGGCTTCTTCCGTACCTGATCTACAAGCACTAGAATTGGCGAAAACAACCTTCTTTGGAACAGTCAAAATGAATTAAACTGGAAAGAGAACACTCTATAGTGTAATGTGAGTGCTAGTAGGACCAGAGTGCGGAGAGGCCGCCTGTAGAGCAGGAACCTGTAGGGTGTTGGACTTTCAGACCTGGAAGAACGGGACCTCCGCAAACGACCAAGTAGCCTGTGGCTCATTTTAATCCCGATCACCACCCAATCCTCTAACACCCCCTTCCTCTAGACTATCCCCATCTGCCAAACTTCTATCCACCCCTAATCGCCTGTTAAGCTTTGGTATTATCCTAAATAGGGCCCCGATATATATTCTGGTGAAAGGTCAATATGTTGATATACAAATACCTTATTTTAGTTTATGCTGAAACTAATGATGACTTACGGAGGTTCTAAACTGAATCTTAACCATAGGAGCATGTATACTCTGTTTAATTGGCAGGCTTCCCAGACGTATTAGGGGATGGAGATAGACTTCTTGCGATCGCGATCGGGTGGCAGTGAGAGGCTCTCAGACCATTCAGGAGATGGGGAAACTATCTATATATTGCTTGTCCACAAGGAAAACTATTCATTTTATGTTACGAAAAAACTTTCCTTCCGTACCGGTGTGTACCGGATTGACAAGGTGAAAGATTCATTTTAGCATCAATACTCTTAAAACCATTGATTTATGAATGCATGATATAGTTTTTACTTAAAACTAGGAGAAGTCTCAGGAGGTAGTGGTGACCAAAGACAAATCATATGGGTATGTCAAGGTATGTCCATGGCGCACAAGAACAGTTGATCACTAGTTGGTGCCTGAGCTATTTGGCACCCAGAGGACAAACCGTAAATATCAATCCAAAGCAATGTGTGCGGCCGCAGACGCCCATCAAAACGCGTCAGACGACTTTTGACCAGGGAGGAGCTGGTTTTCGGCGGCCATTGGACGGGGAGAATGCCAAGACTGAGCGCCGCTCTCGCTCTGTGCACCAGACCGTAGCGGGAGTTTCAGGATTCACCCAGCCACATGAAACGAGCCGACACCTGAACACTACCGGGCAAAAGAGCCACTTTACCCCGCTGCCTGTGCCATTAAATTGTGCGGATAATACGCTACCTAATTACACAATACAGACCCCATTCCTTCAACGTGTCCAGCCATGGACGAATACTCTTCCAACTGAATATGGGTAACACCTTAGAACGTGACACTCGCCCTTAAGTTGAGGGCTTATTCATCCTACACACGATTCTCAGGAAAGCATTGATATCATCAGCCTTTCCAAAAGCTGTATTTGTACTGTTCTCTATGAAGGCCATACATTACCCACCGCTATAAGAGACTGACCAAGCTGTAAAACCTCTCAGGAATTCTCATCTTTTCACTCTTCGCAATGATGCTGAGCCAAATGGTTACCCCCCATCCGCCACCAGGAATATTGTATATTGTTATGTTCTAATTTCTCTATTTGGACGATGTGCACTTTCCCTTGGCCTAACTAGTTATGCTGGCTCCAGGTAACACTCTGCTGAAGGGGCCTCTTTGCTACGATCAACAAAGTCACCCCCGCACGGTAAACATGGAGCTAGGCTTTAGGCAACATCTAGATGTGTCACCAGTTAGTCCTCAGCTAGCAGTCATTGCAGTAACATCAGCAATAAAACATGCAATTGGACTAAGCCTTGGAGTCAGCCATTTAGATTACTGTCCGTAGACTTGGTAGTAACACTGGTGGAGAACCCTTGAGACACTTAGTACAATCTCCCATAAGCACACTAGCTCCTGCTTTATCTTGGGTCGCTACATCTTTCCCCGTTTTTTCCTGCTGGATGATCTGCTACAAAACCAACACCACTGATTTCAGAAAAGGTTAGATCGAACAGCTAAATGAAAAATAATACATGTAAATAGGCAATACATGTAAATATCATTTATAACATTGTTTTATTTCCTACCTCATCATGTCCGTTCCGTTCCTCTGCATAGTCGTACCTAGCGCTGCGATCAACCTGCACAACGGCACACCATGCAAGAATACCAAGAAAACCATGCAGTGAAAAACAACCAACCAGAAACACATATTGTATGTCAATCAATCAAGACATAACAGAATACCGATGAATATCATCGAAATGGTAAATTCAGATTTTGAAAACTCAAACAGTAGCAATCTTGACCCTGACGCATAGGCTCTATTCCCGTTTAAATGTATTGCTGGCGTAAATCGATATAGCTTTGATTGTACGGATCACGTTGAAGAGTCACGTGATGATGATGCTTACACGTTTGCTGCGCGCTGCTTCTCGGAGCGCCCTCCGCTCGTTTTCTTCCTGCCTCTGTCTCTCCTCCTCTTGTTGCTCGCGTTCCCGCCTCTCGCGCTCCTTTTCTTCTCGGAGCTGCTCCCTCTGTATCCGGTCCTGTTCCCTGCGAGCTGCTCTGTCCGCATCTCTGTTCTGCACCTCCGTTACCTCAGTGTCCTCAGGAGACTGCCTCCTGCGATCGGTAAGTTGGATCCTGCACGAGGCAGTGGACACCTTCATCGTTGCTGTGGACTGTTTAATCTCGTCTTGCTCTTCTCTTGCCCTTCTCCTGGCTTCTCTCTCAGCCTAGTATCCAATCATGGCACACAAAGAAGGAAAAAAAACACAGGGGTAGAATTAACATGCGGGGAAAGGGCAACGGCAAGCAATAACAAGAAAACCCATAAATGTATTAGCAATTTTAAAGAAGGAAAGGCGTTACGATTAATACTAGTTTAGTAACTCAAAACGCACACCTCTTCTCTCCTCTGTTCCTCTTCTTGCTCACGACGTATCTCCTCATCTTGTCGTGCATACTCCTCTTCCTCTTCCCGCTGCCTCTCCTCTTCCTCGAGCCTCCTTCTTTCTTCCTCTTGCCTTCTTATCTCATCTTGTTTTCTCTCTTCCTCTTCCTGCCATCTCCTCTCCTCTTGTAGTCTTTGCTCTTCTTCTTGTCGCCTTCTCTCCTCTTGCTCCCTTGCTAGCCATGCTTGTCTTTCTGACTCTCTACGTTCTTCCTGTTCTTGTAGCTTTCTCTCTTCCTCTAACCTCAGTTCTTCCTCTTCTTCTAGGCGCCTTATCTCTTCCTCATCAAGTCGTCTTTCTTCTTCAAGCCTTAGCTCTTCTTCCTCTTCCTCTATCCTCCTTCTTTGCTCCTCTTCCTCCGCCCTCCTCCTCAATTCTTCTTCCTCTTCCTCCTCTAGCTTCCGCCTCTCTTCCTCATCCCTCCTCCTCAATTCTTCCTCCTCTTCCTCCTCTAGCCTTCGCCTCTCTTCCTCCTCTTCCTCTTGCCGTCTCAGTTCCTCCAGTCTCCTCTCTTCCTCCTTCTTCCTTTCTTCCTCTCTCCGTTCCTCCTCCTCTCGGAGGCGCTGCTCTTCGAGTTCTCTCTGTCTTTCCTCCTCCTCTACTCTCTGTCGCTTTTCCTCTTCCTCCTCCCTATGTCTCCTTTCTCGGTCTTCTTCTTCTTGCTGTTTTCGTATTTCATCTGTTTCATTGTTGTTCTCTTCCTCTTCCTCTTCCCATCGCCTCCTGCGCCGATAGGATGGAGTGTAGGACGACTGCGCGTTCTGACGGGTACATGCACACACACAAAAGTTCATGCAGTAAACAATACAAACACACACACAGATTAACAACAAACAGATAAATGACTATTCCCAGAATATATCTGATTATTGTAATGGTCTATGCAACATGCTAAGATATTACATTTAAATTAATTGCAATACAAACACCACATATACAATGTGGGATACTCATGAGCAATACAAAATGTTCACATCTAAAAAAGTAGCCTTACCCGGAATGTAGCATATGACGCACAATCAATGGTCTCAATGTATAAGGTTACAAAAGGAGCTTCTCAGGTTTGAAAAGTAAAACCGACCTACCGTACCTACGTGCACCAGAGAAATCCTTGAATGCTTACCTGTGAAAAAGGGGTAATATAGGGTGAGGAATAACATAACAAATGCATCATGCTATGTGCCATACGAGATTTACAAAGGCCTATATGTAAGTATGATGAACATGCAACACGTATAAAAATGAAGGGAGGAAGGAATTTACAATTAAAGCCATCACATTATCATGCATTTCAATGAGAAAATATCAAAGCCTTATTTTAGAGGATATTGACATTCTACTATATTGTCAAGTTCCGCCACCGAAATATAAAACTACTACTTCGGGTCAGGGTATACCTCGTCTGTATTATTCTTGTAATTATTGACATGGTTTGTAGGTTTGTCTTCCTCCTCCTCCTCCTCCTCCTTCTCATATCCTTCTCGCTGGTTCCGGTGTGACCGCCATGAACTCTCAGTGGCGCTGGTGTCTACTTCCGTTTTCTGTGTGATGGCCACATGCAACATGCAGGGTAGTGAATAGGACACACATCATGCAAAAAATATAAAAAAAACAGAGTAGCCCACTTCATAATCCATAGAAAGGAAGCAAACTACTTCATTACTATATGCATTTCCTTTAACTTAAAGGTGACACAGTTGTATCGTAATCAACGATGGCATTATGGGTTTCGGTTGATATTGAAAATTCCGATGTTTTAACGTAGAAAATAAGTAACATGCTTAGGGAAAAGATACATTTTTTCAAGGCTCGCATTTAAAGCAACAAATGAAAACGACCTATACAAGAAGAAAATGAGAGGTCTCGGCTCTACACAAAAGGGTCTGAGAGGTTCATGCTAAGAGGCGTATTGATAACATTCAGCATTGTAAATATGTTGTGAAATAAATACCGAAACCATGTACCCACCTCACCCCTGGAAAAAGAGAAAAGGAATACTATGATTAGAATATGAAAATAACTTTGATCATTCACCATAAATCTCACATCGTTTTTATAACGTTTAACGTCTAACCAATTAAGGTGACTTTGAATAAATGGTTGTGATTCGATAAGCCCATTTTAAGGCGTGTTAAACTTTTACATAACATTACATGAATTTGAATATGAATTTGGCATGCTTGATTAGTTGAGATCCATGCAACAACATAATATCAAACGACAGTTCATTCAAAAACATGCTTTTCATAATATAATCATCAGGGAGCTTTGTCTCAATCGTTTCATAAAATATCAAACAAGATACATTCCAGGACGAATTAACATTAGTCTTAGAATAAACATCTCTAACCATCCACACCAACACCCTTCCTCATGTAATATTTGATTTGAAGACCAATCAAATGCTTTAGTCTTTGAGATGCATCATAGAAAAATGATAAGAGATTTATACACCAATGCATATTCTGGCAAAAGCTACGTCTTCAAATTGAAAATTATAGATAACCGACTTTGTCATGTAAAATTAAACTGTATACTCTTTACGATAGACAAAAGAATTTGTGTCTCATTAGTAAGTATAGTATTTGACAAAAAATGTACTCCAGAACGATAAAGCATAAGGTGATTCATTTCTTGTACGCCAATATATATTATTTTATTTTAAAATAATGATCAATAAAATCTGAGGCATCAGGTGGAACATGAAAAATCAAATGTCACTTCTATAAATGAAATTTTGAAAGATAGTCAAAACTTAAACGGTAAAATGCATGCATGATGCATATGTTTATGTTATGGATTACATTAAAACCCTAACGGGATTCTAATGCTATTTTGAATGTTTGACTGACTTGATTTGATAACAAAGTGTCTTATTGGTCGGAAATCACCTCTCTTTTGGCAAGAGTGAACGTAAGATCCATTAGATATCAAATACATGCCATTGGACCATGTTTTCCAATATAATTGCATATTTGTAAAAGGTAATGGGATGATGGCGTAGTGGCCACAAGGCAAGGGCAGCTATTGGTGTGGTTGGTTTGTATACAGAGTCTTGCCAATACCCTAAACATTAAGGGTGGCTTGCCTAAGTCGCGCCTCTCTGTTGGCCCGTCTTTCCTGCCGCCTCCTCTCCAGGTCGAGGTCTATGTCACTAGTCTCAGCATTTCTACATGGGGAACACACGGGAAACAAATGCACACACGTGAGAGAAACATGCGATGGTAACCAGTGCTGCTCCTCACCGTCCCTCAATCTCACTTTTCATGTAGTAATTTGGTCAGAAAAAAAACCCAGAAAAAATCCCAACTTGTAGCGATGAAATGAAATAGCCATTTTGGATTTTGAAATAGACTACAGTATGTGTAGATCTCAAGATAGCAGAACGCTAGTTCATTCTGATACTCTGATTCTGATACTAACTGATGGGAAGCAGCATTGGCAAGAGAAATCAAAGTTGGCAAGAGGTAATAACACAGGTAATTTTGCAACTTAATACAAAATATAAACAATAGAAATGGTTAGTGTATCACACTGATATTCACTCTTCAAACGTTTGTGTTGCGCCCCTCCCCTGTCCCCTCAGCCCCGCTCCAACCTCCCCCCCTCACCTTTCCTACCTGCCACTCTCCCACTTACATGGATATAGGGCCTACTGTTATGCACCCTCGTTCTACAATAAATTTTCTCCCCAGTCTCCATAAGAGAATGAATCCTATCTATAGCTTTATTATCTTTTCCTGTGCTGTGAGATTTCACTATATACAAGATATTGTTATATATATGCCAAATATACCAATTACTTAATTTTCGTCACACTTGGCGACTATCAGCCTCCATATATCTCCCTTTGCCAGTTTACAGCAGTATCACGGAGACCTACATGTCCACCACAATACCCTTATTAGACCATTGCCTTGAGATGATATTTTCATGAAATAATGTGCTTTTTGTCTGTGAACGTTCTGGGTGACCATTCTCCGCTCAGGAGATTCGCATCGCTAATTACTATGATTCACCAACAGTATTTTGTGCCTGGTTCCGCAAATAGCCCCATTTATAAACAACTAATATATACATTTTTCTAAAGACATGAATGATCGTTATCATATAATGTTTCCATATAAAATGTACGCAGTTTTGCAAATATATCGATATTTGTATGTATTTCCGGACACCCCCCAGAATGCCTTGCCCTTCGCTAGTTGCTGGGGGGTGTATCCAGAGGCTTTTCCTGGCACGACGCGTACCAGCGAGAGGAGACGTGGACGTATCAAGTTACGTTACTATGGAAACCACAGATCTACGAGCTAAATATACACACAGGAAAGTAGACGGGCAACGGCACCGAGTTCCATGTATGAAGGCGTTACTGATAATTGGAGGAAAATTGACGGATGGTTTGAAATGTGACTGGCTGTATAAAGCTATTCAGAAAATGGTTTATTTCATTGGGATGACCTACATTAGTGGATGTTCGCCCACAGAACGACCAGAGTATCAGGGCGACATGGAGTGCTTAATATATATGTCCAATTTCCAGATATACTCAGACACATGTGATGTATTCTAATTTTTTTTTTAAACCACCCCCGTCTTCCTCCGATTTATCGATATAAAAAGATACAGTTTAGGGAGGACACCGTGACATATACGGCAGACATTCCGAAATAGAACCCTCTTTTTGATATATGATTATGAATATGAAAAGAGAAAAATTTCTCAAATATCTGTTCACCATTATCTGAATATCTGTATTTCCCAAACGGACATGGAATATTGTAATTATCAAGTTCCCTACTGGACTTTGACATTGGGACTAGCTTCCATTCGCCGGCTACATCAATCCACCTTCACTGTATTACCCCAGATTCAACCTTTACGTCCGTCTACATGCATCAAAAAGATAGCGGAACTTAAGGAAATACTTTGGGATGCAATAACGATCAGTGAGTAGTTTCAGTGCATTCGAAGGAAACAAGCAGAAACGGTGAGAAACTTACATGTTGAAGTTTGGAAGAAGAAACTACCCCCGGTTACGAAGAAGATGTTGGCGAGAGAGTGCCCCTGTGTTGTCGATGGAAGTCGGAGGATGTGCCCTCCCCCCAAAGTATCCCCACCCCTTACCCACCCCTCATACAAGAGTAGACCCGTCCTCCCCATCATTAGCCAATCACGTATCGCGACTCATGCTACGCCAGCGTTTCCGGGAGGATCCCGGTAAGAACCCCTTTCCTATTCGCTGCTTTTTTAGGTGAGCTGGCAACTGGCCCTTCTCGGAAGGCACTGGCCGCTTATAGTGACTCGGAACAACATCTAGACTGATTAAGGGTAGGCGGCACTGGTCGCCAGTGTAAATGCAGGCTACATGTATATTGTGTTACTATGCCCGCAGAACACCTGCTCAAAATGACTCCACTAGGGATCGCGGCCCACTGAGTGGCTCGTGGACTCAATCAGTAAGAGGGTCAGCGGCCAGACACACATGACTGGCCTAAGTAACATATTGCATATAGTGCGGTTTCTTTTTGGGGCTTATTGGCTATTTCCGAAATAGGAAGCAGGAATTGCTGACCCACCCCAAAAACATTTACGAAAAGCCCAGAATAACTTGTGCATATATGATACACAATTGTATATGGCTTCAATTTTATTACATTTCCACTGCAAGTACGTGTGCAGGAAGATTAAAAGTAGGCAATCATGTTTATATGTGTGTACACCAATGCTTATACATACATGCATAATTTGTTGATTAAACAAAGATAAATTAGAATTGGAACCCCAACACATTAGGGCCTAATTATAGGAGTTCACATCAATGATGGTTACTGATACGTGTGTTTTCAAACAATTAGGTGTTGTAGATTCGTGGATATTATGTCTTTTCATATTGGTTATTTGGAAAGAAAATATTTAGAATAAATAGGATGAGATATAAATGCATGTCTTAAATATAACATCACGGGGAAAGCGATTTCGGAAACCCATAGACCTGTGTCTGCTGGCAATCGGATACCCTAAAACATGTATACACCCACACCTCATATCCTTCAAACTGCTAAGATCCAAAATACCCTTACAAACCCTGTACTAAGAACTGCCCTGGCGGTAATCCTCTGCACTACCTAAACACTCTCCAAGCACACCCTAGTTCCTATGTTGTGATAGTACTGAGCAGATGGATCTGCTCGGAGATTGCGGAGAGTTATTTACAGTTTGGCGAGTCGCTCCTGGCGCTCCCGGCGCCGGCGAGCTATACGTTCAGTGATGTCCTCTTCCTCGTCTTCTGGCGCTGCTGAATATCCCGACCCCGTCGCCGACGTTGCTCTAAAATGAGAAGAACTATTTTCAGGGTTGTATTTCATGAGTACCCCTCCCCCACTTCACAGATCTATTGGAAGAAGAAGGGTCTTATATAATATATATATATACACACACACACAGATATGAATATAAGATAAATATGTCTGAAAACAAAGAGCATATATATTGTATACCACAATAGACATATCGAATTTTATTATCCATCGCATACAAAGCCCCCATTGGAAATGTATAGGGACTCAGTAAACCACGACCCATTGTATAAAACCTGTCAGAAACCATAACTGTGGTATACGGATTCAAACCTGTGGTATAGAGCCTCAAAACCATGGTATACGGGGAAAATAGTCCCTTTTGCTATAGAGCAAAGAAATAGTCCCTATTGTTATACCCTTTAATATGGCAATTACTGGGTTTAATTTAATCGAAAAGATGGATAATAAATACAACAAACGATGCTTTTGTGGGCAGGCGGCTCTGTGAACCACTCGAAGTTGACGTCGTAATACACTCGCTAGCGCTCGTGTATTACTACGCGTCAACCTCTCGTGGTTTACGGCCGCCTATCCACAAAACCATCGATTATTGTCTATATAACGCTTAAGTGCTTATATCAACAGGTATTGGGAAATAAGTTCCATTTATTGAAGAACACTAGTATTCCTAAATTGTGTGTCCTTGTCCTACATGTGTCAATATCCTAATCATTGATGAAATATAAGATTCCAATAATAAGACATTTTAGATGATACACATTACGCAAAAGCTAGATGAAGATTAGAGATATTTGTTGGCGTCTATTTAGATGTTGCGTAGTAATCCCTGATGAAGGTCCAGTGTTAAAACATTGTGGTGGCTGGACAAGTATAGATTATACCTCCTGAGCAGATGTAGCCTAGATACAGACTGTATTTATAGACTTCGTCAGACTTCCATCGCCCATCAACCTGACAGACCTTCCTACCAGGTCCCTCCAACGAACAAATGGCACCCGTAAAACCCCTAAATACTGATAAACAATTAGGCATGTCAGTCCTATATATTAAGGGCCAATGATATGCCGTATAAACCCGGAATCGAAAGAAAGCCGATGAATTCTCCTGAAATATCTATGAAAATGGTAAATATGATTGATGGGATATAGTTTGTAGGTATTTAGCACTATCCTTGTTGACATCCTTCTTTTCCAGGAGAAAGACTCCTGGCAAGAACACAATGTATTTTTTTTTTCAAGTAGACAATGAGTCTGCAATACTACTGCGCCGCATTATATAGTATGTCGCCGTATTCACAGCGATGCCAGAGTTGTTTTTTAAAACCAGCTTCAGTGAAAGTGGTAAATTCAGGTGTCTTCACATTTCATATAAACCTATGTGTTATTCTTTTATCAGTCAGTTATGCCACAGGTTTTGTCATCTGGGCGGGATCGAATTGAGTGTCCACGGTTCAAGTCAGGATAAATTGTGAACAGACTTGACGGATGGGATTTTCCTCTAGATCCGACCTCCCTTCAGGTGCCATGTACAGTATGTGGTTCCATTGGCTGTCAGAAAATCTCTATTCATAAAACTCACAATAGGAGCAATACCAGTGCCTATCTTATGAGCACTAATAGCACTACTTTCTGTCCTATGTGTCATATGTCCTAATCTGTCCTGTTGGATTGGTTCATGGACGAACGTCCTGAATGGATGAATGTACTTGCTCCTATTCACTGAACTAAAAAGAAAAAAATCACTGTCCCTCGTATTTTCCTAAATTCAAATAAAGGGACACATGGCCGATATAAAAGCGACGGGCGTTGTTCCAGAGCGATCCTCTCAGTTCTGAGAATCTCATTCTTAAATATCTAGTTCTCATACTTATAAGGAATGATTGAGAGGTGCAGGGGTACACTTTAAATGCCAGGGATCGTTTTGGGACAAAAAAAGATCACAGAAGTATATATGTTAGACACGACAGTATACAACAAATGGGTTTGTGGTAGAAATAAATACGCGTTTTCGAGAGGTGAGACAATAGTATCTAAGTAAAAAAACACATGGTTTAAAGATATATCTAGTCCATGCATTAACAGATATATTTTCCTTTGATTTCAGGTGTCTTTATTGAGTCACTTAACATACAGTCTTCATTTCAATTTTCAGGTGTAGTATTCATTCAATAAAGGGGCGTAGACCTCAGGATTTAATACAAACCGGTTTTAATTCTCCTGCATTGATAGAGTAGCGAAACAGTATTTATAGCTTAATATACAATAAACGATCTGGTTCAACCTGTAGTTTACTATTCTTATATGTAATGACAACATAAACAAACTAAGTCAACCATATATTTTTTTTAACGAGGCCTTGGTTACCATTTTAGAACTCTTTATGTCTTCTGTATTTCGATCAAGCGCGCTCAAGTTGTTCCATTTAACTCCACCAGTGTAGTCTCCAAGACTTATCTCGAAGATGCTATGATAAAAGTACATATCAGAGAAGAGAAAATGAGATATAGATGTTGAGGATCCAGGAACAAGATACACCGAATTATGAAGCATATTTCCCTCATCCACACGGGCACACACTTATATAGTTTTCCTGCAGAGGCTCTATTTCCCATATTACTAAAGTACCTTATATATTTCTCATGTATCATATATGTTACCTTGCAAACATATGAATGCCACCCCATTATACAAACAACCCCAACTCACTGTGGGGGCTATTCTTGGAAAGGTAAACCCTGGGCCTGAGACTTGTTCCCGCTGACAACTCACCCCTTACACAAACATAGAAGTGTAGCTCTCATTATTACCAGGGTGGTCTTGACGCCTTTTTATCAGGTTCTATTTATCCCATCTCACATACGGTAAGATGGGCGTATTCAAAGCAAGGAATGATCAAAAGAAAAGATCAGTCAGGTTAGCTTCTCATATAAAAATATCTAAGGTTCTCTGTTTGTATAAAAATAGTAAACATATTGGGGTTAAAACTAGGTCTAAATCATTGATAGTTACACAAGGAGATATTTAGTGTTAGTGCGTCCAGATTGCCGTATGTAATACACCGATGTATAATCAATCGGAATATCCTGATGGTTCTACTATTTACAAATAAGACAACAATACACCATGCCAATTTATACTACTGGTGCATCTATACTGAAATATTTATGGTGAATACGAGAAAAAGGTCTAAAAACATCAAGTTAAAACTATATTTCTTGAGGAAAAAAGCTCTGGAATGACAGTGCACACTTCACAGAGTGCCCCGTGAAGTCGGGTAACAAGTCCCTGGAGGCGGGGAGAGGGGTAAGGCCTCCACCTGGCATCAATATTTATTCCCGCTGTGGCTCAGATAGTCGGGAGGCAGATCGCCACATCTCCACCAGGTGGGGCGCCGAGCGTTATAAATAGAGCTCACCTCCAACTCGATACGCAGTGAACTGAGCAACTCGCACCTCAAACAGTGAGCAGCTCATGCAGGGTACATCCCAAACAGTCAGCTCCTCAAAGTATGAGCAACCCAAACACTGGGAAATGCACACACCTGAAACAGTGGGCACGACACACAGCAAGTGCGCAACTCAAAAACTATGGAAAACAAACACAAGGCCACTCAAATAGTGGACGGATGGAAGTTCATAGTAAAAATCTAAGATTGACAGAGTGGTAATAGCTGTTATCGGGGACCAACCCTCTAGAGTGAATATTCAAAGAATAAGCCTTTTTATCGTTCAGATAGCTTCCACCAAGGAGAATCCATTGGACGTTAACTGCCAAAGTAAGTGACAATGATAGGTCACCCATCTAGCGTATAAAGTGATTGTCCATAAGTTGTGTAAGCACCTGAAAATTACTTCATTTCAATACATGCCCGAAAACTGGAAAATGATCCAGACACAAGACAAGGCTATCTTCTCGAATATTGGGACATAAACAAATCCAAGAGGACGAACCCGTCCAATAGCCTATGTTTAATCAACCTTTTCCCACTGCCTAAGAAGGAGGCACAGGCGATCCAAACTTTGCTCAACTACTAACTATGTAGCATCTGAAATTCCAAATGCCTGTCAGGGAGCCCGTAAAGTATTTATTGAACTATAGACTAGTACTAACTATAAAATTATCAACTTAACAAATCAAGGGGGGGTTCAGTGGTTTCCGATGACCAGTCTGAGTATCAGAATCTCTTCATGATTCAGGGCACCACTTAGCGTGAGTCAGGTGGAAACCCCGGACAACCTTTGGAAAGGTCAAATATATTTGTGCCGGGTACTCGATCCTGAGAAACCCAAACATTGGGAAAACATAGAAAATACTGGAAAAAATGGGCGAGGAAATTGCAACAAACAGGGGATAGTAAAAGGGTGACATAAGCTGTAAAATGGTAACTACAATCGATGATATTAGTCTGTTCTAATCTCTTAAGAGATTAGAACAGTAAATGCAAGTAAATGTTCAAGCAGTAACATTTTTAGCAGTCACTTAGAATAATGCTATTAATTGACCGTTCCGAAAGAAAAATCAGGTTCTTTCTTTGTCTATCATTTACTGATATTCACTATTGAAGCATATCATAAATAGGCGGGGGAGGAGGGCAGACAGGTGCCAGTAGCCGAACCCAGGTTTCAGTCCGAGTCCCCTCCGTATCATGAGACATTCGTGCTGGTGAACAGCTTCACATGACTTGCTTTGGTGGAGATCAGGGCTGACAATTTTAAGACTGGTGTGTGTGTTTGTGTGTTTGTGTGTGTGTGTGTGTGTGTGTGTGTGTGTGTGTGTGTGTGTGTGTGTGTGTGTGTGTGTGGGATTATACTGGCTTGCCATTTGGTACCTCGGGGCGGGTCTTCAATACTTTACATTTGTAAATAGTACCGCCTCCCCTGCGAGTCGGGAATGGTGCTTGTGGTTTCGGAACTTCCTGTTTTTCACCAGCCGTAACACTTTTGCGTATTAACCAAGGGTATAATGCAGACAAAATGCGTCTTTCCGCGTCAGTCCGAACTTACTGTTTTTCAGGCAACATGCTTATTTCCGCATCAGTCCAAATTCAATTTTGGAATGCACGATTCAAAGTGTGCTAGGAGGGTATTTGACTCTAGATTCCACAGCATCATTGTTTATGCATCAGTTTTGTATACAAATAAGAATGGAGGAGCGGGAACCCACCTACCGAAATGTCAATTAAAACTGAGGTAGTGTTCATTAGCGTCATTTTGATTCTTTTGTTAGTGTTTTAACTTCGAGCCTCACGCTTTTAAAACACCCAACGTGATTGGTGGAATCACATTACTTGAGGCAGTTCTTTTCACCCCTCATTAAAAAGACAGAGGCTCTTTTAACACTGCTGTAAGTGTAAATGTTTACTGTTAGAAGGGAAGTGATGGAGATACCTGCCGCTAGATGGTGCCAGTTGAAAGGGAAACGGGGGCAGGGAAGGCGGAGGGGACAAGGAGATACTGACAGAGATAGATGATAATGCAGATGCATCTCGGTTAGAGGCATAATAAAAACAGAGGGACGTGCTTCTACATACCGGACATACTGACAAGGTGATGGATTTAATACTAACGTGCAAAGACACTATCACACACAAGCCATTTTTAAAAGAAAATACTTGTTTGTTTAAACTGGTATGGCCTTAGTAGCGCAGAGCATGTCAACATAGCATGAAGTCTGCACTTTTCTAGAAGAAGCCCACATTAGAGATTGGGTATCGGGCATAGAAGATAAGTAATTAATCT